>CAUYUJ010015263.1:15000-27500 GCA_963575745.1 Prorocentrum cordatum
GGGGGGTGGGTGAAGCGGAGTGGGTGGGTTGGATGCCACATAACGCGCGAGACGTGTTCGAAACTTCCGCTCCTCTGTCTCTCTGTCGCTCTCTCCTTCCTTTCCCCCCCCCGCTGCCCTCGCGAGCGGGGCGAGGAGAGCACGCATCGATGGCTCTGGCAGGGCTAGGCGAGGGCACCGCCGCCGCCCATGCCGGCGTTGCCGCCGGCCTGGCCTGACAGCGGGGGCGACGAGAGAGCGCGCCCCTCCCCAGCACGTGCGCCTGGCGACAGAAGGACTTCACGACAAGACGAGAGACAAGCTCGCGTCGGGAAGGACGCGAGAAGTGGGCGGCGAAGGCTCTCGCTTTCGCCCGCCTCCCGCTTTCGCTCGCCTCCCGCTTTCGCTCGCCTCCCGCTGTCGCTCGCCTCCCGCTTTCGAACGCCACCCGCGTTCGCTCGCCTCCCGCGTTCGCTCGCCTCCCGCTGTCTTTCGCCTCCCGCTGTGATTCGCCTCCCGCTGTCATTCGCCTCCCGCTTTCGTTCGCCTTCCGCTTCCGTTCGCCTCCCGCTTTCGCTCGCGACTGGGGAACGAAAGCGGGAGGCAAGCGAAAGCGGGAGGCAAACACGAAAGTGGGAGGCGAGCGGAAGTGGGAGGCGAATACAAAAAAGGGAGGCGAGCAAAAGCGGGAGGCGAGCGAAACCGGGAGTCGAGCGAAAGCGGGAGGCGAACACGAAAGCGGGAGACGATCGCCTTCCACCTGCGCAGTCCCACCCTTTTCGCGAATTAGTCTCACCTTGTCGCGAATTAGCCTCTCATGTCGTGAGAAAATGCTACATTTGTCGTCGCCTCCCTCTCCCCCTCGCTCCTGGTCTCAAATCATCTCAATTCCCCCTCCCCCTCCCCCTCCCTCCCTCTCACTCTCACTCTCACTATCTCGCTCTCTCTCTCTCTCTCTCTCTCTCTCTCTCTCTCCTCTATATATATATATATATCCCTCTCTCTCTGGTTTCTCCCTTGTTTGACTCTCTTTTTCTCGCTCTCTCTCTCTCTCTCTCTCTGTCTCTCTCTCTCTCTCTCTCTCTCTCTCTCTCTCTCTCTCTCTCTCTCTCTCTCTCTCTCTCTCATACATACATATATACATGTTAAACCGTACGCCATAGATAATTACCCCCTGGATAAATTAAGTTGGGGGTGCCAGGAGATCAGATATGTTTCCAGGCCCCTTGGATGTACGGATGTACGGTGTACGACGTACAGAGTGTAGCCGTAGTAGTTATAGCTATAGTAGAAATAGTCAAAAATAGCAGCAAAAAATTTGAGTAACAACCAAAATTATCCTGGCGAAGGACCCAACCATGTGCAGTTGTGAATATCGCATTGCGGGTGCCGCTTTCGGTGGAGCTCCCTGTGGGGCCACGAAACGCTGTGCTGGGTGGGGGTGACGCATGCGGGCGGCACCACTGGGGCCTTCGGTGGAGGTCCCTGTGGGGCCACGAAACGCTGTACTGGGCGGGGGTGACGCATGCGGGCGGCACCACTGGGGCCGTCGGTGGAGCTCCCTGTGGGGCCACGAAACGCTGTGCTGGGTGGGGGTGGCGCATGCGGGCGGCACCACTGGGGCCTTCGGTGGAGCTCCCTGTGGGGCCACGAAATGCTGTGCTGGGGTGGGGGTGACGCATGCGGGCGGCACCACTGGGGCCTTCGGTGGAGGTCCCTGTGGGGCCACGAAACGCTGTGTTTGGTGGAGGTGCCGAAATGGGTGTGCGGGACGCATGCGAGCGGTGGCACTGGGGCCTTCGGTGGAGCTCCCTATGGGGCCACGAAACGTGTGAGGGGTGTGCCGAAATGGGTGTGGCTGACGCATGCGGGCTGGGGCCACGAAACGTGTGAGGGGTGTGCCGAATTGGGTGTGGCCGACGCATGCGGGCGGCGGCACTGCGGCCTTCGGTGGAGCTCCCTATGGGGCCACGAAAGCGTGTGAGGGGTGTGCCGAATTGGGTGTGGTGACGCATGCGGGCGGCAGCACTGGGGCCTTCGGTGGAGCTCCCTATGGGGCCACGAAACGTGTGAGGGGTGTGCCGAATTGGGTGTGGCTGACGCATGCGGGCGGCGGCACTGGGGCCTTCGGTGGAGCTCCCTATGGGGCCACGAAACGTGTGAGGGGTGTGCCGAACTGGGTGTGGCTGACGCATGCGGGCGGCAGCACTGGGGCCTTCGGTGGAGCTCCCTATGGGGCCACGAAACGTGTGAGGGGTGTGCCGAATTGGGTGTGGCTGACGCATGCGGGCGGCGGCACTGGGGCCTTCGGTGGAGCTCCCTATGGGGCCACGAAACGTGTGAGGGGTGTGCCGAATTGGGTGTGGCTGACGCATGCGGGCGGCGGCACTGGGGCCTTCGGTGGAGCTCCCTATGGGGCCACGAAACGTGTGAGGGGTGTGCCGAATTGGGTGTGGCTGACGCATGCGGGCGGCGGCACTGGTGCCTTCGGTGGAGCTCCCTATGGGGCCACGAAACGTGTGAGGGGTGTGTCGGATTGGGTGTGGCTGACGCATGCGGGCGGCGGCACTGGGGCCTTTGGTGGAGCTCCCTATGGGGCCACGAAACGTGTGAGGGGTGTGCCGAATGGGTGTGGCTGACGCATGCGGGCGGCAGCACTGGGGCATTCGGTGGAGCTCCCTATGGGGCCACGAAACGTGTGAGAGGTGTGACGATGATGGTGATGATGACGGTGATGGTGGGTGATGACGATGATGATGATGATGATGATGATGACGATGATGATGATGACGATGATGATGATGATGATGATGCTGATGGGAGGAGGGAGGAGGGGGAAGAGGAGGAGGAGGAGAGGAACGCGGGGCACCGTCTCTTCAAAACGAGGACCCAAGACCACAGGATGGTTGGGAATAAGAGCAGTAGTCACACGAATAGTAATAGTGATGATAATAATTACCAACATAGCAGTCGCAATCGTAATCGTAATCGTAGTCGTAGTCGTAGTAGCAGTGATAGTAAAAGTAGTAGTAATAGTACGAGTAGCAGTAGTACTAGTAGTAGTAGTAGTAGTAGTAGTAGTAGTAGTAGTAGTAGTAGTAGTAGTGGTGGTGGTGGTGGTGGTGGTGGTGGTGGTGGTGGTGGTGGTAGTGGTAGCGGCAGCAATAGTAGTAGTAGTAGTAGTAGTAGTAGTAGTAGTAGTAGTAGTAGTAGTAGTAGTATTAGTAGTAGAAGTAGTAGTAGTAGTAGTAGTAGTAGAAGTAGTAGTAGTAGTAGTAGTAGTAGTAGTAGTAGTAGTAGTAGTAGTAGTAGTAGTAGTAGTAGTAGTAGTAGTAGTAGTAGTAGTCAGTAGTAGTAGTCAGAAGTAGTAGTAGTAGTAGTAGTAGTAGTAGTAGTAGTAGTAGTAGTAGTAGTAGTAGTAGTAGTAGTAGTAGTAGTAGTAGTAGTAGTAGTAGTAGTAGTAGTAGTAGTAGTAGTAGTAGTAGTAGTAGTAGTAGAAGTATTAGTAGTAGTAGTATTAGTAGTAGTAGTAGTGGCGGCAGTATTATGTAGTAGTAATAGTGGTAGTGGTAATGGTAGTGGTAGTAGTCGTAATAGAAATATAGGAGTAGTAAAGGTAAGCGTACGAATACGAATTGTGAAATAGCAGTATAGTAGCGTCACTAGCAGTACCAGTAGCATCAGAGGTCGTAGTAGCAGTAGTAATGGCATTTTGGAAATGGAGAAGGGGTAACGGAGAAGAGATGTCAATTATGCTAACGGAGTTCCCCACGTAATGATGTTTTTGGGCTAGCGGGATCAAGCAACATTTTGTAGAGAAATTGCCGACCTGCCCTCGCCCTCTCCATCCTTTTCTATCACATGGTTTGCGAATACCCTCCTCGCTCATGCGGGGCTTCCCTGGAGGGGTGGGACGGGCACGGAACCTGATAAATAGCACTGTTCGCGAATACCCTCCTCGCTCAGACGGGGCCTCCCTGGAGGGTGGGAGGGGCAGGAAATCTGATAAATAACACTGTGTTCGAATAGCGTCCTCGCTCAGGCGGGGCCTCCCTGGAGGGGTGGGAGGGGCACGAAACCTGAGAAATAACAGGTGATGCGAATACCCTCCTCGCTCAGGCGGGGCCTCCCTGGATGGGGTGGGAAGGGCACGAAACCTGATAAATAACACGTGATGCGAATACCCTCCTCGCTCAGGCGGTACCTCCAGGGGGTGGGAGGGCACGAACCTGATAAATAACAGGTGATGAAGGGGCACTAAACCCAGGTCTGATACCCTCCTCGCTCCGGCGGGGCCTCCCTTTAGGGGTGGGAGGGGCACTAAACCTGGGGTATGCGACACCCTCCTCGCTCAGGCGGGAGCCGGGCTGGAGGGTGGAGGGGCACGAAACCTGTAAAAATAACAGGTGATTAATACCCTCCTCGCTCAACCCTGGAGGGGTGGGAGGGGCACTAAACCTCGCCGATACCCTCCTCGCTCAGGCGGGGCCTCCCTGGAGGGGTGGGAGGGGCACGAAACCATGTAAATAGTATGGTATTCCGATACCCTCCTCGCTCAGGCGGGGCCTCCCTGGAGGGGTGGGAGGGGCACGAAACCATGTAAATAGTATGGTTTTCCGATACCTCCTCGCTCAGGCGGGGCCTCCCTGGAGGGGTGGGAGGGGCACGAAACCATGTAAATAGTATGGTATTCCGATACCCTCCTCGCTCAGGCGGGGCCTCCCTGGAGGGGTGGGAGGGGCACGAAACCTGATAAATAACAGGTGATGCGAATACCCTCCTCGCTCAGGCGGGGCCTCCCTGGAGGGGTGGGAGGGGCACGAAACCTGAGAAATAACAGGTGATGCGAATACCCTCCTCGCTCAGGCGGGGCCTCCCTGGAGGGGTGGGAGGGGTATTGGTATGGTATGGCTTGGTATGGCTTGGGATGTTATTGGTTTGGTATGGTATGGTATGGTATGGTATTGGTATGGTATGGTATGGTATTGATATGGTTTGGCTTGGTATGGCTTGGTATGGTATTGGTATAGTAAGGTATTGGTATGGTATGGCTTGGTATGGTATGGTTTAGGAGAAGGACGCGGGAGGAGGAGGAGAAGGAGAGGGTGTTCTGGGAAAACAAGAACCCCACTCAGGATGTGGGGAACAAAAACAAATTGGACCGTGCATAATCCTGTGCCCCAAAAAATGAGTCGGGAAGGTTGTCAAGTCCTCGCGTGGGGGAGCCCATTTCGGAATTGCCACGCGATTGTAAACCGAAGGAAACAAGTTTGCACGTGGGAGTTGCAAGTCCAGGACGCAGTAATAGTATGAGAGTCGTCGTAGTAATTTTCGTAGTCGTAGTCGTAGTCGTAGTAGTAGTAGTAGTAGTAGTAGTAGTAGTAGTAGTAGTAGTAGTAGTAGTAGTAGTAGTAGTAGTAGTAGTAATAGTAGTAGTAGTAGTAGTAGTAGTAGTAGTAGTAGTAGTAGTAGTAGTAGTAGTCGTAGTAGTAGTGGAAGTAGTAGTAGTCGTAGTAGTAGTAGTAGTAAGTACAAGTAGTAGTATTAGTAGTAGTTAGTAGTAGTAGTAGTAGTAGTAGTGACTACTATAGTCGTAGTAGTAGTGGTAGAATGGGTTGCTAGTCGTGGGAGTGGGATGCGCTGGTAATAGTAAAAATTGTCGTCGCCGTAGCTGTTGTAGTAGTAGTAGTAGTCGTAGTAGTAGTAGTCGTAGTCGTGGTCGTACCAGTAGCCGTGGGAACAATAGTAGTAGTAGCAACCGTCGTACTAGTAGTAGTAGTAGTAGTAATAGAAATCAGAATCCTAACCGTAAAGTCGTCGCAGTCGCAGTCGCAATAGCAGTCGTGGTCGTGGAAGTAGTTGTAGTGGTAGCCGAAGTAGTAGTAGTAGTACTACTACTACTACTACTACTACTACAACTACTACTACTACTCTTACTACTACTACTACTACTACTACTACTACTACTACGACTACTACTACTACTACTACTACTACTACTACGACTACTACTACTACTATTACTACTAGCAGCAGCACAAGTAGTATCATGGCGAAAAAAACATAAGTTACTCACAGTCGAAGTTCCTTCTTGAAATTTATGTGTACGAAGGTGTTCAAGTCCTCGTGTGTGGAAGTCATGCCCGCGATTCCAGGCGATAGTAAAATCCGGAGTTAAAAAGTTTGCACGTGGGAGGGTGCGAGCACAGGATGTAATAGTAGTAGTAGTAGTAGTAGTAGTAGCAGTGGTAGTGGTAGTCGTAGTAGTAGTACTAGTGATAACAATACGAAACCAGCTGTAGCCGTCGTAGTACTAGTAGTCGTGAAATATATTGGAAGTAATAAGAGTATGATGTTTTGGTAGTGGTAGAAGAAGGAGTCGGAATAGAAGTAGTAGTAGTAGTAGTAGTAGTCGTAGTAGTAGTAGTAGTCGTAGTAGTAATAGTAATAGTAGTAGTAGTAGTACTAGTAGTAGTAGTAGTAGTAGTAGTAGTGGTGGTAGTAGTAGTAGTAATAGTAGTAGTAGTAGTAGTAGTAGTAGTAATCGGAGTTTGGGGGGTGAGTCCGACGTGAAACGGAGACCCCCCCTACCGGGAAATCGATTTCGGTTTCGGGTTCGTGTCGTGCGTGCCGTGCGTGCGTGCGGACGAGGCGAAGCTGCGTGGGCGGGCGAGGGGAAATCCTCCTGTGGCTGGGCCGCGGCCCGACCAAATGTAACTCCTCCGGCGGCGGCCGGTGCCCCCCGCGGTGTCCCGCCGGTGTCCCGCGGTGTCCCGAAGTGTCTCGTGGTGTCCCGTTGAGTGAGATCGATCGTGAGATCGATAGTGAGATCGATACTGAGATCGATGTGGTGCCCCGAGGTGTCCCGTGGTGTCCCGTGGTGTCCCGTTGAGTGAGATCGATAGTGAGATCGAAAGTGAGATCAACAGGTGTCCCGTGGTGTCCCGTGGTGTCCCGTTGAGTGAGATCGATAGTGAGATCGATAGTGAGATCGATAGTGAGATCGATGTGGTGCCCCGAGGTGTCCCGTGGTGTCCCGCGGTGTTCTGCTGAAGGAGATCGATAGTGAGATCGATCGTGAGATCGACAGGTGTCCCGAGGTGTCCCGTGGTGTCCCGTTGAGGGCGATCGATAATGAGATCGATCGTGAGATCGATAGTGAGATCGATGTGGTGTCCCGTGATGTCCTATGGTGTCCCGCTGAGTGAGATCGATAGTGAGATCGATAGTGAGACCGATAGCAAGATCGAGAGATGTCCCGCGGTGTCCCGCCGTGTCCCGTGGTGGCCCGTGGTGTCCCGTGGTGTCCCGTGGTGTCCCGTGGTATCCCGTTGAGTGAGATCGATAGTGAGATCGATAGTGAGATCGACAAATGTCCCGCGGTGTCCCGTGGTGTCCCGTGGTGCCCCGTGGTGTCCCGTGGTGTCCCGTTGAGTGAGATCGATAGTGAGATCGATTGAGTCAGATAATGGTTCCCCCCCTCTCCCCCCCCACAACCTCCTTATCATCCGAAGGGTGGTCGTATAGGTAGTAGCGGTAGTAGCAGCAACAGCAGCAGCAGTAGTAGTAGTAGCAGCAGTAGTACATCGTGGTAGTAGTGGTAGTAGTAGTAGTATTAGTAGTAGTAGTAGTAGTAGTAGTAGTAGTAGTAGTAGTAGTAGTAATGACAGGATGTTGGATTATACTTCGCTGCTCAACATAAAAAGATCGTAAGTTGGATTCGTACTTTCCCCGACGATCATGCAGTTCAGCCCTGCCGCCCCTCCCCCCTGACCAACTCAGTCTTGGCCGGAGACAACCAATTCTCAAAAACTAACGGGGGAGGGAAGCATTATCATCGTGGGCACTCGGTTAATACATAGCTCGCTATCTCTCTCTCTCTCTCTCTCTCTTGCTCGTTGTCTTGCTGCATTCCCTCCCGCGCACCCTCCCTCTCGTCTCTCGCCCTCCCCCCCACCCTGCCTCGCTGCCTTCCTGCCCGCAGCGCACCAGGAGCCTCTCCCTCCTCGCCTTCTCCTTGAACCCTTCCCCTTCTCGGCCTCTCCCCCCACACGAGCCTGCGGATAAGACTGATATCGCTCGGCGTTCTCCTTGAACCCCTCCCCATTCTGGGTCTCTCCCTCCACACGAGCCCGCGGATAAGAATGCTGCCACTCAGCGTAACCATCGCCGAATGGACGACCAACACCCCAGGAAGGACGAGAAAGACTTGCTGACCGGAAGCCCCTCACCGCCGAGAAAGTGGCCCGTTCCGAAAGAGATCTGGCGCAAGGCTAAGGGTATTCGCTCGAGCGGTGTGCACCCGTCGATGCGGACTCGCTTCTCCCGCACCTCCCGCACATTGCCCTCCCTGCCGCCTCCTCCTCCTCCTCCTCCTCCTCCTCCGTCTCCTCCTCCTCATCCTCCTCCTCCTCTCTTCCTTATCCTCCTCCCTCCTCCTCATCCTCCTCATCTTCCTCCTCCTCCTCCTCCTCCGCCGCGCGCGTACAGTGGAGTTACTCTGGACCTCCTTCTACTCTTGCCCCTCCTGATCATCGCCACCATCACCACCACCATCATCAGCTCATCAGCAACACCATCATCATCATCATCATCATCATCATCATCATCATCATCATCATCATCACCACCATCATCATCATCATCATCATCATCATCATCATCATCATCATCATCATCATCATCATCATCATCATCAGCAGCACCATCATCACCATCATCATCATCAGCAGCAGCAGCATCGTCATAATCAGCATCATCACAGCAGCATCAGCATCAGCATCAGCATAAGCATCAGCATCAGCATCAGCAGTATAATCATCGTCATCATCATCATCATCATCATCATCATCATCATCATCATCATCATCATCATCACCACCATCATCATCATCATCATCATCATCATCATCATGATGGTCATCATCAGCATTAGCAGCATGATCAGCATCATAATCAACCTCATCACCATCAGCATCATCACAATCAGCATCATCAGCATGATCAGCATCATCATCGCCATCGTCATCGACATCATCAGCGACCATCATCATCATCATCAGCAGCAGCATCATCATTATCATGAAAATCATCATCATCATCAGTATCACCATTATCAGCATCAGCATCACCTACATCAGCATCATTATCACAACCACCACCACCATCATCATCAGCATCATCATGAGCAGCAGCAGCATCATCAGCATCATCGTCACCATCATCACCATCATCAGCATCGTCATCGTCGTCATCATCAGCAGCAGCATCATCAGCATATCCAGCATCATCATCAGCATCAGCATCAGCACCAGCATCATAGTCGTCATCCGTATCAGCATCAGCATCATCATCATCATCAGCATCATCATCGTCAGCATCGTGACCATCATCATCAGCATCATCATCAGCATCAGCATATCATTATCATCGTCATCAGCAGCATTACCATCATCAGCAGCATCATCAACATCCACATCGTCATCATCAGCATCAGCATCAACATCAGCATCATCATCATCATCATCATCATCATCATCATAATCATCATCAAGACCAACAGCATCAACATCATCATCATCATCAGCATCATCATCATCATCATGAACATCATCATCATCATCATCATCATCATCATCATCATCATCATCATCATCATCATCATCATCATCATCATCATCATCATCATCTGCACCGTAATCATCATCATCATCAGCATCGTCATCGTCATTATCCTCGTCCGCACTTTCGTGAATATGGTCGCCGTTGTTATCATCAGCATCAGCAGCATCAGCATCATCATCAAAATCATCACCTTTATCCTCATAATCAGAAACATCATAATAATCAGCACCATCACCATCGTCATCGTAAGCATCCACAGCATCATCAGCAGCAAAATCATCAGTATTGTCAGAATCATCATCATCATCATCATCAGCAGCTACAGCTACAGCATCAGCATCAGCATCAGCAGTACATCAGCATCATCATCGTCATCATCATCAGCATCATCATCATCATCGTCATTATCATCGTTATCGACATCGTCATCGTCATCGTCATCATCATCGTTATCGTCATCGTCATCGTCCTCCGTCCTCGTCCTCGTCCTCGTCCTCGTCCTACTCCTTCTACCCCCTCCTCCTCCTCCACCTCCTCCTCCTCCTCATGATCCTCCTCGTCGTCCTCATCTGCATCATCTTCCTCATTATGCCTCCTCCACCTCATCTTCCCTGCTCTCTCCTCACACATGTTCCTCCCTCTTAGAAAAGACTCGCAAGGTTTCTGGAGGTCCCCGAGAGTAGCCCAAGAAATTCATGGCCCTAAGTGTACACAGCTCTCTGCGCCATCTCGGAGGCCCTGGGGCCCTCTGGGCCCTGGGTGGGGTGCTCTGGTGGCCGCAGGGGCTCCTGAGAACTCTTGGGGGCACTTAACAGCATCGAACCCAGAAATCGAATCGGAATGAGCGGTGGATCGGACAGCATCGGCACGGCGTCGAACTCAAATCGAGTCGGCCGCGCAAGGATGGACAGCAACGTCATGCAAGCATCGGGCCGCATCGGATCGTCGTAACTTCCAAAACGAATCGGATCGAGCCAGGCAACCTCGAAATTCCCAGATAACTCCTTGGAGAGCTAAGAGGGTTTCAGATTAGAAGCCGGGAGGCAGGGCTACGCCAGCTCCTCTCCAAGGCTCCTGGGCAGGCATCCTCGCAGCGCCTTGCTTGAACTCGCAGAGTGTCCCGAGAAGCGTTTTCCTACTCGTTCCCAATACGTGTACCGGGAAGCTCTCCAGAAGGTCCTTCGAAGCTCTGTCGAAGCTCCTTGGAAAACTCGCTTCTAGAAGCTTGCAAGCTCCCCAGGCATGCTTTCCAGCGCCCTGGCAAGCATCTCCCACAAGGTTTTCCGATCTTGCAACCTCCCAAGCATGCATTCTAGCGCTCGCGCCAGCGCCCCCCCGAAGCGTTTTACGCGCTTTGGACTGCTTCGCTATCCGGGTTTTGGACTACACATGTGGAAATCGGACCGATCGAATCGAAATGGGCCCATGTGGGGGGCTCCTGGGAAATCTTGGGGATCCCTTGGGCCAAGGACATATCTGGCAACACCCTCAACAGGACCACTCGACGACGACGACGACGCCGACGACGACGGCGGCGGCGGCGGCGACGACGACCACGACCACGACGACGACGACGACGACGACGACGACGACGACGACGAGGACGACGACCACGACGACGCCGACGACGACGACGACCACGACGACGACGACGACGACGACGACGACGACGACGACGAAGACGACGACGACGACGACGACGACGACGACGACCACGACGGCGACGGCGGCGACGACGACGACGACGACCACGACGACGACGACGACGACGACGACGACGACGACGACGACGACGACGACGACGACGACGACGGCGGCGGCGGCGGCGGCGACGACGACGCAGAGGACCCGGCAGGGAGCTCGTGGAGCGGCCTCCGGCCCCGCCCGCCGCCTGCTGCTGCTGCGGCTGCCCCTGCTGAGGCGACCTGCTGCGGCACCGCGGGCGGCAGGATCGCAGGACGTGCACCAGAAGGCGAAAACCCACCCCCACCCCCAGTCCCGACGCCCATCCCCGAGCCGGCGATTCGAGGGGCCGGGACTGGGGGTGGGGGTGGGTTTTTTCCATTCCTGGACCCCGAAAACCCACCCCCACCCCCAGTCCCGACTCCTTGAATCGCGGGTTCGGGGATGGAGTCGGGACTGGGGGTGGGGGTGGGTTTTCGCCTTCTCAGTGCACTCGGATCTCAGGCAGGACTTTCTTGCGTCGGCGGCCAGGCCGAGTCCCTGCGCCGGAGAAGAGGCAAGACGGGGCTGCCGCAGAGCGAATCGTGCCAGCATGCACGAGGGGGGGTGGGGGAGGCAACGAGGCGACGGCCGAAGATGAAGGGGCCCTGGGACACACAAATACATACACACAAATAAACAGACTCCCTATATTTTCCTATATTTTCTATGTTTTTGTCTTCCCCCCCGCTTCCCATATTTTCCCATATTTTGGGGGGAATCGAGGATTAATTGTGTCTGTGTGTTTTTCCCCTCCTGAGAAGAGGAGGGGGAAGCGGGCCGGGGCAGCTCAGGGGGGTCGAACCCTGGGGCGCGTGGCGCGACCGTCACCGCCGCGGGGCCAGCAGGCAGCAGCGGGGCCGGGGGGGGGGGCAGCGGCGAGCTCAGGCAGGACACGCGGATCCAAGAGAGAGGCGCTGATGGCAAAGCATGGGAGCCTCCCACGCCATCCTGCTGGCTCTTGTGAGTCGACGCTAACCGACGCGGATCGACGCCAGTCGAAGCTGAGCCACGCTGATCGACGCTAAAGCGACACTCTCTCGTCAGTTACCAGACGCTAGCGCATGCCAGTGCACTCGGAAGACGGATCTGCGAGGACGCACAAGCCTCCCATGAGTTACTGCCGAAGAGGCCGATCCAAGACGTCCACGCGGATCTCCAAAACGTTCTCTGTC
>CAUYUJ010015263.1:32500-55000 GCA_963575745.1 Prorocentrum cordatum
TGGAGGGCGGACGGTGTTCAAAATGTGGTTTTCGCCATATCACCGCGCACATGATTCTTCAAGTTCGCAGCAGTCTCAAGGATGGAGGACGGGCCGTTTTCAAAATGTTGTTCTCGCCTTAGCTCCGCGCAAATTCGTCGCAAAAGTCTGTAAGAGCTTCACAGATGGAAGGCGGGTGGTTTGCAAAATGTGGCTCCCGCTATGGCCTTGGCGCAGCTCACAGTGGTCTAAAGAGTCCGCAGGAGATTCACAGATGGAGGGTGGTTCTTTTTGCAAAGATGGCTCTCGCCTTTGCGCCGCGTACATTCGTTTCAAAAGTTCGCAAGAGCTTGGACGGATTCCCATGGCTGGCGTCCAAAGAACGGCGTTCCGGTACGGTTTAGGATTGTCACGGCGCATCAGTCACGTTGATTCGCGGTGTTGCAGTTCCAGGACCGGTTTTCTGGCACGACTCTTGACCCTCAGGACGCAACAGTCGAATTGATTCGCGGAGTTGAAGTCCAAGGAGTGGTGTTATGACCAGAATGAGGATTATGAGACGGTTGTCTTCCAACAGGGCACATCCAGCAGTGGGAAAAAATTATTGCATGCATCGTTTAAACATCGATGATGCGTCTTGAGTTTGGCATGGTCCTCCTTCTCTTCCACCTTCAAGAATGGATAGGTCAAGCCGACCACACCAACTGCTCCTCCTCATCGTCCTCCTCCTCCTGCTCCAAACCTCCGACTCCAACTCCTCCTTCTCCTCCTCCTCCATCTCCTCCTCCTCCTCCTCCTCCGCCTCCTCCGCCTCCTCCGCCTTTTCCTCCTCCTCCTCCTCCCCTCTTCATCCTCCTCCTCTCCCTCACATTCCCTCCCTCCCTCTCCCTCCGCCCTTCACTCCCGTGCTCCTCCTCCTCCTCCTCAACATCATCAGCAGCAGCAACAGCATCATCATCATCATCATCATCATCATCATCATCATCATCATCATCAGCAGCAGCAGCATCATTATCATCAGCAGCATCCTCATCAGCATCATCATCATAATCATCATCAGCATCATCATCAGCAGCATCATCATCATGAGCATCAGCATCCTCATCATCATGAGTATCAGCATCAGCAGCAGCATCATCATCATCACCATCACCAATCATCATCAGCAGCATCAGCATCATCATCCGGAGCATCATCAGCATCATCAGCATCATGATGATTATTATCATCACCCTCATCTTCATCCTCATCCTCATCATCATCATCAGCAGCATCACCATCATCATCGACCATCACCATCACCAGCATCATCGACCTCATCATCAGCATTGTCATCATCATCAGCAGCAGCAACATCAGCATCAGCATCAGCAGCAGCATCATCATCATCATCATCATCATCAGCAGCATCATCCTCATAGTCATCATCGTCACCACCACCATCATCCTCAGTCTCATCATCATCCTAATCCTGATCATCATCCTCATCATCATCATCAGCATCAGCATCAGCAGCATCATAATCGTCATCAGCATGAGCATCATCATCATCACCATCATCATCATCAGCATCATCATCATGATGATCATCACCCTTATCATCATCCTCATCATCATCAGCAGCAGCCAAACAACAACAACATCAACAACAACAATGACAACAACCATAACCGCAGCAGCACCATAGCCAATCCTAACCATCATCATCACAAACATAAGTAACAACAGTATCAGCATAGGAATCGTCAGCATCATCGAATCAGCATGAGCAACAGCATCATCATCGACCATTATCATCATCGTTGTTTTCTTCAGCATCATCATCGTCGTCAGTATCATCATCAGCAGCAGCATATTCCTCACCATTGTCAGCATCCTCTTTCTATTCATTATCGTCAGTTTGTTCATCCTCATCTTCATCCTCATCATCATCATCATCGTCACCATCATCAGCATCAGCACCGCCATCACCATCATCATCGCCAGTCAGTATCGCCAACCTCATCATCAAAACCACCGCCACCATCATCATCATCATCGCCACCACCACCGTCATCATCAACATCAGCAGCAGCATCAGCATTATCATCATCCTCATCCACATCACCATCATCATCATCATCATCATCACCATCACCACCATCATCGTCATCATCAGCATGATCGCCATCATCATCATCATCATTGTCGTCGCCATCATCAGTATCATCATCGGCATCGTCATCAGCACCTTCACCAATCCTCAGCATCATCATCATCAGCAGCAGCAGCATCATCATACGCAACAGCAGCATCGTCAGCATCATCGTCGTCACCGTTGTCATCTTAGTCATCATCACCAGCATCATCACCATCGTCACCAGCATCATCGGCAGCATCATCAGAATCATCACCATCATCAGTATCATCACCATCAGCAGCAGCATCATCAGCAGCATAATAACCATCATCAGAAGCATCATCAGCATCGTTATCATCATCGTTATCATCATCACCATCATCAGCAGCAGCATCACCACCAACAACAACAACAACATCATCAGCATCACCAGCAGCATCATCAGCATCATCAGCAGCAGCAACAATCGTATTCCTTATCCTCCTCATCCTCCTCATCCTCCTCATGATCATCACCACCACCATCATCACCACCTTGATCTTGCCCCTCCCCCTCCCTCTCCCTCTCCCCCCCTCCCTCTCCATCTGCTCCTCCTCTTTCTCGTGCTCCTCCTCTCTCCTTCCTCCCTGCCTCCCTCCTCCATGCCCGTCCCCGTCGCCCCTCCGAAAAGGGGCCCTCTGGTCCCTGTTCACTGTCGGCTGGCGGCTGCAGCCACGCCGCTCACGGCGGGCGGTAAGTCTTTCCGTGAGGGCGGATCGGCCGCCTGTGCGGGGGCGCGCGCGCGCAACCAGGGAGGGGAGGGAGGGGCTTTCCCGCGACAACCAGGAGGGAAGGGCTTCGTCCGATCCGACGCGCATCTCGGTTCGGCCCGATCTCCCGCGGGGGCCTGCGGGGGCGCAAGAGAACAAACAAAAACAAAAAAAACGCCTATCGCATCGCGGGTCGGGTCGGGCGGGCGGGACATTAAAGTGTAGTGCATAATCGAGATGGCACGGCAGAACCCAAACGGACGGGACAGGTCGGGTCGGGTGGGCGGACCCTAACGGGCGGGTCTGGTCGGGTCGGGCGGGCGGACCCTATCGGGCGGGTCGGGTCGGGCGGGCGGGACAGTAAACTGTGGCGCATAGACGAGCAAGCACGCGAGAACCCGAGCGGGCTGGTCGGGTCGGGTCGGGCGGACATAAAAATGTGGCGCATACACAAGCAAGCACGCGAGAACCCGAACGGGCGGGTCAAGTCGGGCGGGCGGGGCAGTGAAGTGTGCTGCGTAATCCAGACGGCACGACAGAACCCAAACGGGCGGGCCAGGTCGGGTCGGGCGGGCGGACCTTAACGGGCGGGTCGGGTCGGGTCGGGCGGGCGGACCCTAACGGGCGGGTCGGGACGGGTCGGGCGGACGAACCCTATCGGACGTGTCGGGTCGGGCGGGCGGGACACTGAAGTATGGTGCCTCAATCCAGATGGCACGCGAGAACCTTAACGGACGGGTCGGGTCGGGTCGGGCGGGCGGACCCTAACGGGCGGGTCGGGTCGGGTCGGGCGGTCGATCCCTAGCGGGCGGGTCAAGTCGGGCGGGCGGGACATTGAAGCGTGGTGCGTACACGAGCAAGCACGCGAGAACCCTAACGGGCGGGTCGGGTCGGGTCGTGCGTGCGGAGCCTGATGGGCGGGTAGGGTCGGGTCGGGCGGGCGGACCCTAACGGGCGGGCCGGGTCGGGCGGGCGGGACATTCAAGTGTGGTGCGTAATCGAGATGGCACGCGAGAGCCAAAATGGGCGGGCCGGGTCGGGTCGGGCGGGCGGACTCTATCGGGCGGGTCGGGTCGGGCGGGCGGGACATGAAAGAGTGGTGCAAAATCGAGATGGCACGCGAAAACCCTAACGGGCGGGTCGGGTCGGATCGGGCAGGCAGAGCAAGCCTCGGGCGAAGCGAGCCCTGGGCGAAGCAAGCCCCTGGCGAAGCGAGCCGGGCGAAGCGAGCCGGGCGAAGCAAGCCCCGGTCGAAGCGAGCTGGGCGAAGAAGGCCCGGGCGAAGCGAGCCTGGGCGAAGCGAGCCGGGCGAAGCCAGACGGCGAAGCGAGCAGGGCAAAGCGAGCCCGGGCGAAGCGAGGCCCGGGCGAAGCGAGCCCACGCCCCTCGCGGGCCAGGCCTCTTGACTCGAAGAACAAAAAGAGAGGCCCCCCAGTCGGCCTTGATTGGAGGGCACGCGGGAGGACTCAAGAACCTTCCGAAGGCCACGCTGCAGCAGGAGTGCAGAAGGCATGGGTCGCGAAACGCAGCACACAAGGATACCCTTGACATGGCAGGGTGGACCTACTGATCAGGGCCGACTTTAGATGGGGCCCGAGTAGATGGGGTCGGAGGATTGCACCAGATCGTCGACGGATCGCCGATGCATCGGCGATGCATCGACGATGCATCGGCGACGTCGGCGACGCATCGGCGACGTCGGCGTGGTGACATTGGGCCCCATATCGAGCCGCATCGGCGATGCACCGGCGATGCCGCCCGGTCCTCCGACCCCACCTGCTGGGACCCCCTCCGGAAGGCTTAGAACAAACGGAATCCGCAGGATTTCGCAAAGGTCCGCGCGGATCGCTCGGAGCGGCGCTGGGCCCCCCGCTGGCACCGCCCGCTGCGGCGCCCCAGGCGCGCGCCGCGCGCCAGGGAGTGGGGGCCCAGCGCCCACGTGAGAGATCCGCGCGGCCCTACAGGGCAGTTTTTAATACATGGGATTTTTAAAAATATAGGTTTTTGAATACATGATTAATTTTATGAACAAATTAATGCATAAACTCATCCTTGTATTTATTATAATCAACCCTTTATATTTAATACATGGTCCGCACGCGGAGCATGTAATAAAAAGGACACTGTACGAGAATTTCTGTTTACGCCGCTGTTTTGTTCCTTCGTTCGTGGAGGCCCCCCGGGAAGCTGGAGACGGGAGCGGTGACCAGCAGCCGAAGCTCCCCCCAGGCCAAAGCAGCAGCCAGTCGCGAATCGGGCTCTTGTCACTATGGTTGTGCTCCTTCTCGCTCCACCTCTGCATCTTTCACCCCTTCGCTGTGGAAGTCAGCTCCTCCTCCTCCCCCTCGTGTGCACTCTCCTCCGTGCCTGCCCTCCTCCCCATCCCCTCCTTTGCAGCGCGCGGGAATTCAAGCGCGTAGTGGACCAGGGGATAGGAGTGATGAGGGTTGAAAGGGCAATTGTGAGAACATGTCTTCATCACATCTAGGAGGATGAGGGAGGGAGGGAGGGCGGGAGAAGAAAGGGCTAGCGCAGTCACTCGGAAGAAAGAACGTCGAGCTACACAGCGCCGTACGGGACTCCTCTAGGGTCAGGTCTGGCGTGTCCCCCCTGCAGGCGAATTTTTTGACGAAACAATGGTCAACAAATACTCAAACTGGTCATGAATAGTCGAGAAATCGCCCCCAGGCTATTATTTTGAATCTCCCTCCTGTAGAGGGACAGGCCCGACTGAACTCTAGGGAGCACACCGTTGGACACTGGTGGTGTCAAACATGTGTTGTCCGCAGGCCCTGCGAGCGCGCGGGCTGGTCGAGCTTGTAGGATCAAACATACGTTTGTGCAGAATGTCTGGCCACCCCTGACCAGCGGCGGCTTCAAAATCCCACCACAGTCCCAGCCAACCACCCTGGCACAACACCCCGCCATCCTTGGACGAGGCCCCCCCACGGTGAAAGAGGAGAGAGGAGGGCTCTAGTATTGGGAGAGAGGTGGAGGGAGGGAAAGGGGGGAGGGAGGAGCAATCCAACAAGTCGAGAGCACCAGGATTAAGTCGGGCCTGTCCCTCTTCAGGGGGAATATTCAAAAACAGTCAAGAAACTACTCTCGGGACGACTTTTGCCCACATTCGAGCATTTGGGGAGTGCTCTTTTTGTATTTTTAGCTCTCCCCTCAAAAATCCGCCTGTAGGGGGACACAGGACGAGGGAGGAGGAGGAGGAGGACGACGAGGAGGACGAGGAGGCAGGGGAGGAGGGAGAAGGGAGGAGGGCCTTTGGAGCTGTCTGGGTGTTCTCGAGGCTCGGAGCGCCGCGCCGCGCCCGCAGTCCCCTCTCCGCGGCCGTCCTCGCCTCCCCCCGCCTCCATTGACTCTGACTTGCCGCGTCGCAGCCCGACCGAGAGCCCTCCCGCGCGGGCACGTCGCCGGCGCCGCGACAGAGAGCGCTCCCGAGGTTCTGAGGGTCCAGGGAGGGGGAGGGGGAGGAGGCGGAGTGGGGAGGAGGAGGAGGAGGAGGAGGAGGAGGAGGAGGAGGAGGAGGAGGAGGAGGAGGAGAGGAGGAGGAGGAGAGCAGGAGAGAGGAGGGAGGAGGGAGGAGGGAGGAGGAGGAGGAGGAGGAGGAGGAGAATTAGGGGGAGGTTTTAGCACCAGTCCTAGGGTCGAGGCTCGAGGGTCGAAGATTGAGGGCCACCTCCGTGTGTGTAATCCTTTGCGTGTGCCACTGGGAGCCTCCGCAGGCCTCCGGAAGCCCGTGGAGGCCTCTGGAGACCCCAGAGGCCCGCAGAGACCTCCGAAGAGGAGGACGAAGACGACGACAGACACGGAGGTGACGACAAACAATGCGGTCGTCCGTCTTGGAACGAGCAAATGTGTCGAAGAGCCTCGTGTCGTTCAATCGTCCCTTTCCGAGGTCGCATCTCCACTGCACGCACACTCATGTGCACACGACCTGACTGGCAAATCGCGCCTACGTCGCCGTCGACCTCGTCCCCGTCCTCCTCCTCCTCCTCCTCCTCCTCCTCCTTCCTCCGCAGCAGCAGCAGCAGCAGAAGCAGAAGCAGCACAAGCAGCATCTGCCTCAGCATCAGCACCACCATCATCACCACCACCACCACCATCATCATCATCATCATCATCATCATCATCATCATCCTCATCACATCCTCATCATCATCATCACCACCACCACCGTCGTCGTCAAATTGAAACACTTGGGCATTCCTGGACACGTTCGGCCACGGCTTTAAGCCCGGCTCGACAAAATAGCGAAGATGGACAAGGGACGGGTTCACGAACGGCCCGGGGACCCGTCTTGATCGGACTTGGGGCGTCGGCGCCGCGCCTACGGGTTCTCCATCGGGTTCACGAAATCCAAGGCCTGCTTCCCAGCGAGGAAGGACTCGCGGCGGAGGGAGGGCGCCGCGGGAGCGAGGGGAAGAGAGGAGGGGCGAAAACGGCGGGCGGCAAGCTTGGGGGTCCCAACACCGTGTGGTGACAGGCCCGGCGGTACCCTCGAAATCCACAGAGACCTCGCCGCAGGGTCCGTCGCCGCACGGCTTTGGGACCTCGGAGGCCCCAGTCGCCCGAGATTTCCTCGAAGAACGACCCGAGTCCCAAAACCGTGCGGCGACCCCGAGTACCCACCGACTCACCACACGGTGTGTAGGGCGACAAACAATGACATACACATCGACATAAAAACTCGGAGGTCCGCGCGGATTTCTCGGATCGGCGTTGGACAACCCTCCATGGCGCGCGGAGCGCGCCAAGGGCGGCGCCGGAGGCAACGCCAGGGGACTCCAGCGTCGATCCGAGAACTCCGCGCGGGCCACCGAGTTTTTATGTTTATGTCATTGTTCGTTCCCCTGATGTGGTCACCACCCCGTGTCGAGGCCCCCGACAAGCGGCAGGTGGCAGGTGCGCGCGTCGCTGGAGAGGCCATGGTGCACGGGCGCGCACAGCAGAAGCTGGCGCCGTCTGGGCCGAAAAGGTTTATGTCGGGCATGTCCTCCTACAGGCGGATTTTGGAGGAACACTTTTTAAACAAATCAAAAATTCACAAAAATTGTCCAAAAAATACTCGAAAGATCGTCCCCAGACTTGTTTTATTATTGTTGAACATTCCTCCTGTAGAGGGACACGCCCGACTCAAAGCTAGCGCCGCTTGGGCCAAAGAGGCCCCCAACGCTCGAGATCCTCGGGCGGAGAGGATGACGACGATGAGAGCGACAGCCCTCGGGGAGCTCAGAAAGCATGACCAACTACGTGTGGCCTCGAGGACGGACCAGGATCCGTCAGCATCGGACCTGGGCCCTGAGGTCAGGCGGAATCGAAGCAAGCGTCGGATCGGGCCGCACCAACACAAAATCAGAATCAAAGCAAATCCAATGCACCAAAATACACAACACCGCAATGTAAGCATCGGGCCCCATCAGATCGTCAAATCGGCCAACCCTTCGGCATGAGTGAGACGCTGTCGTCGTCGTCGTCGTCGTCGTCGTCGTCGTCGTCGTCGTCGTCGTCGTCGTCGTCGTCGTCGTCGTCGTCGTCGTCGTCGTCGTCGTCGTCGTCGTCGTCGTCGTCGTCAATCCCAAGGAAATTCAGAAACGGGCAGTCAAAAGAAACGTCGTAGTTCAGTCGATTCCCCTCCTTTCCCCCCCCGACGGGGGGGGCTGGGGGCAGCGGGGGAGTACTCGAGGAGGGGCGCGGGAGGGGGGGCACGGGGAGGGGGTACGGGTGGGGGGTAGGGGGTGCTAGGGGGGGGTCCCGAAGCGGATTTCCACTCCCCCCCGGGGTCCCAGCGGCCCCTCCCTGGTCCCTCCCGTCTGTGGGCATGGAGGACAAGGGGGGGGGGCCCCCTGCCGGGGAGGGACCTGCAGGGATGCCCTGGGGGAGGTCCCGCTTGTGATGGGGGGTGGCCCCGGGTCATAATACCGCCCCCATCTGGAGTCCAGGCGGGACCCAGGGGGCGGCGCCAGCGAACCCCGCGGGAGGTCCCGCCTTCCCAAACCCCCGGCGTCATGATTTCTTCGTGGCGCGGCCCCCACAGATCTGGACCTATTCGCGGGGACCAGCTAAGTCATCTTGAATCGTTTCTGGACGGTCCCGAAGGCCGCTGTAAGGGCCCCCAGAGGCCGAAAACCGTCGCGATTTTTTCATGGTTCGAAGGGGTCTGGTTTCAGGGTCGGCGGCACCGGCCACAATGCCTTCACGATATCCGCCTCAATACCTCGGACCTGGACCAGTCGTTCCCCCAGCCAGCCCGGAATCTGCCGGGGCCCGCGTCGCTCGCGTCGGCCGGCCTACCCCGCCCAGGAAGGCCCCAAAATGTGCAGCACAGATGGCTCCAAGAGACCCCCGAAAAAACCCAAGTCGCCCAAAGATCGCTGCAAGACGCCCAAGATGGCGCAAGATGGCCCAAGAGGCCCCCAAGACGCCACCAGAGGCCTCAAAGAGGCCCCCCAAGAGGGCCCCAGGAGGCACAAATCATTGATCTTGGTTTTCTCTCCGATGCTCCAAGAAGACTCAGGAGGCCCCCAAGACCACCCCAAGACGGCCCAACAGGTCTCCAAGAGGGTCCCATGATGGCTTAACAGCGCGCCACCACGGCCCAAGAGACACTGAAGACGGCCCATGAGGGCCCCATGACGGCCCCAGAAGGGGCCCAATTGACGGAACACGAACCGAAGATCCGAGCCGTCCGCCGCAAGCCCCAAGATCTGAGAGCACCATGAGGAATCCGTACTTCTGAGAGCCCTTGCCTTTGCCTTTTCTAGATAAGATGTTGCTGCTCTTCTTGGTGAATAGACTTACTTTAAGGGTAGGGCTTTGCATGCGTTTGCGCCAGTGTCGTTTAGCAGTCTTCGTGTGCCGGAACAGCTGAACATATATCTGGGCAGGGCCAAGACCTTGGGTAGTTGACTTTTCCGCCTGTGTCCGAATAAATTCGGCGGCGTTGGCAATCCAAGGGTCGAGACCTTGAATTTGCCAGGAGCCATGTGCATCGTTACTGTTGTCACTGGTCATGCCCACGAATCATCCGAAAAATGGCGGCGTACGAAGAGCGCTGGCGATGTTGTTTGGCGCGTGCTCCACGATGTGGCCCACACGCCTGAGCATAGTCGTGAGACTGTTGAACTCGGCATCTGTGGCTGGGTGTCGGTTGCCGTTTGGTTGGGGCAGTGTGATGACTTGGCTAGCTGCGACACCGACCGCTGGGAGGAGCAGCCAGCTGTAGCCTTCCCACGACATTGCAGCTCCACCGTTGTGCGTAGCTCAGAATCGCAACGTGAGAAGCGGTGAGAGCAGCGCGTCGGTGGTTTCGTTGCGTCGCCCCGAGAACTCGAAAATTTCGCGGGTCGCTTGGAAGCGCGACTCATCGCCCAGTTGGCCGAACTGTGTGGTGAAGCTCATGATAATAAAGTAGGTCACGGCATCCTCTGGCTGGCCGATCACCATGCTTCCCTCCGTCATATCCGTAAGCTCGGAACGGCCCCACCGAGGTTGAGGATGACGGCAGCGCATTGTTGAGCGCTGTCCATGTGGGTGGTTAGCACGCTCCAGGCAAGCTAACCCTGTACTCAGTGGCGGAAAGGATACACGGAGTCGCGTTCGGGTGACCATGAAGACGGGTCGCGGGATGTGATGGTACCGCGGCCGCCGCCGCCGCCCTGTGGGCCGGCTCCACCAAACGTCATGCTTATGAGCCAGAACAGGACGACCACGAAGAACACGAGGATGCTGCCCCAGAACGTCCAGATGGAGATCCTCCTCGATTACCCCAGAGGGTCTTTAAAAAACCTCCGGGCAATAATGGGGAAATAAGTAATTGCGCTGGTTTATTGACGGATTGGGACCCCGACACTAGTTGGAAATTAATTATTCTCGTCGGCGGGTGCATGAGAGGTCATGAGAAGTGCTCAAAAATCCCATCCCTCAACGCCTGGCGGCCAACTCCTCCTCCTCCTCCTCCTCCTCCTCCTCCTCCTCCTCCTCCTCCTCCTCCTCCTCCTCCTCCTCCTCCTCCTCCCATTCCTCCTCCTCCTCGACGACACACCTCCGCCACCGCTGCTGCGCGCACCGGAACATGCACCGCGGTGGCCTGAGACGACAAGAGAAGAGGAGGTGGAGGAGGAGGAGGAGGAGGAGGAGGAGATGGAGGAGGAGGAGGAGGAGGGGAAGGAGGAGGGAGGGGAGGAGGAGGAGGAGGAGGAGGAGGAGGAGGAGGAGGAGGGACGAGTTTCTATTTCCCGCCGAAAGCTTAGGGGGGTGCATCATTAAAGACCCTCTGCGGTTAAGATCTCACCACGATATTGACTGCGTAAGCGCCTTGGGGCTCAGGCCTGCGCAGGAACAAACGCCATGTCGAAGTGCGGGGCAGGCATGATGATGTCGTTGTCAACCTTGGTCGATGCCGCGATCGGTGAAACTTGTACATTAGTTTGCAGTGTTCCACTGGGGTGGTGCGATGTGCTCACAAGGACAGCCAGCACGGAGCTAGCCCAGGAAGGAGCCTCGC
The DNA here is from genome assembly GCA_963575745.1 of Prorocentrum cordatum. Classification (NCBI taxonomy): domain Eukaryota; class Dinophyceae; order Prorocentrales; family Prorocentraceae; genus Prorocentrum; species Prorocentrum cordatum. The sequence continues at coordinate 43,863 of CAUYUJ010015263.1, forward strand.
AGTCATGCCCAACGCGAAACTTCGGCCAGTGCCTGCGGGGTTGCGCTGGGTGGAGGAACGTCGTGGCGCTCCTGTGGGCGATTCGCCCATCGTCGCGATTACGCCTTCTGCTATTGCCCTCGCAGTCGGACCGGGTGTCCGAAACGATGCCCGTTGGCTTACGGAACAGCCATACGCACAGGCTACTCAAGAATAATCAAGGAATGGAAGGTGGTACCGATGCGGTGATGAAGGTAAGCGCGAATGCGCATCAACACCGCACTCTTCGCACATTCCGTGGATCGCGAGCTGGGATTGCTGCCAGCTCTGCTATCGCTCCCAGCTCCGCTACCAACTAGAATTGCGGGGACAGTAAGTAGATCTGCGTCGACGCTCGGGCCAAAAAGCGACGACCTCTCCCATCTAAGTGAGGAGGAGGAGGAGGAGAAGGAGGATAGAGCAACCGCACAACTTCACACGCACTTCACACGCCAGAGCGATGGCATCGCGCCAGATTCTAAACACAACACATTGAGGCAGAAAGAACGGCATAAACATAAACTTTTAGAGGTCCGCGCGGATTTCTTGGATCCGCGCTGAGCTCCCCTCCCTGGCGCGCGGAGCGCGCCAAGGGCGGCGCCAGAGGCGCCGCCAGGGGGCCCCAGCGCCGATCCGAGAAATCCGCGCGGACCTCAGAGATTTCATGTTTATGCCATTGTTCGTTCCCCTAGCAACCCACCAGCGGCAGAGACGGACCATCCCTCCCTCACCTCGGCCGCCTGGTTGACCGAGGCCTCCCAGGCAAGACACCGGGAGACGCCAGCGGGCACGAGGAGAGCGCGGACAGGGGGCGGAGCCGCACCTAACGGGAGGCACGAGGGCCGCCAAAAAGCATCCTCCTCCTCCTCCTCCTCCTCCTCCTCCTCCTCCTCCTCCTCCTCATCCTAGTCCTTCTCCCACTTCTCCTCCTAGTCCTCCCAGTCCTCCTCCTTCTCCTCGGCCTCCTCCTTCTCCTCCTCATCCAGACCGGGGGGGGGGGCGCCCTGGCGTCGTCGTAATGGAGCGCGGCCCACCTTTGGTTCTTCATCTTGCTCCTCGGGAGGCAGGTGAGCATAGAGAGGAGGAGGAGGAGGAGGAGGAGGAGGAGGAGGAGGAGGAGAGGAGGAGGAGGAGGAGGAGGAGGGAGCGAAAGCTGCCACAAGCATAAACTTTTAGAGGGCCGCGCTGGACCCCACTCCCTGGCCAGCGCCAGCGGAGCCCAGGCGCCAAACCGAGACATCTGCGCAGAGCTCCGAAAGTGCATGTTTACGCGATGTGTCCTTTTTCCCCCTTCCACCCTCCTTTCTCTCTCATCCCTTCTCCCGTTCCCCTCCCCCTCCTGATCCCCCTCCCCCAGCATCAGTAGAACTCTATCCCCATCCCCATTGGGAGCGCCTTGGCCGCTCGGTCCGACGTGGGGATTGATGCCAGCTCCGTCGGGCTTCGCGGTATCCACCCCCCACCGCGGGGGGACACTCCGGTGGCGCTGATGAAGCCTGACACACCAGGGATGGGGATGGGTCAAACGATGCTGACTCCCCCATGCCGCTCTCCTCTCGGAGGAAGGTCGAATCTGCTCAAAAGCTGTCCCCAGACCCCTCCCGTGATTTTCGACGCAAGTCCAGCTGTGGCGACGACAAGATTCCAGGAGGCCAAAGAACAAGAACAACAATCATTTCAAGACTTTTCGTTTGCATCTGATCGCGTGCCGTTTCAACACGTGTATCCCAAACCCTCGACGCCCGCCCCCTTCGTCTTCGATCGTGCCCCCCATTGGGGGTAGATCTCCCCGACCTGCCGCGCGCAGTTGGCGCGCAGCCCCCGAAAACAACATGGGAAGGATGGGAGGAGGGGAGGAGACGAGGGGGGTAAAGAGAGAAGGCTGGAGCACGAGAGACTTGCAGCAGGCGGGTCCGGAGCAGGAGCACAAGCGGCAGAATCAGACGGGCGGGCCGGGCGGCCGGCCCCTGACGGGCAGGCCGGGCGGGCGGGCCCAGACGGCCGGGTCGAGCGACTGAGGCGTCGACCCAACAGGAACCGCGCCAGGAAGTCTCGAGCCAGGCAAATCGCCAGGAAGTCCAAAGAGAGGGCTCGACCCCTCCTGGAGCCCGGACACGGCGAGAAGCGTGGGGAGCCCTGTCCCTCAGGACTCGGGACCCCTGTCCTGTGGCGACTCTCTCTCTCTCTCTCTGCCTCGGGGGCACGGCCGCGCGAGGGCGGGAAGCCTGTCGGGAGAGGGCGCGGACTGGGCGCCCCGGCGCCCGCCCCCGGCGGCGGCCCCACCCGGAGCAACAAGGGGGCCCGGTGGGCCAGCGCCGTGGCGATCCTGCCAGCCTCCGGAGCCCAAGGCGTCGTGTTCCCCGTCGGCTTGGAGTTGGGCTTCGACGACGACGACGACGACGACGAAAAAGACGACGACGAAAACGACGACGACGACGACGTCGACGACGACGAGCCCCCGTGCTGCCGTGCCTCGGCCAGGGCCGAGCCAACAACACAGCACCCCACGCGGCCAGCCCTCGTCGGCTTCGCCAGTTGAACGCCTGGAAGCTGGTATTCGACAAGGGGGGCAAGAGATTCACCTCCGATCAGCGGGTGGGAGCGCAGGAGCCGAGAGAGAGACTGGCAGAGGCTGCGAGGCGGACAGAGAGGAGGACAGATGTATGGAAACGGATAGTGTGAGAGGGAAAGATTGCTACACTCCTGCAAACATGGTTTGTATGTACGCATACACACATACACACAAACATAGATACCTACATACGTGTACAAACACAGACGTACACGCGTACATACCTAAATGCATACATTCATACATGCATGCATACATACATACAGACATGCATGCACCTCCATACATACATACATACATACATACATACATACATACATACATACATACATACATGCATGCACACATGCATACATACAATCATATACACAACTATATACGCGTGCATCCATGCATGCATGCATACAACCATAGATACATGCACACATGCATACATGCATGCATGCGTGCATGCGTGCACCAATGAACATATATATCTATATACATATATATATACATTATGTGTGAACATACATATATACATACGTACGTACGTACGTGCATACATAAATATGTATGCATGCATGCATGCATGCATTCATATATACATACATACGCACGAAACTATCTACATGTATACACATGCATGCATGCATGCATGAATATATACATGCATACACACTTACATACATACTTACATACATACATACATACATGCATGCATGCATGTATACATACATACATACATACATACATACATACATACATACATACATGCATACATTTATACATACATACTTACATACATACATACATACATACATACATACAGTACAGTACATACATATATACATACATGCATGCATGCATACATGCATGCATACACACATACATACGTACCTATACGACCACCCTGCGGGTGAAAAGGAGGTTGGGGGGGATTGAGATCAACTGCCCACCCTGACTGACCTCCAGTCTGTCACCCTGATCTCATCTCTCTCTCTCGCGTTCTCTCTGTCTGCCTCTCTCTCTCTCTGTCTCGCGCGCTCTCTCTCTCTCTCTCTACAGGCGCAGAGGCAAATGGTTTGATGGAGTGTGTTGGATGGATTGACTTGGGTGGGATAAGATAAGATGGGACAAGATGGGTTGTATAAGATAAGATGGATTGGATTGGGCAAGATGGATTGGTTGGATAAGATATGCTGGATTGGGTAAGAAAGAACGCCGCAGGCGCCGACAAAAACAAATTGATGGATTGGGTTGGGTGGATGGGATTGGATGTGGTAAGATGGACTGGATAAGATATGATGGGTTGGATTGGAAGAAATGGTTTGGAAAGGATAAGATGGATTGGATTGGCCCGCCGCAGGCGCAGAAACAAATGATTTGATGGATTGGGTTGGGTGGATTGGATTGGCTGGGATAAGATAAGCTGGGACAAAATGGCTTGAATAGGATAAGATGGATTGGATTGGATAAGAGGGATTGCCCGTAGCCATGCTGGCTCAAGTTCGAAACCTTGCCGCGAGGCTTCGAGCTTGTCCGCAGCCGTGCGGCAGGCTTGAGAGTTGTTCGGCGTGTGGACTCCGTTGTGCTCTCACGCTCCCTGCTTGAGCTTCAGGCCTGGCAGGGGACGTGTCCCGACTGCCTCCTCGAGGCAAGACTACGAGCCCGCGAGGGCGCTCCCCTAATCTCCTGAGCGGCCGCATGGCCCCCCCCTCATGGCGGCGACGATGCTGGAGATGTTCTCCCAGGCCCTCGTCACCCCACCTGGTCATGCACTACATGTGGAAGGAACGCGAACTGGGATTCCAGGATCGTGTGCAGGTGCGGCGTCGGTGCTCCTGCTGGAGTTATGCGTCGTGCTCAGGAACATGCGTCAGCTGGTCCTGTGGGTCGCCCTCCTGCCCAAGGCCCTCTCCGTCGTGTTCGGGGCCCTCGGCGCGACCATTTGCAGCAGAAGCTTGTGGAACTACAGAAGAAGATTGACAAACTTGTGGCGTCTCCTGGTCAGCGTGGTCAAGCTGATTCAGTCACGCCGCCTTCGCCAACCTCTGATGATACGGATAAGGACATAGTTAAGGAGAAGGATAATGAGAGCAGAGAGATGGATGAGCTTCGGGACAAGATCAAGCAGTTGTAGATTTCAGTGGCCAGCTGCGAGAAAATTCCTAGCGAAGCGGGCAAAGAGGCTGTTGAATCTCGCCAGCGCAGTTTGGCAGATGCACGTAAGGCCCTGGCTGAGAAGAAACCTCAACTTACGAGACGCAACACAGTTGGTCATAGGTTGGCGCGAGTTTCAGCTAAAAAGGCTCAACTCGAACCGCGTGTGCTCGACCAAGAAGAAATCATCCGACGTGCTCAGGAGAAGATCGAGTCTTCGAAGGCACAGCTCACGGCAACTGTTGAAGAGATGCGTGTACTCAACCAAGAACTTCAAGATACTATGCCCAACCCTGTGGCGGCATCGATTGAAGTTGATCCAGAGTTCTTGGCAGTACACCCCAACAAAGATGCTATCGTTAACTGCATGGAGCCGAAGCAGTTCAAAGATTTCGCTTCAGTCCTCACCGAGAGCAACAGGGCCAAACAGCAGAAGACAACGCCCGTGGCCAAATCTCCGTTCGAACCTGGTGGCCATGGCTTTCAGCGTGATGGTGCTGCAGACTCCGCCCATCGGGGCAATCATGAGCTCGACGGCACCTCCGACATCGATGTTGACCTCGTGGACGAAACCATGGCGTCCAACATCCGGCTGGACCGTGAGGCATTCCTGTCTAAGCAGACGCCTGTGCCGCGAAGAATCGGCAGAGGCCGACCGCGAGGGTGGCGTCCTGCCTCGCTGCTGCGGCCTGCCACGTTCAAGATGTGGAGCGCCTGCACTGCCTCCACCTCCCCCCGCCCCGTCGCCCGACCCCACCTCTGAGCAGGTTTTGAGCCAGGGCACTTGCATTGAACCCTATCAGGGTAACTCGCGGTTGACCCTCCGAGGGCGTTTGCGTCACACGTCGTCGAGCATCCTGCTGGCGCGGGAGATCGGGTTCATGCAGGAGCGGGAGGGGGGAACAGTTTCTGCGGCGGGGGCCCTCGGATGGAAAATGTGTTCCCCCCATCCCTCCCGGGGGAAGCTGGTCACACCAGGGCGGGGGTGGCTGTGTTCTTTCGCCAGCATCTCGGCTTCAGGTGGCCTGCGGATGGTGCTGGCATCCTGTGCTCTGGTCGGTTGATGCACGCTACAATCGATTTGCCAGCCTGGCCACCTCTTCAGGTGATGTGCGGATATCTCAATAATGGAACTGGCATGTGCCAGATGAGTGGTTCCCTGCTCCGCGCTGGCGCTGTGGGAGAGAGGCTGGAAGGGGAACACATGTTCGTTATTGGCTGCGATTGTAATCTCGACCCCAGTTTGGTCGAGGCCGCGGGAATCGTTCGGCGTACTGGAGGTGCCTTGATAATACCAAGCCAACAAACGCGCCTCTCACCCACTAGCTTGCCTACGATAGACTACTTCCATGCTAGCACGTGTTTCACGAGAGCTTGCGAGAGCATTCAAGCCGATGTGTCGTGGACACACAGACCTCATCGCCCCGTCGTCGTCACTCGTCAGGCTGATGCGGTCATTGTTTTACCAGCTTATGTACCGTTCCCACCAGAAACTGCCCACCAGTCTACCCATAGGACCGTCCAACGCGGCCCAAGAGGCCCCCAAGACCGCTCCAAGACGGTCCAAGGATCTCCGAGAGGGCTCCAAAACAGCCCCAAACCAGCCCAGGAGAGCCCCACGACTACCCAAGAGGCCTCGAAGACAGCCCAAGAGGCCCCCAAGACGGCTCCAAGAGAGAGCCCAGACGGGGGACCTGAGCGGCCATTTCGAGCTCTTTGCCCCCCCAGGAGGCCCCAGGAGGCCCCCAAGAGGCCCCCAAGAGGCCCCCAAGAGGACCCCAAGAGGCACCAGGAGGTCCCAAAAATACCGCCAAGAGGCCCCCGAGAGGCCTTCCAAGAGACCGCAAGAAGCCTACCAAGAGGCGTCTTGTCCACGATCAAGACTGGCTCCAAAATACCCCCAAGAAGCCATCGGGAGGCAAGAGGCGTCTTGTCCACGACAAAGGTTGACCCCGAAATACCCCCAAGAAGCCAGCCAGAGGTAGCCACCTCATCCTCATCCTCCCCTCTTCATCCTCCCTCTGCTGCTCCTCCTCCTCCTCCTCCTCCTCCTCCTCCTCCTCCTCCTCCCCCTCCTCCGCCTCTTCCTCCTCCTCCTCCTCCTCCTCCTTCTCCTCCTTTCCCGCTCGCCACAAACACACCAACACATAGCACCAGAGATACCATGTGGGCCGGCTCAACGGGCAAGACACGTGCTCAGATGTCTGATGACTGGCAGTCCCTGGAAGCCCCCCAAAAGCCCCCAGAACAATCCCGAGAGCCGTCATACAACGTGGGCCAGCGGAATGAGCGAAGCCAGCAAATGACAAAAATGGCATAACAGGGAGCGTGAGATTGAAAGGGAGAGAGAGAGAGAGAGAGAGCGAGAGAGAGAGAGAGAGAGTCGGTCGCGCGCGAGAACCAAATGCTGCACGGCGTCCTGGCTCTCCGGAGTTTATCGCCCGAGGCGCCTTGCTTGAGCAGGTTGGACATGCGCCTGCGGGGGGGCACGGGCCAGTCTGACCATGCGGTCGAAGCTGAGCCCGTTCTCTCCTCCTTCCTCCCTCCTCTTCTCCTCCTCCTCCTCCTCCTCCTCCTCCTCCTCCTCCCCCTCCTCCTCCTCCTCCTCCTCCTCCTCCTCCTCCTCCTCCCCCTCCTTCTTTCCCTCCTCATTTCCCTCCTGCTCCTCCTCCTCCTACTCCTCCTCCTCTCCTCCTCCTCCTCCTCCTCCTCCTCCTCCTCCTGCTTTCCCTCCTCCTCCTGCAGCGTAGCCACCTGTCCCTCCTCCGCCTCCTACTCCTCCTCCTCCTTCTCCTCCCCTGCCCATATAAAGAAGCGCCTCTGTATCACACCCTCAGACATGTCAGTAGGGCGACAAGGCGTTTCGTCTGAGACTTCCTCATCATGTATGATCCTGGCGCGTGAAAACTGCAACGGTTTCGTTTTCATGTGGCTCTCGCGCACATTCGTCTTAAAGTCTGCAACAGCCTGAAGGCGGACCCTTTCAAAACGTGGCTCTCACCTTAGCGCCGCGTACGTTCGTCTTGAAAGACTGCACCAGGTTCAACGATGGAAGCCGGTTTCTTTTTAATCAATATGTAGTTATCGCCAAATCGCCGCGCATATTCTTCTTTCTTACAAGTCGGCAACAGCTTCAACGATGGAGGGCGGCTCATCTTAAAAATGTGGCTCTCGCCTCATCGCCGCGCACATTCATCTTCAAAGTTCGCAACAGCTTCACAACGGAGGGCGGTTCCATTTCATAGTTTGGCTCTCGCCTTTGCGCCGAGCATGCTCGCGTTGAAGTTTGCAAAAGCTTCCAGGATTCGCAGGGTTGAAGTCCCAGGAATGGCGTTCTGGCGCGATTTAGGACTGCCAGGACACAAAGTTATGTTGATTCACGGTGCTGACGTCCCAGAAATAATGCGTTCAGGGATGATTTAGGTTTGTCAGGACGCAGGAATCCCGTTGATTCGCGGCGTTGCAGTCCCAAGAACTGTGATTTGGCGCGATTCAGGACTCTCAGACGGCTGTCTTCCAATGGGACGCTTCCAGTAAAAAGTATTGCTTCTTATAGGGCCCAATGATGAGAAAACTAAGAGGGAGAGCTGATTGTAACATCGCTGATGCGTCGTAAGTTTACACTGGTACTCATCATCATCATCATCATCAGCATCATCATCATCATCATCATCAGCAGCAGCAGCAGCATCAGCATCAGCATCAGCATCATCAGCATCATCAATCATCAGCAGCAGCATCAGCATCAGCAGCATCATCAGCATCATCTTATTATGTTTGATCTTGTTATTATTATTAATATTATTATTGATATTAATATGAACAATAATATTATTATTATTATTATAATATATGTTATCAGTATTAGTATTGTAAGTGTTATTATTATTATTCTTATTATTATTATTATTATTGTTCGTGTTCCTCGTTGTCTCACCCCCCTCCTCCTCCTCCGTCTCCCTCCCTCCTTCTCCCTCCCCCCTCCTCCTCCTCCTCCTCCTCCTCCTCCTCATCATCATCATCATCATCATCATCCTCATCCTCATCCTCATCATCATCATCAGCATCATCATCATCAGCAGCAGCAGCATCATCATAATCATCATCATCACCACCACCAACACCACCACCACCACCACCATCATCATCATCATCATCAGCATCATCATCATCCGCCACCTTTGCCCTCCTCCTCATCATCATCATCATCATCCCATCCCCCTCCTCCCTCCCTCCTTCTCCCTCCCCCCTCCTCCTCCTCCTCCTCCTCCTCCTCCTCCTCCTCCTCCTCAACCTTCTCCTCCTCCTCCTCCTCCACCTTTTCCTCCTCCTCCTCCTCCTCCTCATCCTCCTACTCCTCCTCATCATCCTCCTCCTACTCCTCATCCTCCCCCTCCCTCCTTCTTCATCCTTCTCTCCTCTCGGGCACGGACCCAAGCTGGCGCCCAGTGCGCCGCACCGCGCTGAGGACGCCCCGGCGCTGAAGGGGCGCGCATGTCCGCGCCCGGCCTGAGGCGCCCTACCTGGGCGCAAGACCAGGTGAGGGACCCCGACTGCCGGTTCGCGCTCTTCGCAGAGGACAAGAGGCAGCGTATGCTATGCGTTCGCTTGATGGTGTCGCTCTTCCTCCTCGGCGAGGAACCCAGAGGGGGCCTTTTGAAGCCCTCTGTCGAGGTGCTGCCGTCGAGGATGTGGAGGTGCGGATCGAAGGAGCCTGCCTGTGCCACCACCTATGGGCCTGTGGTCCACTGTCGACAAGCAGCCCACGTGCAACCCGTAAAAGATGGAGAGGACGGAGATCTGTGCTTCGGAGCCGCAGCCAGAGATCAGGAAGGACGCGGAGTACACCCAGGCCAGCTTGGCCAAGGGCAACTCGGAATCTGGGTATGAAGGAGCCGAGGTGAACATGCCGAAACCTCCACCCATGCCGATCCAGCGTGTCGAGGCGGCGAGGGGCACGGCCATCTCCGACAAGATCCACCAGGGCAAGGAAAAGAAGTCAAGAAGGCCTGGCTCTCGAAAAAAACAAAACAATCAAAAACAAAGGCTGTACCGCCGAGACTCGCGAGAACCAGGTGGATACCGATGCCATCACCGCCGCCGCCAGTGGAGTCGAGCAGCGCACCTAGCACTTCGAGCTGAACGTCGGCAGCGATGATGTGGAGTACACCGCCTGCGGTCGAGTGGACGACAAGGAGTAAGGCGCACGCCAACATGGACTGGGGATCAGTGTATCTGGCGCGTGGGCGCCAGGTCCACGGATCGGGGAAGGCACCGCCGAAAGATGACGACAATGCCGCCTCACTTGGCGACGGATCGCGCCGAGGATGTGAGGAAACGGGACCCGCCGCTAATCCATGCGTCTTAATCTACGTTTACGGTCCCCTGAAGGAGGGAAGAGGAGAACGAGGAGGAGGAAGAGAAGGAGGCGGGGGAGGAGGAGGAGGAGGAGGAGGAGGAGGAGGAGGAGGAGGAGGAGGAGGAGGAGGAGGAGGAAGGGGGAGAGGAGGAGGAGGAGGGAGGAGGAGGAGGAGGAGGAGGAGGAGAGAAGGAGGAGAGGATGGGGAGGAGGAGGAGGAGGAGGGAGGAGGAGGAGGAGGAGGCGGAGGAGGATGAGGAGGAGGAGGAGGAGGAGGAGGAGGAGGAGGAGAAGGAGGAGGAGGAGGAGGAGGGGAGGCAAGGACGAGGAGGAGGAGGAGGAGGAGGAGGAGGAGGAGGAGGAGGAGGGGAGGAGCAAGTGGAGGAGGAGGAGGAGGAGGAGGAGGAGGAGGAGGGGAAGGAGGAGGAGGAGGAGGACGACGAGGAGGGGAAGGAGCAGGAGAAGGAGGAGGAGGAGGAGGAGGAGGAGGAGGAGGAAGGGGAGGAGGAGGAGGCGGAGGAGGAGGAGAAAGTGATGGCCCTCCCCGCGCCCCGCCGCCGCCGCCGCTGCCGCTCCCGAGGCCATCCGTCGTCTCAGCGCCACCCCGCCCGCAGGAGGTGGAAGCTGAGGAGGCCGTGCACCTCGCCGAGAAGAGCGAAGGTGGTGGCCGAATCCTTCGCCCGAGTCGCTGGTCGTGAGGCCCGTTGGCACCGTGACCAGCGAGGGGGGCGTATAGTCTGCGACATGTGCCCGAAAGCCGACTCGCCAAAGCCCAAGAGACAAAACAAGCCAGCATGGGAGCACAAGGAGCCCGAACCTAACACGGGGAGGGGCGAAATCCCAGGGGCACTCCCACGCCAACATGCCCTATCTCACGCGCGTTGTAGATCCAAGACTAAGGCGAGGACGAAAATAAGGGAGCTGCTGCCCGAAAATGCTCCCTAGAAGCTCGAGTTCAAGCCTGGTGCCGAGAATTTCGGCCCGTTGCTGGAGTTCGAGGTGCAGGAGGCTGTTGAGAAGATCAAGGAGGTGGTGAAGCAGACTGAA
>CAUYUJ010015263.1:59738-82238 GCA_963575745.1 Prorocentrum cordatum
TCCCTCTGGGGCTACGAAACGCTGCCCTGGGTGGGGGAACCGCATGTGGACACCCCCACGGGGGCCTTCGGTGGAGCTCCCTCTGGGGCTACGAAACGCTGCCCTGGGTGGGGGAACCGCATGTGGACACACCCACTGGGGCCTTCGGTGGAGCTCCCTCTGGGGCTACGAAACGCTGCGTGGGGGAACCGCATGTGGACACCCCCACTGGGGCCTTCGGTGGAGCTCCCTCTGGGGCTACGAAACGCTGCCCTGGGTGGGGGAACCGCATGTGGACACCCCACTGGGGCCTTCGGTGGAGCTCCCTATGGGGCTACGAAACGTGTGAGAGGTGTGCCGAGAGCAGAGGCAAGGAGGGGGAGGAGGGGGCAGCGGGAGGAGTGGACGCGGGGCGCTGTCTCTTCAAAACGAGGACCCAACACCACAGGATGGTTGGGAAAAAACAATTATTTCCCGGCAAAGCAACCTAACAGCGATGTGTAGGAGCATATCTGGAAGCATTCCCCTTAAGATTCAGATGAGAATCCAGTTGTAGAATTCTGCTGTTCTCGCAGTCGTAGTCGCATTCGCGATGACAGTCGCAGTGGCAACGGCAGTCGCAGTCACAGCCTCAGCCTCAGCCTGCCTCAGCCTCAGCCTCAGCCTGACTCAGCCTCAGCCTCAGCCTCAGCCTCAGCCTCAGCCTCAGCCTCAGTCTGCCTTCAGCCTCGGCCTCAGCCTCAGCCTGCCTCAGCCTCAGCCTGCATCAGCCTCAGCCTCAGCCTCAGCCTGCCTCAGCATCAGCCTGCCTCAGCCTCAGCCTCAGCCTCAGCCTCAGCCTCAGCCTCAGCCTCAGCCTGCTTCAGCCTCAGCCTCAGTCTGCCTGTCAGCCTCGGCCTCAGCCAGCCTGCCTCAGCCTCAGCCTGCATCAGCCTCAGCCTCAGCCTCAGCCTGCCTCAGCCTCAGCCTCAGCCTGCCTCAGCCTCAGCCAGCCTGCTTCAGCCTCAGCCTCAGCCTCAGCCTCAGCCTGCCTCAGCCTCAGCCTGCATCAGCCTCAGCCTCAGCCTCAGCCTGCCTCAGCATCCTGCCTCAGCCTCAGCCTCAGCCTCAGCCTCAGCCTGCTTCAGCCAGCCTCAGTCTGCCTTCAGCCTCAGCCTCAGCCTGCCTCAGCCTCAGCCTGCATCAGCCTCAGCCTCAGCCTCAGCATCCTGCCTCAGCCTCAGCCTCTGCCTCAGCCTCAGCCTGCTTCAGCCTCAGCCTCAGTCTGCCTTCAGCCTCGGCCTCAGCCTCAGCCTGCCTCAGCCTCAGCCTGCATCAGCCTCAGCCTCAGCCTCAGCCTCAGCAGCCTCAGCCTCAGCCTCAGCCTGCCTCAGCCTCAGCCTCAGCCTGCTTCAGCCTCAGCCTCAGTCTGCCTTCGGCCTCGGCCTCAGCCTCAGCCTGCCTCAGCCTCAGCCTGCATCAGCCTCAGCCTCAGCCTCAGCCTGCCTCAGCATCAGCCTGCCTGCCTCAGCCTCAGCCTCAGCCTGCCTCAGCCTCAGCCTCAGCCTGCTTCAGCCTCAGCCTCAGTCTGCCTTCAGCCTCGGCCTCAGCCTCAGCCTGCCTCAGCCTCAGCCTGCATCAGCCTCAGCCTCAGCCTCAGCCTGCCTCAGCATCAGCCTGCCTCAGCCTCAGCCTCAGCCTGCCTCAGCCTCAGCCTCAGCCTGCTTCAGCCTCAGCCTCAGTCTGCCTTCAGCCTCGGCCTCAGCCTCAGCCTGCCTCAGCCTCAGCCTGCATCAGCCTCAGCCTCAGCCTCAGCCTGCCTCAGCATCAGCCTGCCTCAGCCTCAGCCTCAGCCTGCCTCAGCCTCAGCCTCAGCCTGCTTCAGCCTCAGCCTCAGTCTGCCTTCAGCCTCGGCCTCAGCCTCAGCTGCCTCAGCCTCAGCCTCAGCCTCAGCCTCAGCCTCAGCCTGCCTCAGCAGCCTCAGCCTGCCTCAGCCTCAGCCTCAGCCTGCCTCAGCCTCAGCCTCAGCCTGCTTCAGCCTCAGCCTCAGTCTGCCTTCAGCCTCGGCCTCAGCCTCAGCCTGCCTCAGCCTTAGCCTGCCTCAGCCTCAGCCTCAGCCTGCCTAAGCATTCAAAATGTGGCCCAGGAATGAAGTTCTGGGAACTCGAAGAACACGAAGTGGCCTACAGTTGGCTCAGGGCATTCAAAATCATGCCCGGGAACGGAGTTCTGGGAACTCGAAGACCACGAAGTGGCCTATAGTTGGCTCCGGGCATTCAAAATGTGGCCCGGGAATGGAGTTCTGGGAACTCCAAGACCACGAAGTGGCCTACAGTTGGCTCCGGGCATTCAGAATGTGGCCCGGGAATGGAGTTCTGGGACCTCGAAGACCACGAAGTGTGAAACTGTTGGCTGAAAAAATTCAGGGCATCCTCCCCCGGATCGCGCCGAGACCCCCGTGGGGCGTCATGATGCTCTCTTTTGACCCTACTAGAAACCCATCAGTCTTCGCTGTTAGGTAACAACAACACTTAACAAAAAAAACTCCCTGTCGCACCCCCAGGCGTGTCGGCAGGGCGGACTCGACGGTTCGCCTGCCAAGCACTTGGCCTGAGGCCTCCCCACCACGAATTATCGTGATGGTCGAAACCTGCAACAGCTTGACGGATGGAGGGCGGGTGGTGCTCTAAATGTGGTTGTCGCCCTAGCGCCGCGCTCACTCGTCCGAAAAGTTTGCAGCAGCTTCACGGGCGGAGAGCCAGCGCCTTCAAAAACGTGGTGCTTGCCGCAGCGCCGCGCACACCAGCCTTGGTAAAACATGCAACGGCTTCACGGAGGGAGGGCGGCGCCGTCTCAAGATGTGTTTTTCGCATTCGCGCCGCGCACACGTTCGTCTTAAAAGCTTGAGACAGCTTCACGAATCCCACCAGCCCTCTGGGCGTCGGTGGTTTATAGCGTTTCCTCTTCCACCCCTCCCTCTGCCCCTTCCGGGAGGGGTTACCCCTCCCCTTACCCCCTCCCCGTGGACCTGGACGGGGGGCGCCGCGAGCGGTCAGGACGTCCAAAACGGCCTCGGCGAGGACGCCGAAATCGTTGATTTGATATGGTTTTGGCCCCATTTTGGCCTCCTGGGGGGGCGAGGCTAATTAATGTTCCGCTCTTCTTGGAAGCCAGAAACACTGATGTTACTAAGGTGTGGGCCCCATTTTGGCCTCCTGGGGGGGCAACCCTAATTGAAGCTCCCTTCTTCTTTGAAGCCAAAATCATTGATCTTACTAGGGTGCTGGCCCCATGTTGGCCTCCTGAGGGGGCACCCCTAATTGAAGCTCCCATCTTCGTTGATCGATGTCCTCCCAGACGGCCCCAAGAAGCGCCCAGGAGGCCCCAAGAGGCCCCAAGAGGCCCCCAAGAAGCCAGGAGAATCCCAAGCGGCCCAAATGAGGCCCCCCCGAGGCACCCAAGACGCCGAAGAGCCCCTCAGGACGACCCTCTACTCGCCTGGGCGTCGTTTCTGGATGGGTTGGTGGGGATATTTTCTTTTGGTTGCGGGCGGACGCGGATTCGCGGTCGCCGAACTGATAGGTCCAGGCCACGGGCCTGCCAAATTAGCAACGCGCAAACCCAAAAGCGCAGCGGCCGAGCCCGCTCACAGTGCCTACCGCCGGGGCCGCGGGCTGATGGGGAGCTGGCTGAGCTGACTGCATACGGCCAGGGTAGCTGATGCACCATGCGAGTGAATTGCTCCAGTACGCCAGGAGAGGTGACATGCTCTGTAGCAACAGACCACACGTCAGCCGAGCAGGGCGGTGCCACCAGACGGGCGAACCTGGCGTGGCGGCGCGCAGCCAGGGGAGCGGAGCCCGAGGGGTGCAAGAGCACGCGAGCAAGAGGGGGCACCGTGGGAGGTGGTTACCCGGTACCAGATGAACCTTGTCGCCACAGGGCGCCAGGGGTCTGGGCCACAGCTGTGGCGAGGTGAGTGCCGAGGCGGTATCGATGCGCCAGCGGAGGAGTTGCCGACCACTTCTGGTGGGGATACTTTTTTTGGTCAGCGGGTCAGGTCAGGTCAGGTCAGAGGCAGCATGCGCCGGAGCGCGCCCTGCGCGGGCTGTTGCGCGCGCGGTTCCCACTTTCTCGATGCTTCTCTCACGCCCCATTCTTGAAAGTTCCCACACCCGGGCTCCTCGATGATTCTCGCACGCGCCAGACAAGAAATAGCAGACAAGATCTAGTCAGCCCATCGTTTCAACGGCCTCCCAATAGATCTGCAACCGGAAGGGGCCCATCGCAACGCAAGCGGCCCCCATCTGTGGTCACTGCATGACTGTAGCTTACGATATAAGTTGGATTTCCTCTCGCTCTGCGAGTGCAGCCACGTGGGCAATCCGGATTTCGAGTATGCCTCCTCTGCCCGTTGAGTAGCTCTCACAGCCCAATCAACATATGATTCATTTTTCAGTCGCCGCGCGCCCACAATTGCCCGAAGCATCTTCTGCATTGTTGCGTTGAGCTTTTGCTCTCGCGCTGCAGTGAGCGCCCAGGCACCGCTCCCATACAGTACCGTAGAAGACACGACAGCGCCGAATAGCCTCAATCTGGAATGTAAGAGATAATGCCGATTACACAATTCGGATTTGAACTTTCCGAAAGCAGCCCACCCTCTCGAGATCCTGTGGTTGATTTCCACATCGCGGTACTCACTGGAAGTTAATTTCCCCCCATAGGTACTTCACGCTGTCGTTGATCTCTAAGACTTCGACCCGCCCGTCTCCGACTTCAACGTCTTTCTGTCGCAACACTCCCACGGTCTGCCTCGTTAGACAGGATCTTCGCCTTGCCCATGTGTAGCTGCAAACCGGCACTGCGCGCCCCCTCGTTCAAGTAGGACAACATTCGTCGCACCTGCGCCCTGCTGGTTCCAAGCAAGAGAACGTCGTCTGCGAACCTCAAGTTGGTCAAATAATGTGAACCAAGTTTGAGTCCAAGCCTCTCTTGCCGCCATTTACTCTTGAGGTCCCGCGCGATTGTCTCCAGAACTGCGTTGAATATAGCTGATGACATTGGGCCGCCCTGCTTCGTGCCTCTCTCAAGCTTGAACACGCGGCTCTCCCGATCAGATACCACCTGGCCTGTTTGTCCTGCACACAGCCGGCGCAACACTTGCACGCATGTCTCCGGCGCCCCTTGCTGGCGCAGAGAATGCCAGATAGCAGAATGGTTCACGGTGTCGAATGCTTTTTCGAAGTCAACGGCAGCGACCCAAAGCTTCAAATTGCACTCCCTGGCATTCTCGTGGACGAGCGCAAGGGCTACCAAAAGATCATCGCACCCGAAGCCCTTACGAAACCCAGCTTGGTCCACAGACTGCTTTGCGTCGAGAAATTTCGCGAGTCGCCCGTTCAGCACCGCGGCGAAGACCTTATACAATATGGGAAGAATAGAAATTGGACGGTAATTTCCAGGAAGCTTAGGATCCCCTTTCTTGAAGATCACCTTGACGCAAGTGTGTCTCCACGACCCTGGTGGCTCATCTCCGCGCACAAGGATACCCGTGAAAATGTTCGCTAACACTTCTTTGAGATTCGGCCCGCCAGCTTTGAACATTTCAGCCACCACGCCAGTCCGATCTGCAGCGTTGCCTTTTTTCATGTGTCTGACGTGCTCCTCTATTTCTTCAACTGCAACTGGCGGTATATCAGCTGTCACTCCAGTGCAGCCGGCGTCTCGTTCAAGGCTGCTGCTGGCCCCCCTTGACTTGTAGAGCTCCTCGTAGAACGCGCCAAAAACATCGACGATGCCTTGTCTGTCCGAGCGCGGGTTCCCCGAGTCGTCAACGACGCTGGTCAGCCACTGCTCTTTAAAATTGTTGTGGATATCGTAGAGGGGCCGATGCTCTTGAAATTCTGCACGATTACACCAATGCGTTCTGCCTTTCGCTCTCGGTCCCATTTTCTTAATTCACGCTGCATCTCTCTGCTGATAACTTTTGCGGGCCTTCGCCCTGCCTCTCCGGCCCGGGAAGACCGTCTTTCAGACATCAATTCCAAAATGCGAGGCGGGATTGCCTGGCGCGCTTCTTTCTTCGCCGCACCTCCGTCCTCAGCTGCTTGCGCCAGACAGTCTTCCAAACTCTCACACATCATCGTAGCTGACGGTGTTGCTCCAGATTTTTCCAACCTTTTGACGCGACAGCACAAGTTCGCATCGATTTTTGCACCATACCCGCTCTGTGGCTGAAAACGATGTGTTGCTTCGTGTTGTTTTCTCTCACGCAGCCGCCGGTAAGTCGGCATTTTCAGCTCCAGGGCAACTGCTCTGTGATCCAGACCAACACCTATGGAATTTACCGCGCCAGAAAAACGCATGAGACCCTTTGCGCGTGGGCACACACAGAAAAAGTCAATATGCCGCTTGTTGCCGCAATGGGTGCGGGTCCACCTGTCACTCTCCGGCATAGCGAAGTATGCATTTGCAGCTGATAGCGTTTCTTCGGAAAGCCATGCCTCCAGAGCGTCTCCTCCGTCGGTGACCCATCCCACGCTGGCCGACGAATATGTTTTCGCGCGAATCGCCGCCGTTCCCCAAAACTGCATTCCAATCCCCGCCATAAGCAAAAATCCGAGTATGAAGCTTCGCTTTGCGTCTCATGATAGATAGCTGCGAATACATGGCTTCCACGTCCTCTTCTGGACACGTGGAGTCTGCCATGTACACTGAAGCCAATCGAAACAGAAACGTGTCCAAGCCAATGTCTACACAACACAATATATCGCTGCAGGCTGCGAAAGATGTGACCGCGTGCGCCCACCGTTTGTGGACAAGAACTGCTACCCCACTCTGAGCGGGCGGACGCGTAAAGCAGTCGCCAAGAGGGGGGTCCGGGGCACGCTGGTGGGGATATTTTTTCGGTCGCGCCCGCAAGCGAATGCGCAAGTGGAGTCAGGAGCGCTACGGGTCACGACAGCGGCCGAATTAGCAGCTAGTCGCGCCGCAAGCCGGCCGGCCCACTCATGCAGCAGTGGCTGACTGCGCGGGAGGAGATGCAGGCTGGGGGCGCCCAGGGTGCTCGAGCACTTGCAACACGGCAAAATGCTGGTGAATTCAAGAGGTGCCGAGTGGAAAAACCCGAAGGAGCATGAGGACGAAAGCTGTGGGCGGCGCGTCCAGCATGCCGTCGGAGTGTCCAGACGTGGTCAGCGATGGGCCGTCGCCAGCGGGGCGCCAAGCCCAGGCCGCGCCAACGGCGTGCGCGAGCCAGCTGAGCTGCTCCGCCGAGGAACGTCGAATACCAGTCCGGGGGGCGGGGCGGGCCCGGGGGGCGGCCGAGGCTGCGAAGGCTGAACCACTCGAAGCGGGCTGCCCTCCAGGGGGCGTCAACCGCAACCTGAGGAGCCACCGAACCTGCAGGGGGCCATCAACGCACGGCTGGCTGGTGGTGATACTTTTTTTCTTCGGCGGCCCGCAAGGAAAAGTCCAGAAGGCGTGTCGATCAACGGCAATGGGGCGCAATGCCAGATAATTCGCGAGGGCCAGGCCACTAAAGGAGGAAGCCGCCAAGAGGGCGCCAACCACGCACGTGCAACATGCAGAACAGGACGACAGCGGCACCATGCCAGAATATTAGACCGACCGTCCTAACAACAGCCGACCAGACCAGCAGGCGAACACACACCCTGCACGGGGCAAATTCTAAAGAGCGGATCGTCCTGACGACAGCCAGCCGCGCCGGCAGGAAGGCACACAACCGATCCTGCACGAAACAAATTCCACACGGCCAAGCGGCGAGAGAAGGAAGGCAGCCGAGAGGGCGCCAACACACGCACGTGCAGCATGCAAACTGGAGCGACTGAGGCGCCCAGCCAGAGTATTAGTCGGGCTGGCCTAACAATAGCCGAAAACACGGACACGCAGGCGCACGCCCCACGAGACATGGCCAGGAAGCAGTGCGTGCCAGCTGGTGGGGATAAGCGAAGCGTCTAGAATTCCATTGGCTGTCGGGACGATTCAGGACTGTCGGGACGCAATCGCGGCGCTGACGGCTTAGGAATTGTGTTTACGCACGACTGAAGATTCTAAAACAAGTGTCTTCCGATGTTGCACTATGCTGAGGGAACCGGGAGGGAATTTTCACTGCAACATCGTTGATGTGTATTGGGTTTGCAGTGATCCAACTCCTCCTCCTCCTCCTCCTCCTCCTCCACCTCCTCCTCATCACCATTCTCAACGACAACAACAACAACAACAACAACAACAGCAACAGCAACAAATTTCCAAACGACTCTTCGCCACCACCCACACCCAGCTTCCCGCCCTATGACTTTCGGACACTTCACTTCGTGGCATGCGGACGACCGTGGCTACTATTCAGGGCCCCGCGGCCGACGACGACGGCGTGCGCGCGCGAAAAAAAAACGAATGTGTCCCGCATGGTATTATTTGACAGGGATGATGGCCCTGGCAGGTGCGCAACCGTTGTTGCAGAAGTTCGAAAAAGTTGCTCGCAAAAGCCCGTTTGACAGAAATGTTTAAAAAGTGTTGGGTTTCCTACGAATCCGCAAGAGCGCGCGGGATGAAATTTTGACAATTTTTTTTTGAAAAACCATTGGTTTTTTGATGTTTTTATGTTAAAATCGCTACGAAAACTAAGGTTTTGGAAGGATTTCGTCTTGCGCGCGCGAATGTCCACTTTACCTTATTTTTTGCAAGGGATTCTTGAAGTTTGGTTATGTTAGAACAAGAAATGTCCACTTTAGCTTATTTTTTGCAAGGGAAAACCGATCGTAACAACACAACCGGATCCGGACCCCCCGTTTTGCCTGAGACTTCCTCACGAAAATGATGAAAATGAGGCTGCGGCCTAGGCGCGGCGGGGGGGTCGTGCACCAGGGGCCCCAACAATAATTATTCTTTAGAAGTAATAATGTTCAACAACAACAACAACAACAACAACAACAACAACAACAACAACAACAACAACAACAACAACACATCAATATCATCATCATCACCACCATCATCATCGCCAGCATCATCATTATCAGCAGCAGTATCAGCAGTATCATCCACATCCCCATCGTCATCATCATCATCACCATCGTCATCAGCATCAGCATCAGCATCATCGCCACAATCATAAGCAGCAACGTCATCATCATCAGCGCCATCATCATCATCATCACCATCATCAACGTCATCTCCATCCTAACAGGAGCAGCATAATCATCATCACCACCATCATCCTCATCAGCAGCATCATCACCATCATCGTCATCATCACAATCATCATCATCATCATCATCATCATCATCATCATCATCATCATCAGCATAAACAGCATCACCATAATCACCAGCATCAGCATCATCCGAATCATCATCATAATCATCCTCCCTCCCTCCCTCCCTCCCTCCCTGCCACCCTTCCTTCCAGCCTCCCACCCTCCCTCCCTCCCTCCTTCCTTCCTTCTTTCCCTCCCTTTGCCCCCTCACCCATCACTCCCCCCCTCCTTCCCTCCCTCCCTCCCTCCCTTCCCTCCCTCCCCTCCCCCCCCTTGCCTCCCTCCCTCCCTCCCCTCCCTCCCTACACACACACACGACAAGAATCCGAAGCACCGAACTGGAGCTATTGCTGCCACTGCAACTGCACACCGCTCAAGGAGCAACGGGGCGAGAAGGGGAGAGAGAGAGAGAGGAGAGAGAGAGAGAGAGAAAAAAAAAAAAGAGGATGTGTCCAACCCAGCTCCACCCCTGCTGTGTGCGGCCTCTGCCACATGCGGGGGAAGGGAAGAGAGGGGGCGCCCATTCCTTGCCAGCCATCCACCTGATCCCCATGATCATCACCTGCCTTGCCTGGGCGCCCCCTTAAAGCCTAGGGCTCTGGTCGATTGACCTCCGTGCCCCTGCTTGCAGTCGGAGGGGAAGGGCACGTGGATCCTCCGCACGAGGATGCCAGGGAAAGGGGCGGAGAGGGGGGAGGCTGGGCCAGACCAACACGCCGTGGGCCCATTCCGTTCGTGTTGCTGGCTGCTCGCACACCTTGGGGCCCTCTGGAAGCGCCTCGAGCTGCCATCCACTCTGATATTGAGGAATTTGTCCCCAGCCCCATCACACTCACCTCCACCAACACCCGGCCTCACTGTGCAGGTGGCACAACAGCATGCAGGGCCTGGGCAGGGGAGGAGGGGACAGGAGATGGATGGATGAGGAAGAGGAAAAGGGGTGAAGGGGCACACATGGTATCGTAGAGAACTAAGGCGACAGCCTCCTAATAATGTGTCATCACAGCTCCTGGGATGTTCTGGATACCTGGGCAAGTAAGGCAAGCCAAGAACAAGGCGCTGTGCCCCTTCCACTCGTCTTGCACAAATGTCATTCATGGAGCGTTGTGACTGGCCCATCCTACACAGAAGAGTTGTTACTAGATGCATTCCATCCAACATTGAAACGCAAACGGCGAAGACGGCGCCGCTCTAGATATTCAGCACCGTAGGTCGCACTGCTGGAACTGCTCATGAAGCCACTTGTCCTGTCAGAAGGAATCGGCTCCATGTGAGATCCAGTGTGATCGTCAGAATGCTCTGGTGGGGCTTGCTCACGAACAGTGACATCCCCCGCGAACTCTTCCTTGTCCAATTGGATTGGGCTCACCTTCTCAAGCTTGCTGTCTGCCAATTCGCACTCTGCACCAATCGAATTTCCCAGAGAAGAAAGCGAAGCTTGAGGGACCTGTGGCAGGCTGAGAAGGTCTGCCCTCAGTACCAGAATCAAGTCCTTCAAATCGGTTAACTTCTCGTCGAAGTCAGGCAGGACTATCTTCTCGAATTGAGTGTCTTGCTGCATCAGATGGGGATGCTCTGTCCTTTCTAACTTTTCCTGATCCCCATCGTGCTGCCAGGTTCCATGCTTCCCCCCATTCTCCGCTGTGGAGGTGTGCAAGAACGCTGGCTCCAGCAATCGCTTGAGGTTGAAAGCGATGTGCCGGGTGTAGTTGCGAGCGCCTGCAGGATGCGCTCCTCCAAACGACCATCCCTGTGGGCTGATGCTCGCCGACCTTGCCGCTCAATTGACCATTATTTCGCTAAGTCGTCGTAACCTCGTTGCCGTAGCCCTTGACGAACTTGTTCAGAAGTGGCCTCTTGCCGAGACCGAGGGTTGATCCAGCCGAGTTCAAGATGCCATCGAAGGCCATCATCTGCTCGTAGCGCTGGATGTCTTCCTGGGGCTCGTTCAGCTTCTGCATGAGGGGAGCTGCTTCTTCGACCGATCGCACATGTGCCACGGACAGTCCATGGCGAACAATGATGCCTCCACTTGCCCTCCCTCCCTCCCTCCCTCCTTCCCTCCCTCCCTCCCCTCCCTCCTTCCTCCCTGCCCCCCTCCTTCCTTCCTTCCTTCCGTCTTTCCTTCCTTTTTTCCCTCCCTTCCCCTCCCCCCCCCTCGCTCCCCCCCCCTCCCTCCCTGCCCTGCCCCCACCCCCCCCCCCACGCCCTGCCCAGGCGGGAACGCCCGCCCCTGGACGCCTGCAGCGCGGGCCGACGCCGCCCGACCATGATGGCCACGGCTTTGGGCCGCACGCGAGAGCGCGCGTCTTCGAGCCGGGCTCCGCGGAAAAAAACGGAGGAGGAGGAGGAGGACGCCGACGACGAGGAGGAGAAGCAGGCGGCGGAAGAGGAGGAGGAAGAGGAGGAGGAAAAGGGGGAGGAGGGGGAGGACGAAGAGAAAGAGGAGGAGGAGGAGGAGGAAGAGGAGGAGGACGAGGCGGAGGAGGCGCAGCAGCATCATAATCGTCATCATCAGCAGCAGCAGAATCAGCATCATCAGCCTCATCCTCATCATCATCAGCATCATCATCCTCATCCTCACTACCATCATCATCGTCGTCGTCATCATCATAATTGTCATCGCCATCGTCATTATCATCGGCATCAACATCAGCATCATCAACATCAGCAGCATCACCATCATCATGTTCGTCATCATCAGCATCGCCATAACTTATCGTCATCGCCAGCAGCATCATCATCATCATCATCAGCATCATCACCATCATCATCATCATCATCATCATCATCCTCACCATCATCATCATCATCATCATCATCATCATCAGCATCATCATCATCAGCATCGTCATCATCGTTATCTTCAGCATCAGCATCATCGTCATCAGCATCGTCGTCATCAGCATCGTCAACATCATCAGTATCGTCGTCGTCGTCATCAGCATCGTCATCAGCATGATCGTCATCATCAGCGGCATCAGCATCAGCATCAGCATCAGCATCAGCATCAGCATCATCATCGTCGTCGACGTCGTCATCGTCGCCGTCATCGTCATCGTCGTTGTCGTCGCCGTCGTCATCACCGCCACCGTCGCCGTCGTCATAGTCGTCGCTGCCGCCGCCTTCGCCGTCATCGCATCGACGCCGCCGCCGCCGTCGATCGCCACTGTCGTCAGCACGCCCCCCGCGGGGCGCGGCAAGTGGGCGCGCCCCGAGCGCGCGCGCGCGCGGACCTCGTCAGCATCTGGGGCCTGACGTGCTGGTCCTGCGCACCCGCGGCGCGCGGGAACGTCCCTGCCCGCCCCTCGCGCGGCTCGGCCAAACTCGCCGCCGCCGCCGCGGCGGCCGTCGCGGCCGTCGCCATCGCGGGCGACTCCTGCCTCCCTCTCCCCTGCCCCTCCCCTCACCTTCCCCTCCTCCTCCCCCTCCTCCTCCTCCTCCGCCTCCTCCTCCCCCTCCGCCTCCTCCTCCTCCTGGAGCGTGAAGCGTGGGTACCGCATGAATCGCGAAGACCAACGAGCGACAGCGCGGTTCCCAGGCGAATCGCGAGAAACAAACAACAGCAGCAACAACAGCAGCAAAAACAAAGACAACAACAACAACAACAACAACAACAACAACAACAACAACAACAACAACAACAACAACAACAACAACAACAATCACTTTACCCGAACGCTCAGTGTTCTCACCAGTGCCAGGGTTTTCATGCGACGCCAGCCAATACCCCCACTTTGTGGGGGGGCAGTGCAAGCTCTACCAAATATCCACACGACTCTTCGCCACCACCCACACCCAGCTTCCCGCCCTATGACGTTCGGACACTTCACTTCGTGGCCTGCGGACGACCGTGGCTACTACACTGGCGTGGAGTACACACCCACAGAAGTTGTTAAGCCTACGTTCGTACACCCACAGAAGCCCAATGGTTTTTGGAGATTTCGGCGTGCGCGCGCGAAGAAAAAACGAATGTGTCCCGCATGGTATTATTTGACAGGGATGATGGCCCTGGCAGGTGCGCAACCGTTGTCGCAGAAGTTCGAAAAAGTTGCTCGCAAAAGCCCGTTTGACAGAAATGTTTAAAAAGTGTTGGGTTTCCTACGAATCCGCAAGAGCGCGCGGGATGAGATTTTGACATTTTTTTGTTGAAAAACCATTGGTTTTTTGATGTTTTTATGTTAAAATCGCTCCGAACACTAAGCTTTTGGAAGGATTTCGTCTTGCGCGCGCGAATGTCCACTTTACCTTATTTTTTGCAAGGGATTCTTGAAATTTGATTATATTAGAACAAGAAATGTCATTTTATAGTGTTTTTTGCAAGGGAAAACGGATTACAACAAAACAACCGGATCTGGACCCCATCCACTTTTCTGAAGCTTTCGCGAAAAAATGATGAAAATGTAGCTGCGGCCTAGGCGCGGCGGGGGGGCCGTGCACCAGGGGTCCCAACAATAATTATTCTTTAGAATTAATAATGTTCAACAACAACGACAACGACAACGACAACGACAACGACAACGACAACGACAACGACAACGACAACGACAACGACAACGACAACGACAACGACAACGACAACGACAACAACGACGACAACAACAACAGCAGCAGCAGTAGCAACAACAACAACAATCATGTCAAAACTGTGCGCTCTTACTGTTCGCGTGCCACTCAACACGTATATCCCGAACCCTCGGTACCAGCCCTCCTCGTTTTCGATCGTACCCCCTGTGGGGATATATCTTCCATACCTGCCGCATGTACTTGGTGCGGCCCCTCTAACAAGGGAAGAGAGGCCAGATGGAAGGGGAGAAGGAGAAGGATGGGCCAGGAGATTAGGAGGGGGGCTAAGGAGCAGGAAGTACGTGGCAGAAACAGACGGGCCCATCGGGCAGGCTAGACCCTAACAGGCAGATCGGGAAGGGAGCCAAGCGGCCAGGTCGAGAAGGCGTGTTGCTGAAGCGTGAGTACTGCATGAATCGCGAGGACGTCTCGAGCGAGAGCGTCATTCCTGTGTCAAAGGCGCGGCGTTTGAGTAAATTACGAAGAAATCCCACGCAAGAGCGCGTGTCCTGCATGAACTGTGAGAAAGACCCGAGCGAGAGCGCGGTTTTGAATAAATTGTCAGGGGGTATCAAACTGAAGCCGTTATAACTCGGGGACAAGGGTCCGGTTTGGTGACCCCCCGCTTTCCCTTATAAAAAATCCGGTGCGAGCCCGGGGAGAAGCATTTTAATTAAAAACCAATCATTCTTCAAAAGTGAGAACTCAACGACGAAGACGACGATGACAAACAAACAAACACAACACAACACAACATAACAACAACAGCATCAACAATAACAACAACCAGTTTAAGAATGCTCTCTCATATCTGGCTGGGTGCCACTCAGCACGTATATCCCAAACCCTCGATACTCGCCCTCTTCGTCTTCGATCGTACCCCCTTAGGGGTACTATGTTTAACAGAAAGAATAGGTTTGTGAAGAATGAGCGCGCACAAGGCGCACAAGAGGGTTCGTGCAGACCGTCCTTGGCCGTTTCGGGCCGTCTCAAAACGCTCCGAGGGCCCTCGAGGCGCTTCCTGGATGCGACGTTGTGCCGTCTGGAGTCTGGGAGCTGTTTTGGCCGAGGGCGGCTGCGCAGCCTCCTTGGGGGCAGTTCTGATGTTTCCTGAAGCCTTTTGGGACGGCGTCGAGGATAGTCAGGAATGTCTCACAAAGCTCTGCGGGGCCTCCTGGGCCTCCCTGGGAGCGAGCTGGGGACTCCTCGGGGTTTCTCGGGGGCCCCTGGGAGCCGCTGGGGGCCTCTCGGGGGCCTCCACGGTCAGAAAGGCCGAAATGTTCATCAGCGTTCGCCCTCGAAGTTTTCTGCCGGAGATGCTCTGACCCGCGGCGGTCAAGCCGCTGCCGCCCCCATCGCAACTCTGACCACAGAAGTGCTCTGCCCCACGGTGGCCGGGCCTCTTTCGCCCGAGACAGCCCCGCAACTCCGGCCTCAGAGATGCGATGCCCCACGGTGATCCGGCCACTTTCGCCCGAGACAGCCTCGCCACTGACCTCAGAGATGCTCTGCCCCAAGGTGGTCAGGCTACTCTGGCCTGAGACATCCTCGCAAGCCTGGGCTCCGAGATGCCCTGGGTTGAGATGGTCGCGACACTTTCGCTTGAGAAATCCCGATACTCTGACCTCGGGAATGCCTGACCACGAGACGCCCTGAGCTGAATTGGTCAGGTTACTTTCGCCTCGGACATCCTTGCAGACCTGACCTCGGAGATCGCCCGAACCATCCGTGCAAGTCTGGCTCCCGAGGCCCATCCTTCGACCCCCCCACCTGCGCCTCGCCGATCGTGCTGGAACCAGGAAAGGCCGACGAGAAGTGCGAACGCGGACAACGGGCGCCGCCGGCGCGGGCGCGGCGGTCTGATGTCCGGAGCCGCCGCCGCCGCCGCCGTCGTCGTTGTCGTCGCCGTCTTCGTCGCCGTTTTCGTCGCCGTCTTCGACGACGACGACGACGACGACGACGACGACGCGCGCGCGGAACCCCCCCCTGCTGACCTCCTCCTGCTTCTCCTCCTCCTCCTGCCGGCCGCGCGCCACCGCTGCAAGGGTGACCTCCCAGGGTCCCCGGCTGGGCCTGGGCCGGCCAGGCGGTCCGCGCAAGGTCCGCGCAAGGCCCGCGCAAGAGGCCGCGCAAGTGGTTCCATCGACCAGCCCCTGCGCTCGCAGTCGAGGGAGCGTCGCCGGAACCTCTTGCGCGACCTCTCGCGCAGATCTCGCGCGGACCTCGCGCGCGCCCCCGGGCCCGCCCAGGCCCGCAGCCGCGCCCCTGAAGATCGACCTCGAGGCCTGCGAGCTAGCGCTTCAATCCCCGGCGCCCCCCCAAAATCGGCGAGCCGCGGCAACGCCCCCCATCTTCTTTCCCCATGGCCGAGCGGTGAAAGAAAGGAGGAGGAGGAGGAGGAGGAGGAGGTCTGTTTTTTATCGACGGCGACAGCGTTAAGACAATGACCAACATGCACGCGGCGCAAAACTAAGAGGTCGACTTCTGCCGAACCGCTTTCACTTCTCGCCGGCGGGGGGCATCGGCGTGCGGGGTTTTGAATGGTTCACTGGGCCTGCAAAGACGGCGTGGTCGAGGGCGCGCCAGCGCCAGAGCTCGGGCCACTACAAGCTGGGGCCCGCCGCGACCGCTGGCCAGGCGCTGGGCGCTGGGCGCGGCAGCATGGAACGCCGGCGCAGGGAGCAGCTTCGCGCCCGAGCTGTTTTTTTTGCCGAGATCTGCGGCCACGCCTGCGGGCCGAAATGGCGCAGAGCAGCCCGCCGCTGCTCAGGAGCCCCGCCTCGCATCGAGCGAGCCATGTGCCCCTTCAGCCGAAAGGGGTGGAAGGCGCACTCGGCCATGTGGCATCCGTCCAGCATGCTCTTCGAACATCCGCACGCCCGCGTGAGCGCCTCTTGCTACGACTTGGCCAGCGGTTTCGCCGTGCTGCCCGCGGCCGTCTCCCGAGGCAGGGCGGCCTGCTGGGCCGCCCTCTGGTCAACCCAGGCTTCGCGGGCCTCGGAGTGGGCCGTCGCCACCCAAGGGGCGCTACCCACGGCTGCGTCGGCTTCCGCGCCGCCCTTGGCCTTCTGGGACGACTCCATCGCAGCTGCGAGCGTGTCCATCATGAACGCAGCGCCCGTGGCCCACGCCCCCTGGGAACGAGTGTACTCGAGCGCGTCGGGCTGCTTTTGCAGCTTCCACCAGGTGCCCAAGGCTGGCCGCCTTGTAGTCGTCTTCCGTGGCGAAGCCGCTCATGAGCCACGTTGCAACAGCCGCAGCCCGGGCGGTCGCGCATCCATTTCACCGTTGTGGCGAGCGCCATGAGCACGGTCACATCGGTAGCGGTGCCCATCTCGAGGGAAAAAGTCAGCCTTGCCCCCGATTTCGCGACCAGCCATGCACTTTCTGCAATCCGGGGCGCGTAGCCTCCGAGGCCCTCGGCCTCCAAGAATGCGTTCAACAGCTCGGCCATCCCGAATTTCTCACGATAGGCTGGCGGGCACGGCAAGAAGCCGGAGGGGCGCTCGAAGGTTCGAGCCACTGCAGCAACCGGCGATCCCCATCCGTCCCCCTCCATCCCCATCGGCATCCCACTCCTCCCATTCCTCGTCGTCCTCCTCCTCCACTCCCCGCCCGTGCTCCCTCCCAGGAGCACGGCAGACCAGCGCGGCAGACGAATCTCTCATGCCGCCAGGGTCTGGCTGTCGGCCCTGGGGCAACAAACACATTCGAACATTTCGGAAATGTTGTGGTCCGTTTTGCCTCAGGCTGCCTGAATTCCGAAATGCCTGAGCTGAGGTGGCCAGGCCACTTTCGCCTGAGACATGTTCACAACTTTAGGCTCGACGTGCCCCTGAGCAGTGGTCGACAATGACTTACGCCCCAGACATCCTCTGAATTCTGAGTTCAGAGATCCTCTGGTCAGCTCGTTTTCGCCCAAGACATCCTCGCAGCTCTGACGGAGGCGGAGGAGGGCTGAAGGGCGGCCCGTCCGGGCCGTCGGGGGAGCCTCGGGAGCCCTTCAGGGGGGATGCCGTCGCAGATTTGCCCCGCTCCCCCCAGAGCGAAGCCGGGCCGAAAGAAATCGACAGACGTCGGCAAAGGCATCGAACGGGCAGGAGTCGGATCGGGCAACCTCGATCATACATTACATCGAAATATGTCCCTGGAGTCGGTTCCAATCGGCAGCCGCGGACATCGATTCGAATGACCCCTGGAATAAACAAGAGGATGATGAGGACGAGGAAAGCAGGACAGATAGGAAAAATCCTCGAAACTGTGAAGTTGCAAGGATGTCTCGGGCGACACTCCCACCATCATCATTGTCTCCTCCCGCATCTCCTCCACCTGCTCGTCCTCTTGTTATTTTTCATTCTTTATCTGTTCTAAACAGACGATCGCGCATGCCAAGCCGACGCCAGACGCCAGCACAAGACACCGCCCAAGCGCACACAAGGCAACCAGCACAAGGCTCCGCACAAGGCTTCCGAGCATACATATATATAATATATATATATATATATATATATATATATATTATATATATATAGAGAGAGAGCGTGATCCACCGCCGTTTTACTGTGGAAAATTGCCAACCTTTTCCTCCGGAACCCGGGGGTCCCCCCCCCCCTCCGAAAATCCCCCCCCCCTGCTGGACCCCCCCCCCCCCCCCCTTCCCCCGGCAAAACCCCCCCCCTCCCCTAACCCCCCCCCCCTCCCCCTCCGAAAACCGGGGGGGGTCACTACCGGTTCGAACCCCTCCCCCCCCCCCCCTCCGGATCCGGAAAACCGAGGAAAACCGGGGGGGTCACTACCGGTTGGACCCCCCCCCCCCCCCCCCCCCTACTCACCGCCAGCAAACGACTCCTGGTCCCCACCACCGTCCGCATCGCATCCCCCACTGGTGCTCCCAGCACCACTGTCCTCACCACCAGTCCCCACTGGTTCCACCACCGCCCCTAATGTCCCCACCAGTGCCCCCACCACTGTCGCACTGTCCCCGCTGTCCCCAGAACTGTTCCCACCACGGTTCCACTCTCCCCACTGTCTCCACGGCCCCAACCACTGCCCGACTATCCCCACTGTCCCCACTGTCCCACTGACTCCTCCGCTGTCCCACTGAGCTGTCCCACTGTTCCCACCACTGTCCCCACTGTCCCCACCACTGTCCCCACTGTACCTCTGTCCCATTGTCCCACCGCCGTCCTCGCCACCGCCTTCACCACTGTCCCCACCACCATTGTACCCTCCACTGTCCCACTGTTTCCACCTCATTCCCATTGTCCCCACACCACTGTCCCCACCACCACCGTCACCACCACTGTCCACTGTCCCCCCCTGTTCCCACCATTGTCCCCACCACTGTCCCCACCACTACCGTCCCCACTACTGTCCCACTCCCCACTGTTCCCACCACTGTTCCCACCACGGTTCCACTCTCCCCACTGTCTCCACGAACCCAACCACTGCCTATCCCCACTGTCCCCACTGTCCCACTGACTCCTCCGCTGTCCCACTGAGCTGTCCCACTGTTCCCACCACTGTCCCCACTGTCCCCACCACTGTCCCCACTGTACCTCTGTCCCATTGTCCCACCGCCGTCCTCGCCACCGCCTTTACCACTGTCCCCACCACCATTGTACCCTCCACTATCCCACTGTTTCCACCTCATTCCCACTGTCCCACCACCACTGTCCACCACCACCACCACTGTCCACTGTCCCCCCTGTTCCCACCATTGTCCCCACCACTGTCCCCACCACTGCCGTCCCCACCACTGTCCCACTGTCCCACTGTCCCCACCACTGTCCCGCTGTCCCCTCGCCACTGTCCCCACCAACACCGTCCCCACCACTGTCCGCACCCCCACTCGGTTTTCGAGGGGGGGGGGGGGGGGGGTTCGAACCGGTAGTGACCCCCCCCCTTTTCATGATGAGGGGGGGGGAGGGGTTCGAACCGGTAGTGACCCCCCCCGGTTTTCCGGAGGGGGGGGGGGGGAGGGGTTCGAACCGGTAGTGACCCCCCCCCCCGGTTTTCCGCCAGCAGCGGTAGAACACGCTCTTTCATATATTACCTGCAACGTGCATTTCGTGCAGCCCCCAAGGCAGGGGAGGAGAGAACGGATGGAAGGAAGGGACAGGGGGCAGGCGGGTTGCTGAAGCGTACGTTCTGCATGAAACGCGAGGAAGTCTCGAGCAATAGCGCGATTCCCAAATGAATCGATAGGAAATCCACAGCGAGAGCTTGATTCCTGAGCGTCGAGGGCACGGCGTTTGAATAAATTGCGAGGAGGTCCCACGCGAAAGCGCGATCCCTGCATAAATTGTGAGGGAGTCCTGCACGAGAGCGCGATTTGGGAATACATTGTGAGGACGTATAAGGCGTGAGCCGTTGTTGTCGTAAACCGGCGGCCAGGGGCATAATTTGGTGACCCCACACTTCCCCTGATTCAAAAAAGGGTGCGAGCCCTGGGAGGAGCACTTGAACCTGAAGAACCAAATTGTCACCAGGCAGGGTGGGAATCATCAATAACTTTTTTTGAAATGAGACTTCGACAACGAGAACAACAGCTACAACATCATCATCATCGTCATGAACAACAAGCATTTTAACACTACTCTCTCATATCTGATCGCGTGCCATTGAACACGTATATCCCAAACCCTCGATACTCGCTCTCTTCGTCTTCGATCGTAATCCCTTAGGGAGATATCTTTCTTACCTGCAACGTGTATTTCGTGCAGCCCCTAAGGCAGGGGAAGAGAGAACGGATGGAAGGAAAGGACAAGGGGCAGGCGGGTTGCTGAAGAGCGCGTTCTGCATGAATTGCGAGGAAGTCTCGAACAGCAGCGCGATTCCCAAGTAAATCGTTAGGGAAATCTACAGCGACAGCATGATTCCTGAGTGTCGAGGGCGCGGCGTCTGAATAAATTGCGAGGACGTCCCACGCGAGAGCGCGATTTCTGAATAATTTGTGCAGAGGTATTAAGCGGGAGCCGCTCTAATAGTAGTTCGGGGCCCAACAAACCACTCTAGTAACCTCCCATTTTCCCTTGTAAGTAACAGGGTGCGAGCCCCAGAGAGGAGAAGCACTTCAATTGAAAAACACCACTTACTGAAGGGGGGATCAGCAATATATATTCTTTACAAATGAAAACTCATCCTCATCATCACCACCACCACCAGCACTATGATCATCAGAATCAGCCTCGTCATTATCATCGTCATCATTGTCATCGTCATCATCATCGTCATCGTCCTTGTCGTTATCGTGCTCGTCTTCGTCATCATCACCAGCACCATCACCGACATCGTACTCGTCATCATCATCGTCTCTGCCGCCGCCGCTGTCGTCGGCGGGGTCACCGTCATGGCTCCCACTTGCTCGTGAGCTTGACCCTTCGACGATGAGGGCCCAGAGCTGGCGAGGACGGCGGCGACACTGGCAGTGACGGCGCTGGTGACCGTGGCGATGGCAACAGCGACGATGGGCTCTGCTCCCTGGCCGACGGCGCAGACCACCGAGACCACACCGGGCAAGTCATGACCCGAGGCATGCACGCGGCCCACAGAGGGCCAGGGGACGTTTTCAAACAGACAGAGGCGCCATCAGGTCTGGGGAGATACCGTGGCCCCCGCCGTGATGTCCACCCACCCCCCTAATTGGTCATCACCGCCCCCCCCCTCCTCCTTCCCCTCCTCCTCCTCCTCCTCCGCCTCCTCCTCCTCCTCCTCCCTCCTTCTCCTCCTCCTCCTCCTCCTCCTCCCTCCTCCTCCTCCCTCCTCCTTCCTTCCTTCTTCTCCTCCTCCTCCTCCTCCTCCTCCTCCTCCCCTCCTCCTCCTCCTCCTCCTCCTCCTCCTCTCCTCCTCCTCCTCCTCCTCCTCCTCCTCCCTCCTCCTCCTCCTCCTCCTCCTCCTCCTCCTCCTCTTGGCCGCCCCCGTGCCTGTGAACTCGGCTGCGCCCGCCGGGCTTGCCCCCCCCCCCCAGACGGGAGAAGCGCGGCGGAGGGCCAGGAAGTCCTCGCCCTGCATCGCGGGGGCGAAGAAGTTCCTGCGGGGGAGGAGGAGGAGGACGAGGAGGAGGAGGAGGAGGAGGAGGAGGGGGAAGAGGAGAGGAGGGGGAGGAGGCGGAGGAGGCGGAGGAGAAGGAGGAGGCGGAGGAGGAGGCGGAGGAGGAGGTGGTGGAGGAGGAGGAGGAAGAATGAAGAAGAGGAGGAGGAGGAGGAGGAGGAGGAGGAGGAGGCGGAGGCGGAGGAGGCGGAGGAGAAGGAGGAGGCGGAGGAGGAGGCGGAGGAGGAGGCGGAGGAGGAGGGGGAGGAGGAGGCGGAGGAGGATGTTGAGGAGGGGGGGAGAGCACGAGGTGGGGCCCCGCGGGGCCGAGAGGCGGCGCGGCGCAGGAGCGGCTTGCAGTTGCGAGGGGGGGTGGGGGGGCGTTGCACGGAGAGCCCTGCCCGTGGAGGCGGAGCTGGCGCTCCTGCCCCCTCCCCCCCCCCCCCCCCCGGGTGCCCCCCCATCGGCCCTCCCTGGTGCTACCTCCACCCCTCTCCCCCTGGCCACCCCACTCCTTCCTTCCCCCGGCTTTTTGCTATACCCTCCTCCTCCTCCCTCCTTCCCCCACTCGTTTTGCATCCTCCATCCCTCCCCCCTCTCGCCCCATCCCCCTCCGCCTCCTACGCTCCCCCAGTCCTTCCTCTGTCCCTTCCTTCCCCCAACTCCTC
>CAUYUJ010015263.1:87238-95694 GCA_963575745.1 Prorocentrum cordatum
CACCGTCACCACTACCACCACCGCCACCACGACCATCATCACCATCATCATCAGTAACATCATCATCAGCAGGAGCAGCATCAACATCATCACCATCAGCATAATCCTCATCAGCAGCACCAGCAGCAACATGTTCATCCTTATCCTCATCCTCATCCTCATCATCATCCTCATCCTCATCCTCATCATTATCCGTATCCTCACCGTCGTCCTCCTCGTCATCCTCATCCTCATCCTCACCCTCCTGTCCCTGTTCCTCAAGCTCCTCTACACTCATCGGCGAGAGAGAGAGAGAGAATAAAAAAAGGTGGGCAGGGCGGCCAGGTGCCTCCCCGCTGTCGGAGCGTCTGGATCGTCTGGGGACGAGCCATCGCACGCGTCCGCTGAGGTCGTCGCCGTCGTCGTCGTCGTCGCCGCCACCGCCGCCCCCGTCGCCGCCGCCGCGGCCGCCACCGCCGTCGCCCCGCGCCTCCCCCCACCCGCCACTGCAGGAGGAGCCACGAGCGAGGACGGGGGAGGAGGAGTCGGAGCAGAGGGAGAGAAAGAAAGGGAGGACAGGAAGAAAGGAGCAGGCGGAGCACGGGAAGGGAGGAAGAGGAGGAGGAGGAGAAGCAGCAGGCTGAGCACGGGGAGGAGGAGGAGGAGCAGGTGGAGGAGGAGGAGGAAAAGAATGACAGGAAACCAGGTGCACAAGGAGCACGAGCAAAGGAGGAGGACGGCGACATGCAGGTCTACTGATTCCGCCGAGATGACGAAGGAGCCACGACATCAGAAGGGAAACAGCGACAGCCCCACTGGCCGCGCTGCTCACTGCTCATGGAAAGACCCGTGCCCCGGCGACAGTTGGCCTTAGAGGATTCTTCAGGGCCGTGGACCTCCCCAAACGAATTTCCCGCGTGGCGGGATCCTTGCAAGGGCCCATCAAAACTGGGGATGCTCGGAATGAGGTTTCACACAGAGAGACTCCGCCACCGTGCCCCCTGACACGGTGGGGCGTGCTAGAATGCAGAGCGCTGTATGGCAGGGCTTCTGTGATTGTCTAAGGGCTACACTCTCTCGTAGCATCGAGTTGCGCGCATTGCCCCCCTCTTCCCAAGGCTCCCTGGGATGTCTCACACCTCCCTGGCGCCCTCCAAGGCGTCCAAGATGCCCAAGATGGCTTCCGAGACGACCAAGGCAGGCCA
Source organism: Prorocentrum cordatum (assembly GCA_963575745.1). NCBI lineage: Eukaryota > Dinophyceae > Prorocentrales > Prorocentraceae > Prorocentrum > Prorocentrum cordatum. The sequence goes on from CAUYUJ010015263.1 coordinate 88,423, forward strand.
CCAAGGCCGGCAAGACAGCCCACGAGGCCGTCGAGGCGTCCCAAGAGAGTCCCAAGAGCCGTTCCTCGAGGGCCTCGAGAGGCAAAAATCAGTGATGAGCCGTAGATATTTCAACGTGGTTCGGATTCGCGCCTTTTCGAGCTTTCGACGTCCCCAGATGGCCCAAGAAGCCACCAGGACTGCCCGAAGACGGCCCAAGAGGCCCATAAGAGGGCCCCAAGACTGCCCAAGAGGGCTCCAAGACGGCCCAAAAGGCGCCCAAGAATGGCCAGTACGGCCCCAAGACGGCCCCAAGAGGGGCCCAAAAACGTGAACCCGAACCGACAACTTGAGCTCTCCGCCCAAAGAGGGATCAGAACGCCCCAACAGGGCCACAAGAGGCCCACACGAGGCTCCCTAAGAGGGCCCGGGCAGGCAAAAACCTTTGATGTTCCGCGGTGTTGCTCAATGTAGTGTCGGTCCTCGCCTGTTCGAGTTTCCGAAGCTCCAAGACGGCCGAAAGGCCCCCAAGACTCCCCGGAGACGGCTCAAGAGGCCCGCACGAGAGCTCCAAGAGGGCCTAATAGAGCTCCGAGACAGCCCCAAGAGGCACCCAAGACTATCCAAGAGGGCCCCAAGACGGCCCTAAGAAGGGCCCAGGAGTGGGAACACGAGCCAAGAAGTCGAGCCTTCTGCCCCACGATGCCCCCAGCAGGCCCCCTTGCCTTCGCGAATAGCTGCCACCCAGGATTCTACGTGGCAAGGTGGCGAAATTGCCAGAGGCAGCCGGACTAAACAGAAAGCGCATGGCCCCTCGGAGACCAAAAAATAGGACCTGAAGAGCGTAAGTTCCCGCAGCATGCTAGACGTAATATCCGACGGGCGAGGAGCACTGCTCTTCTGACTGGCCTTGGCCGCTTGACCGCAAGGTGCCCCCCGGCACTACGCGGCCACAGGCACTGGCGGTTCGACCGAGAGATGCCCCCGGCAGGCCAGGAGCTTCAGGAGTTGGGGCCGACTGGTGGGCCCACATCCCCTGTCTCAGGGAGGAGGGGGAGGAGGAGGAGGAGGAGGAGGAGGAGGAGGAGGAAGAGGAGAAGGAGGAGGAGGAGGAGGAGGAGGAGGAAAAAGGAGGAGGTGGAGGAGAAGAAAAGGAGGAGGAGAAGGGAGGAGGATGGGGAGGAGGAGGAGAGGAGGAGGAGAGAAGGAGGAGGAGAAGGAGGAGGAGGGGGGGGGGAGGGGGAGGAGGAGGAGGAGGAGGAGGAGGAGGAGGAGGAGGAGGAGGAGGAAGAGGAGGAAGAGGAGGAGGAGGAGGAAAAGGAGGAAGGGGAGAGGGGAGAAGGAGGAGGAGAAGGAGAAGGAGGAGGAGAAGGAGGAGGAGGATGAAGAAGAGGAAGTAGTAGGAGGAGGAGCAGGAGGAGGACGAGGAGGAAGAGGCGGAGAAGGAGGAGGGGGAGGAGGAGGGGGAGGAGGAGGAGGAGCAGGAGCAGGAGCAGGAGCAGGAGCAGGAGCAGGAGCAGGAGGAGGAGGAGGCGGAGGAGGAGGAGGAGGAGGAGGGAAGTCTCGAGCGATAGCGTGATTCCCACAGGGCCACGAATGGCATACGTATATAGGGCCGCAGAAAGCAAGGACGGGGCCACTGAAGGCAGAAACGGGGCAGCGAGGTGGCCTCGAAGGGCAACATTGGGACCACGAAGGGCATGCCTATGGGGCCACGACGGGCGCGAACAAGCGGGGGCCACGAATGGCATACATAAATGGGGCCAAAAAAGGCGACAGCAGAGCCACTGAAGGCAGCAAAGGGGCCACGAAGAGCAGCGAGGGGGCCACGAAAGGCGACAGCGCAGCGGGGCCACGAAGAGCATGCGTATGGGACTACGAAGGGCGCGAGCGAGGGGGGGCCACGAAGGGCATATTATCATGCGGGGCCACAGGGACCAGCGACGGGGCCGCTGAGGGTAGCACCGGGCCTAATTACGAAGGGCAGCGAAGAGGCCACAAAGGGCGACAGCGGGACCACGAAGGGCATGCATATGGGCCCACGACGGGCGCGAGAAAGCGGGGGCCACGTAGAACATACGCATATGGGGTCACAAAAGGCGACAGCGGAGCCACTGAGGGCAGCAGAGGAGCCACGAAGAGCAGCGAGAGGGCCACGAAGGGCGACAGCGGGGCAACGACGTGCGTACATATGGGGCCATGACGGGCGTGCGAGCGGGGGCCACGAAGGGCATAGAATGCGGGGCCACAGAGGACAGAGACGGGGCCACTGAGGGCAGCAACGGGGCCACGAAGAGCAGCGAACGAAGGCGACCGCGGAACCAGTACCAGCAACGAGGGGCATCGAAGGCGGGCAAAGGGCAGCGAGCGGCGACTGCAGTCCCTAACGGGCTGGTCGGGCGAGCAGGCCCCGACGGGCGGGTCGAGCGGGCGGGTCGTTGAAGCGGGAACCTTGCTTGGATCGCCAGGAAGTATTTCGTGGGAGAGACACTCCCAAGTAAATCGTGAGAAGGTCCAAAGCGAGAGCGCCAGTCCTGAATGCCGAGGAGCGGCACACGAATAAACTATTATCAAAATAGGTTTGCCCTATAGGAGTCCTACCTCCAACCCTACTAATTGGTCCGCTGCCCCCCCCTAATCCCTATGCCCCCCCCCCAATTCCTATGCCTATGCCTATTCCTATGCCGATGCCTCCCCCCGAACTCCGATGCCTATGCCTATGCCTATGCCTATGCCTATGCCTACGCCTATGCCTATGCCTATGCCTATGCCTATGCCTATGCCAATGCCAATGCCTATGCCTATGCCTATGCCTATGCCTATGCCTATGCCTATGCCTATGCCTATGCCTATGTCTATGCCTATGCCTATGCCTGTGCCTGTGCCTGTGCCTATGCCTATGCCTATGCCTATGCCTATGCCTATGCCTATGCCTATGCCTATGCCTATGCCTATGCCTATGCCTATGCCTATGCCTATGCCTATGCCTATGCCTATGCCTCTGAGCGCTCCTATGCCTACGCTTATGTGCCTATGCACCACCTCTGGGCCCTCCGTGTTTCCAATGGCACCCCCCTTATTTCCAATGGCACCCCCCCCCCTTTTCCAATGGCACCCCCCCTCATGTATGCTTGATTGCTTGCTTGCGCGCTTGCTTGCTTGCTTGCGTGCTTGCTTACTTGCGCGCTTGCTTGCTGACTTACTTGCGCGCTTGCTTTCACGCTTGCTTTCACGCTTGCTTGCTTGCTGAGTTGCGGATTCCAAGCATGCTCGATCCTTCTGATTCCTTGATTCGAATATTTGGGGTCAACGCTGGCTGATCTAAGGGAATATCAGGCGAGAGCGCGGCTTCTGGGTAAATCACAAGGAAGTGTCAAGCGAAAGTCTGATTTCTCCATAAGTTGTGAGGAAGTATCATGCGGGAGTTGGGGGGGATTGGCGCCGTTCGACGCTCAAGACTTTCTTCAGACATGTGAATTCAGCAACAAGAACAACGACAACAGCAGCAGCAACAACTACAGAAACAACAGCAACAACAGCATCAACCATCAACCTCAATAATTACAGCAACCACCACTGCAACCACCACTACTATTACCACCACTATCACCACCACCACCACCACCCCCACCACCACCACCACCACCACCACTACTACTACTACTACTACTACTACTGCTACTACTACTACTACTACTACTACTACTACGACGACTACCACTACTACTACTACTACTACTACTACCACTACCACTACCACTACCACTACCACTACTACTACTACTACTACTACTACTACTACTACTACTACTACTACTACTACTACAACTACTACTACTACTACTCTACTACTGCTACTACTACTACTACTACTACTACTACTACTACTACTACTACTACGACTACTACTACTACTACAACTACTACTACTACTACTACTACTGACTACTCTACTACTACTACTACTACTATACTACTATACTACTACTACTACTCTACTACTACTACCTACTACTACTACTACTACTACTACTACGACTACTACGACTACGACTACTACTACTACTTACTATACTACTACTACTACGACTACGACTACTACTACTACTACTACTACTACGAATCTTACTACTACAAATATTACTACTACAAATATTACTACTGCTACGACTACTACGACTACTACTACTACTACTACTATTACTATTACTACTACTACTACTACTACTACTACTACTACTACTACGAATATTAATCGTAAGAAAAATCATACACCAACAACAACAATCATGGTAAGAATGCTCGCTTTTGTTTGCCCGTGTCATTCAAAACGAGTTCCCCACACCCTCGATACCCGCCCTTTTTGGCTTCGATCACACCCCTTTGGGGGGGGAATGTTTCTCTTTGCGGGGGGCGGCGGGCTTAGACAGGCGGGCAAACCTGAACGGGCGGACAATCCTTCGTGGGCGTACATGTGCCCGCCATTGGAATTGGTGTGGGCCCTACAAAAAGAAAGGGAGAACGAGGGAGAGTGGGAGGAAGGGAGGGGGAGGGACGAAGGAAGAGGGAAAACGCCAGGAGACAAGGAGCGAAGAGGGGGGCGGTTGATTAGAGGCAGAGAGAGAGAGAGACAGAAAGACAGATAAGGGAGGTAGAGAAAGAGAGAGAGAGGGGAGAGAGATAAAGAAAGAAGGAGGGAGGAGGCAGGAGAGGGGAGGGAGAAGGGAGGAGGGAGAGGAGGGAAAGGGGATAGGGCAGAGAGGCGTAAGGATGAGCGAAGAGAGGAGGGAGAGAGAAGGGAGGAGAGGAGGGAGAAGGGAGGAGGGAGAGGGAGGAGGATCAGGAAGGTAAGAGCGTGAACGTTCGAGGAAAGCCTAGGCGAAAGCGCCGTTCCTGAAGGAAGTCTCGGGCGGGAGCCCACGACGGGCGGGCGATCCCATGACAGGCGGGTCGGGCGGGTGGGACATTCAAGCGGGATGCCTGAGTATGGCGAGAACGCGATTACTAAGTCAATTGTACCGGCGTCCTTGGCGCAGCGTGTTTCCTGAGCGTCGAAAGCGCGATTTCTAAGTCGAAAGCGCGAGTTCTAAATGAATTGCATGGAAGTCACAGGCGAGAGCGCAATTCCTGAATAAAATGTGAAGGGTTCTCTGGCGGGAGCGGGGGTCTTGATTAAATTGCGCGGAAGTCCTGACTCAATTGCGAAGAAATCTCAAGCGGGAGCGCCGTTCCTGGGTAAATTGTGAGGAAGTCTCAGATGGGAGCGGGGGTCCTGACTAAATTACGAGGAAGTCACAAGCGGGAGCACCGATCCTGAGTAAATTGTGAGGAAGTCTCAGGAGCGGGGTCCAGAGTAAATTTGGGGGAAGTCTCAGGCGGGAGCCGTTGTTGTGATAATCCGGGGGACCAGGGGCCCAGTTTGAGCAGGAAGACTTCCCCTGTTAAAAAAAGGGTGCGAGCGTCGAGGGGCACACTTTGACTGAGAAAAACAATATGCACCTGTGAAGGGGGTCAACAACACTTATTCTTCAGCACTGAGAGCTCAACAGCAAGATCAGTATTAAACTGTTCGCTCATATCTTCTTGCGTGCCATTCAACACGTATATCCCAGACCCTTGCCCGCCCTCTTCGTCTTCGATCGTACCCCCTTAGGGGTATCTCGGCCTTACCTGTAACGTGTATTCCGTACAGCCCCGAAGGCAGGGAAAGAGAGGACGGATGAAAGGAAGGGACCAGGGGCAGACGGGTTGCTGGCGCGTGCGTCCTGCATAAATAGCGAGGAAGTCTCGAGCGATAGCGTGAGGAATCCACAGCGAGAGCGTGATTCCTGAGTGTCGAGGGCGCGGCGTCTGAATAACTTGCGAAGAAGTCCAACGCGAGAGCGCGATTCCTGTATGAATTGTGAGCATGTCCCACGCGTGAGCGCGATTTGGAATTGATAAATACACTGGTTACCAGAGGGGGAAGCATCAATCTTTAATATTTACCAATGAAGGGGGAATCTTCATCAACAACAACAACAACAACAACATCAGCAGCAGCAGCAGCAGCAGCAACAACAACAACAACAACAACAACAACAACAACAACAACAACAACAACAACAACAACAATCACAACAACCACAACAACAGCAGCAGCAGCAACAGCAACAACAACCAGAACAACAGCAACAGCAACAGCCATAACTACAACAATAACAACAACTATAGTAACACCAACAATAACAACAACGACAATTACTGCTACGACTATTACTACTACTACGGCTACTACTATTATTACCTCAACAAACAACAACACCAACAACACCAACAAAACCGACAACAAAACCAACAACAACAACAGCAGCAGTAACAACAACAACAACAACAACAACAACAACAACAACAACAACAACAATAACAGGACCAACAACAATGACGATGACGACGAGAACAACGACAGCAAACTCTTGGTTAGCATGATATGACCCTGAGAGAAACGGGTCATTGACCAGGGCTTTCCACGAGCATTGACGTGTCATCCTGGGACGGCTTTTCACCGTCCGTGGGGGCCCGGGGCAGGGCCGACGAGGACCCAAGAAGAAAGAAAAGCCTCAGGCCAACAAAAATCCGATGCATCTGTTTCTGTCCGTACAGGCTGCCCGGAACTCCACACCCTTTCCGAGAGGTCTCACAAATGGGGTCCGAGTAGATGGGGTCGGGGGATCAGGCCGCAACGGTGAGCGATGCAGCGTCGATGTATCGGCGACGTCGGAGATGCATCGGCGCCGTCGGCGAGGAGAAGGTCGGGCCCCGCGTCGAACCGCATCGCCGATGCCTCGGCGAAGCGGCGAGAACCTCCGAACCCCCATCTGTTCGCACCCCTCCCAGGAGGCCTGGGCTTCCCCAGGGCCTGGCGGGCGAGGTGGGAGCCGTCCCCAGACGACCCGCCGTGACCGTCTCGGCGCCACGCCTCCCTCTCTCTCTCTCTCCCTCCCTCGTCGTCGTCGTCGTCGCCGCCGCCGTCGTCGTCGTCGTCGCCGTGGTCGCCGTCGTCCTAGTCGTCGTCGTCGTCGTCGCCGTCGTCGTCGCCGTCACCGTCGCCATCGTCGTCGTCGTCGTCATCGTCGTCGCCGCCGTCGTCGTCGTCGTCGGCGGGACGCGCGGGCGGGACAGAGAGAAAGGAGCCCGGCGCGCCTCGGCGACAGCGTTGCCCCCCTCAAGGGGTCTCCTCCTCCATCTCCTCCTCCTCCTCCTCCTCCTCCTCCTCCTCCTCCTCTTCCTCCTCCTCCTCCTCCGCCTCCTCTG
>CAUYUJ010015263.1:100794-108294 GCA_963575745.1 Prorocentrum cordatum
GTCCCGATCTCAAAGTGCGTCACCAGTGACTGCCATGGTCTGGGAGGGGGGGTGGGGATGCAAGCTGTCAAGTTGGCTGTAAGTGATATGCTGCATGATCCAGGTGCCTTTCGGCATGACGGTGGGTTCCCTGTGCAGTAACTTCTACGAGCGGATCTGCTCCATTGACAGGGCGTTCCACATCAACATGCGCGCCTGGCCAACTTGGTCAACGACATGCTGGTAGTCTCTCGATTGCCACTGCGAATGGGCGCTCAATACCAGCAACACTCCAGCGCAACAAATGCCCGAGGCGTACGCAACCCCTTCTCCACACGAGGCGAATATTTGTATGAATGCTCCGTGCGAAAGGACACATCGCCAGGATGCACGACCTGCGCTGCCCTCACCTCCGCCGTGCCTCCGAGGAGCCCACGAAAGGGGCGACGGATGCGCAGCTCGCAGTCCCCGAAAGAGCAGCGAGGTCTCAAATGGATCTGCGCTGCCCTCACCCCCACCGTTCGTCAACTGCGCAGCTCGCAGCTCCAGGTGAGCCGCGACGCCTCAAATGCATCTGCGCTGTCCTCACATCCGCCGTGCCTCCCAGGAGCACACGGAAGTGGCGGCACCTGCGCAGTTCCCAACCACCGAGGGAGCTGCGAGGTCTCGGCTGGGTGCGCGTACCCCCCCTTATCCGCCGTACCTCCCAGGAGCCCACGACAGTGGCGACAATTGCGCAGATCGCCGCCACCAAGGGAGCTGCGAAGTCTCGGCTGGGTGCGCGTACTCCCTTACTCCGCCGTGCCTCCCTCCCAAGAACCCCAAAAAGTGGCGACGGCTGCGCAGCTCGCAGTCACCAGGGAGCTGCAAGGACTCGGCTGGGTACGCGTACTCCCTGCCTTGCCTCCCCAGGGGCCTACGAAAGTGGCGACAATCTCTCAGCTCGCAGCCACCCAGGGAGCGAGGAATGCCACGCATGTCACGCCCTGCGAGCCTGCAAAGCCTAGCGCCCCCACCCCCAGCGCACCCCCTGTGGCGTCGAGGAAATGCCACGCCTGCCACGCCCTGCGAGCCTGCAACGCATAGCGCCCCCAACCCCCAGAGCACCCCCCGTGGCGTCGGGGAAAGGCCACGCCTGCGACGCCCTGCGAGCCTGCAACGCATAGCGCCCCCAACCCCGGCGCACCCCCTGTGGCATCGAGGAAAAAACCCATGCCTGCCACGCCCTTCGAGCCTGCAACGCATAGCGCCCCCAACCCCGGCGCACCCCCTGTGGCGTCGAGGAAATGCCACGCCTGCCACGCCCTGCGAGCCTGCAACGCATAGCGCCCCCAACCCCGGCGCACCCCCTGTGGCGTCGGGAAAAAGCCACGCCTGCCACGCCCTTCGAGCCTGCAACGCATAGCGCCCCCAACCCCGGCGCACCCCCTGTGGCATCGAGGAAAAAACCCATGCCTGCCACGCCCTTCGAGCCTGCAACGCATAGCGCCCCCAACCCCGGCGCACCCCCTGTGGCGTCGAGGAAATGCCACGCCTGCCACGCCCTGCGAGCCTGCAACGCATAGCGCCCCCACCCCCCGAGTACCCCCTGTGGCGTCGAAAATGTGCCACGCCTGCGATGCCCTGGGCGACCGTGCGCATACGTCTGGGTGTATGATGCAGTGCGCCTGCCACGCCTGCCACGCCCTGCGAATCTTGAGCGCATGTGTTTTGCGTGTGTGCATGCGTGCGACTGTGTGTAGAACGCGTGTCTCGTGTACGTGCCGTGCATGCGTTGCGAGCGGGTGAGGCGAGGAAGAGGAGGAGAGGAAGAGGACGGGAAGGGGAAGGGGTGTGTGGGAGGAGACGCGGGTGCGACGCGGCAGGGAACAAAACCAGAGCCCCACTAAGCATTTGGGGAAAAAAGTGGAGACCACGACGCAGTCAGAATGACCAGCGAAATGGAGGGAGGAAGGCGACGACGGCGACAAGATCGAGGAGGGAGGACGGAGAGGGGAGGAGGCCTTAGAGATGAAAGTATGGGGTGTTTTCTGGGTCAGGACAGCTCCAAGAGAACCTCGAGGAGGCCCTCACCAGGAAGGCAGAATCACAGATGTCCTTTAGTTATGGGTTTCAATCATGCTCGCGTTCTCGCCCGTTCGGGTTTCCGAGGAGCCCAAGACGGCCCCAGATGCCCCCAAGATCGCTCCCAGGCAGCCTAAGATGCCCCCCGAAGGGCAACCGAAGCAACCCCCAGACGGCCCAAAGAGGGCCCCGAGACGGCCAAACGGAGCCCCAGGACGGCCCGAGAGAGCCCAAGATTCCCAGGACTGTCCGAATAGGCCCCGAAGATGGCCTCCGAAGGCGCCCGACGGCTCGCGAGCACCGTGAGGGCGGAGCCCCGACGAAGCCACAATATGACCGCGGAGGGCCCCCCCCGTGTTCCCCCAGCGGCCCAGAGGGGCCCCTTAAGCCCTGAGCGCAGGGAGAGCACCCAGACCTCCAGCGTGGCCGCAGCTTCGCTCGATTACTTCCCTGCACAGGCGCTCAGGAAGGCAGGGGCGGCGGCAATTCGCAGGAGGCATCTTTGATACCAAGCGAGAGGAGGGAGGTGGAGAAGTAGGAAGAGCAGCAAGAGAACAAAGGAGAGAGGGAGGCACGCCGACGGGGGGCAGCGAGAGGGAGTGGATGGCGGAAAGAGGAGAAGGTGGAGGAGGACAAGGGGGGCAGCGTGCGAAGAGGCAGCCGGGGAGACGGAGCAAGAAGCGGTGGAGGAGCAGGACGGGGGGAAGAAGAGTGGAGGGGGGGGGGACAGGGGAGCACGAGGAGAAGGGGGCAGCAGGAGGCCTTTGGGGAGCAGGAGTCGAGCACCTGCAGAAGCGGAAGAGCCTGTGCCAAACCCAGACCGCCGACGTCATGATTTTAGCATGGCGCGACACCCAGGAGGTCCGGACCCACTCCCCAAGGCCCGCTTCTCATCCTGAGTCGTTCTGTGACGGTCCCGAAACCCAGTGAGGACCCCCAGAGGCAGAAAATGGCTAAGAAAAATCTCACGCCGTGATATTGCTCACAACGCGAAGGGGTCTGGGAAGATAGCTCCTCTCGGTGGGAGCCCTCTCGGAGAGCGGGTACGCCTGCAGAGTGCAGCGACCCGGCGCCCGCCCGACAGGCGGCTCTCCGAGGACGGGGCCGAGGATGCGCCCTCAAGGGCAAGGCTCAGGTCGGGCATGTCCTCCTCCAGGCAGGTGTTGAAGAGAAATGAAAGTCGACAAAAAAAATGATGAAAGAAAGCCCCCCAAAAAACAACTCGTCCCCCCACTATGTTTACTATGTTTGAATACGCCCCTGCAGAGGGACAGGCCCGGCTCAAAGGCAAGGGCCCTTCCGGGATCGCCCCCTTTGCGCGGTGCCGATCGACCGTGGGCGGGCGACGCGGGCACGAGCGCGAGGAGCGGCCATCGCAGACATCCGAGCGTCTCGACGCTGCGCCGACTTCTGAGGCGAACGCGGCGTGTGACTCGGGGGCGGCCAGGAGGGGAGCGTCCCAAGAGGGGGCGGGGGCGCCCCTCATGGCCGGCGGCATGTGCGTGGCCCAGGGGGGGGACGGGACCGGGGCCGTACCGAAATGAGAACAGGGACACAAGCAATGCCATGAAAATAAAAACTCGGAAATCCGCGAGGACCTCCGAGCTTTTATGTTTATGTCATTGCTTGTTCCCCGAAAGATGAGGCGACATAAATCTGAGGAAACATCATGGCCCCCGCCATGATATCCACCTCCCCCCCCCCTAGTCGTCGCCCCCGTCTTGCACGCCCCCGAGACTTCAGGAAATATCATAGCCCACACCATGATATCCACCCCATGATACTAGAGGCCTCCTGGATGGGGTCAGAGTAGATGGGGAGGATCGCGCCGCATCGCCGATGCATCGGCGACGCATCGGCGATGCATCGGTGTTGCACCGGCGATGCATCCTCGACATCGGCGACGCATCGGCGACGTCGACGTGAAGCAAATCGGGCCCAACATCGAGCCGCATCGGCGATGCATCGGCGATGCGGCGCAGTCCTCCGACCCCGTCTACTCCGACCCCAGCCAGGAGGCCTAGAGATATCCACCCCCCCCTGGTCATCGCCCCCCTCGAAGACGCCCCCGAGTGAGGGCGAAGCTCCGAGGGTCTGCGACACTTCTTCAGAAGGCCGGCGCGCAATTCTCCGCTCGACTCCGGCCTCTCTCGGGGGCCGGGGGCGGAGCGAGCCGGGCAGGCCGGGTGGGCTCGGCCGCCCTCGGCTCGCGGGGCGCCGTCGCCGCCGCCGCCGCCGCCGCCGCCGCCCAGCGGCCCTGAGATCCCTGGGACGCACAGAGACAAGCTACCGAAGATCCCCTCGAGTCGTGTACCCAGATCCCCTCGAGTCGTGCAGGAATCACGGCGGGAGGGTGTTCGCTGTTTTCAGCCTCTGGGGGCCCTCACCGGGCCTCGGGACCGTCAAGAAGCGACGCGGGATGAGAAACCGGTCCCGGGGAAGGAGTCTGGACCTCTGGAAGTCGCGTCATGAAAAAATCATGACGTCAGGGGTCTTGGTAGTACGATATGTCCTCCGTGGAAGCGCGCGTCCGACCCGAGCAACTGGTGGACCCAGCTTACAGCATCTCGTTTCTCGAGCGGTGTGGCCAGAGAGAGCCCGCCACGACGCGAAGACTGGAAGATTTCTCGGTGCGCGTGTCGCCACTGGTGGTGGGGGGGGGGGGCCACGCACACATAGCATTTGTATGTTGGGATGACGCCGAATGCTGGCGTCTAGTTTTGCTTCGAGCCAGGCGCTGTCGCCCAGTGTCAGGCCCCCAGGGCCCTCACAGATCGATCCGGATGGAAAAGTGACGCGAGACATCCGAGCGGGGTGCTCTGTCCCAGCCCCGGGGGCCGACCCGCTCAAGAAGAGGGCCAGACAACAGACTCGGGGCCGATCAAGAGAACCTCCAGAATCGTTATGTTGCATCCTTGGGGGACCTTGTTTGTCCCGTCGCGGCCCTATCCGCGTCGAATCTGCGTCGAATCCATGTCGGGCTCTTCGGATCTGTGTTGAATCCGTGTCGAATCCGCGTCGAATCCACGCCACATCCGCGTCGAGTCCGCATCGAGGCCGCGTCGGGCACAAGAAGAGACACCAATTTTGGGGGACAGGCGAGGTCCCCCGAAGACGCAACGTAAGGATCGGTCGGATCAAAGAAGACCCTGAGTCGGCACATGCGCCCACCTGGCCCAGCCAGCCAACCGATAAGGAAAAAACGCTAAGAACATAAACTTTTGGCGCTCCGCGCGGAGATCTTGGATCCGCGCTGGACCCCCCTCCCTGGCGCGTGGAGCGTGACAGGGGCGGCGCCAGAGGCGCCGCCGAGGGGGCTGGGCGCGGATCCAAGAAATCCGCGCGGAGCGCCAAAGGTTTATGTTTCTGGTGTTTTTTCTTCTTCGAGATATTCCAGGATGAGATCGGCGTCGTTGCTTTTTCTCCCCTCGCCACGGCACGGCCAGAGGTGCGGATCACGTGGCTGCCCGAGAACATTGAAGCCGCATCCGTTGACGTGGACAACGGCAGCTGCTACAAGAAGATTGAGCGACGTCCGCTGGATGCGCAGCTCAGCTGGCAGCTCATAGCTCCTGGCCGGCACTCAGAACGTGCCCGCAGCATCAGGGGCGCGGCGGCATGCCGGGCATCCCCGCCTTGCCCATCTGCATCATCATGGCGGCGAGCCCGGGAGGCAGCTGGCCGCCCATGCCCGGCGCCCCGCCCATCCCTGGCATGGGCGGCATGCCTCCCGCCTTCCCCATCGCGAGCAGGCCCGCCATGCCGCCGAGGCCCGGGAGGCCGCCGGGGCCCATGCCTGGGAGCCCGGGAAAGCCGCCGGGGCGCATGCCCGGCAGGCCCCCTGGGAGGCCTGGGAGGGCTGGCATGCCGGGGATCATGCCGGGGCGGAGGCCCGCAAGCCCCGGCAGCCCGCCCATCATGCCGGGGAGCCCTGGGGGCGCCGCCGCCTTCGCAGGCGCCTTCGCCGCCGCCTTGACCTTCTTCGGCTTGTCCGTCTCGACGAGCTCCTCCTTGCCAGGCTCCTCCGGCTGCACGTAGAGGATGCTGTTGCCGCGGAGCACGATGAAGCCGAGCATGCGCTTCAGCTCCTTGCCCTCGGGCTTGCCCTTGACCTTATACTTCCGGTATTCTTCGGTGTTACAGAGGACAAGGTTCACGTGACGGTCCACGGCCATCAGCGCGCCGACCAAAACTCGGCCGTCCGTCAGCGTCACACTCACTCGCCAGTTGTAGAAGGTCGCCAGACGGCGGCGGACCTGCTTCGTCTTGCCCATGGCAGGCCCGCGCTTCTTCGCCTGGCGCAGGGCACGAATAAGCGAGGCTGGCGTGAGCCTGGGACTGAGCCAACATGGCTTGGGATCGGCACGAGTGTGCAGCTGGCGTCCTCCGACTCGCCATCACCCCTGCAGTCAGAGCCTTGGCCCCTCTTCTGGTGCCCTGTCGCGGCTGGCAGAAACCTCAACAGGACCACGCAAGACGGGGGAAGCGGAATGTCGCGAGCGAAGGCGCCTGGCACCGAGGGCACACAACCCTCTGCATCCTCCTCATACTTCATTATCTGCCTACTAGTGCTACACTCTTCCTGCCCAGCCTCCTCCATCTCCTCATGTTCCTTTTCATTCCCCACCTCCTCCTCGTCTTCCTCCTCCTCTCCTTTTCCTCCTCCTCCTCCTCATCCTCCTTCTCCTCATCGTCCTCCCCCTGCTCCTCGTCCTCCTCCTCCTGCTCCTCCTCCTCCTCCTCTTCCACCTCCTCCTCCCCGAACACCACCCTCATCATCCCTGCTGCCTCCCATCTCACTCATGCCACTCTCTGCCTTCATCCACCGCATCATCTTCCTCTGCCTCCTGCTCATACTCCTGCTTATACTCCATCTCCTCCCCTCGTCCCGCGTTCCTTCTGTCAGACTTCAACAGACAATTCATTCATCTCGTCTTCCTCCCTACATCCTGAACCTCCCCAATCATTTCATCACCACCTCGTCATCTTAGTCTTCGTCCGTCTCCGCGCCGCCCCCTCCTCGTGACTCGACAGGCCCTCGTTCCTTGTCATTTCCTCTCTCCTCATCCTCCTCCTCCCCCTCCTCCTCCTCCTCCTCCTCCTCTTCCTCCTCCTCCTCCTCCTTGTCCTCGTCCTCGTCCTCGTCCTCGTCCTCCTCCTCGTCCTCGTCCTCCTCCTCCTCATCCTCCTCCTCGTCCACCTCCTCCTCCTCCTTCTCGTCCTCCTCCTCCTCCTCCTCCTCCACCTCCTCCTCCTCATCCTCGTCCTCATCCTCATCCTCATCATCTTCCCTTCCTCGCTTCCTACTGGATGAATTGCCTTCCTCATCCTCCTCCTTGTCCCCTTCTTCCGCCTCCTGCGACGGCAACAACGTCGACAATAGCAATCTCGACGACGAATTTGACGTTGACGTTGACGTTGAGGACGACAACGACGATGCCGAAAGCGGCGAGCGGT
>CAUYUJ010015263.1:113294-123294 GCA_963575745.1 Prorocentrum cordatum
CTTTCGTGGCGGAGGGCGGAAGGAGGAGGCGGAGGAGCAGGAGAACGAGGGGGAAGAAGAAATAATGAGGGAGTGGAGCAGGACACGCAGGACGAGGACGAGGAGGACCTGGATGGACCAAATCGACCCGACCGAACAGACTGCTGCGCAGCCAAACTGACAGAACCGTGGACATCCTTGAGGAGATCCCCCCATGTTCGAGATGATTCACGTCTTGGATGTATTCTCGGACGCGCCTGGTCTTTTGTTGTGCCTCCAGAGATCCCCGTGGGCATCTGGAAACCTCCAAGAATCGGCGACACCACACAAAGCAAACCGGAAGCACCACGACAGCTTGCACCGTGACGAAGAATCGAAGAGACGCGGGGGAGGAGGACAAAGGCGTTTTCGGGACCTTTTCGGACGCGCGTCTGGTTTCTCGCCCTGCCTCCCGAAAGCCCCCGTGGCCATCCCGGGAACTTCCAGGAGACCCCCGCGGAGACCCCGCAGGGAGGCCTCCAGGGAGGAGCACGCCCCTCTCCTCCAGAGAGCGCAGCTTCTGCGCGGGGTGGGCCCCATCCACGCTTCTCCCCCTCGCTTTCCTCCATTCCTTCTCCTTATAGATAACGCCTCCTCCTCCTCCTCCTCCTCCTCATCCTCCTCCTCCTCCTCCTCCTCCTCCTCCTCCATTCCTTCTCCTCATAGGTAACTCCTGCCTGTCGCACCCCGAGGCCACTTTTTAGGGCGGGACGGGCGTTTCGCCTGAGACTTCCTCACCGCTTACGACTCTGAAGCTAAGACCCAAGAATTTCACCGATAGAGGGC
Source organism: Prorocentrum cordatum (assembly GCA_963575745.1). NCBI lineage: Eukaryota > Dinophyceae > Prorocentrales > Prorocentraceae > Prorocentrum > Prorocentrum cordatum. The sequence goes on from CAUYUJ010015263.1 coordinate 114,099, forward strand.
GGGTTGTTTTCAAACTGTGGCTCTTGCCTTAGCACTGGGCACACTCGCTTTCAAAAAATGCAAAAGCTTCACAGATGGAGGGCGGGTCGTTTTCAAAATGTGGCTCTCGTCTTCACGCCGCGCACATTCGTTTTCAAAATTTGCAAGCGCTTCACGGATTGAGGACGGTTCCTTTTCAAAATGTGACTCTCGTCTTAGCGCCGCGCACATTCTTTGGAAAAAATTGCAAGCGTTCCACGGATTCCCATGATCAACGTACCAAAAATGGTGTTTTGAACGATTCTGGACAATGCGGGTACAACAGTTATGTTGATTCGCGGTGTTGAAATCCAACAAAAAGGCGTTGTGGCACGATTCTGGATCGCCAAAAAGCAGCAGTCAGATTGATACGCGGCGTTGAATCCCGAGAATACTGTTTTGGCAAGCTTCAGGATCGTCTAACGGTTGTCTTCCAACGAGGCAGTTCCTTCAATGGAAATGAACCATTGTAGGGGCCCATGAAGAGGGAGCTTGGAGGGAGGGTTAATTCCAACATCGTTGACGACTCTTGGATTTGCACTGGTCCCGTCTTCCTCCTCCTCCTCCTCCTCCTCCTCCTCATCCACCTCATCCTCCTCCTCCTCCTCCATTCCTTCTCCTTATAGGTAACTCCTGCCTGTCGCACAGCGAGACCACTTTTTAGGGCGGGACGGGCGTTTCGCCTGAGACTTCCTCACCGCTTATGACTCTGAAGCTAAGACCCAGGAATTTCACCGATAGAGGGCGGGTTGTTTTCAACATGTGGCTCTCGCCTTAACGCCGCGCACATTCGTTTTCTAAATATGCAAAAGCTTCACAGATGGAGGGCGGGTCGTTTTCAAAATGTGGCTCTTGCCTTCACTGGGCACACTCGTTTTCAAAAATTCAAACGCTTCACAGATGGAGGTCGGGTCGTCTTCAAACTATGATTCTCGCCTTAGCGCCGCGCACATTCGTTTTCAAAATTTGCAATAGCTTCACAGATGGCGGGCGGGTGGTTTTCAAAATGTGGCTCTCGCCTGAGCGCCGCGCACATTCGTTTTTTAAATTTGCAAGGGCTTCACGGATTGAGGGCGGGTGGTTTTCAAAATGTGGCTCTCACCTTAGCGCCGCGCACATTCGCTTTCAAAAATTAAAAGGGCTTCACGGATTGAGGGCGGGTCGTTTTCAAAATGTGGCCCTCGCCATAGCACCGCGCACAGTCGTTTTCAAAATTTGCACAAGCTTCACAGATGGAGGGCGGGTCGCTTTCAAAATGTGGCTCTCGCCTTAGCGCCGCGCACATGTTCAAATTGTGTGAGAGTTTCACGGATTGAGGGCGGCTCCTTTTCAAAATGTGGCTCTCGCTTTAGCGCCGCGCAAATTCGCTTTGAAAAGTCCAGAGTTTCACGGATTCCCATGGTGTGTTGGAAGGATTTCGGATTACGCAGTCGCAACAGTTATGTTGATTCGCTGTGTTGAAGACCCAAAAGTGGCGTTCTGGCACGATTCCAGATCGTCAAGATGCAGCAGTCAGGTTGATACGTGGCGTTGAAAACCAGAGAACCATGTTCTGGCACGCTTCGGGATCTTCAAGCTGGTTTCCAACGAGGCAGTTCCCTCAATGGAAATGAACCGTTGTAGGGGCCTATGGAGAGTGAGCTTTAAAGGAAGGTTGTTTCCAACATCGTTCATGACTCTTGGGTTTCCACTGGTCCTCCTCCTCCTCTTCCTCCTCCTCCTCCTCTTCCTCCTCCTCCTCCTCATCCTCCTCCTCCCTCCTCCTCCCTCCTCCTCCCTCCTCCTCCTCCGCCGCCGCCGCCGCCGTCACCGCCGCCGCCGCCGCCTCCGCCTCCGCCTGCGCCTCCTCCTCATGCTCATCATCCGCCCTCACTGGCTGTCATTCTGCATTCCTCCATCCACCTCGTCCTCATCCTCATCCTTCTCCCTCGCCCAGCTCGCGAGGACTCGAGCCAACAAGGCTCGGACAGCGATTGCACGCACCCGCTCAGGGTCCGCACAGGACAAGCCCCCAAGACCCTACCGGGCAAGGAGGCGCCCAGAAGCAGGAGCGGGAGCAGGAGGCAGAAGGGGGCACCCCATAACCTCCCGAGCCCGCCACAATCTTCTCCCACCCTCCTCTTCCATCTCCTCTTCTTCGTCTTCCTCGACGTCCTCCTCCTCCACCTCCTCCTCGTCCTCCTCCTGCTCCTCCTCCTCCTTCCTCCTAAATCTGCTCCACCCCCATCTCTCTTCCTCATGAGATTAATCCCCATCTCCTCCCTCTCATCCTCCTCCTCCTCCTCCTCCTCCTCCTCCTCCTCCTCATCAGCAGCAGCAGCAGCAGCAGCATCATCAGCATCAGCATCATCATCATCAGCAGCAGCAGCATCAGCAGCAGCATCATTATCATCAGGCGATCCTAGAGGGCCCAAGACGGCCCCGAGGCAGCACCGAGACGGCCCAAGAGAGCCCAACTAGGCCCCAAGAGGCCCCGAAGAGACCCTCAAGACGGCCAAAGAAGGCCCCAAGTCGAGGGCGCGTGAACATGGATTAGCGATCCATGGATTTGGCGCGCGGACGCCAAATCTATGGATCGGGGGTGGTGCCCTCCCCGAAATGCGGCCTGTGGCGCCTTTTTCGGCGACGGAAATCCGCGATCTCTCATGGAAACGGGATCCCTCGCTAGTCCACGCCCCCTTGATCCATGTTTGCGATCGCCTGACCAAGATGGCCACAAGACAATACATGAGGCTTTCGAGAAAGTCCAATGAGAGGGTCAGAGGAGGACCGCCAAAAGTCCGCGCAGGGACAAAACATGCTGTTCCCCCACACGATTTGCACGATTCTGGCATACTGGCCTTTTCGGTATTCCGACCTTCAAGGACGGCCGAAGAGGCCGCAAAATCACATCAAGGCAATCTGAAAACCCCAGCCAAAGGGCACAAAACGCCCCAAGAGGGCCCCCAGACCGTGCCAAGACAGCCCGATGAGACCCCCTTGACTGCACAACCAGAGGGACCCAAGATGCCCCAACAGGGCCCCAAGACGGCCCAGCAGGCCCCGAACATGGCCTCAGAGGTCTCACACGACCCCATCAGGGACCCACTCGCAACCGTGGATTAGCACAGCGACGGTCAGAGACTAAGTGCATGCATTGGTACATGCATATTATATATATATACATATATATATATGCATACATAACTATATAGAAGGATAGATAGCGGCATGGATACGTATTTCAATGTGCATATGTCGCTTTGTGTGTATATAGGTAGACACCTACATATATACATGCATAAGCTCATGTAAGATATAGGTCGAGGTGTTGGTATAGGTGCTGGTATACATTCGTAGATCTATACACTAGAAATACAGGCGTCGAGGTATATATATACACACAAACACACATGTACACATACAAGAATTAAATACATATCGATATATAATATATATATATATATATATATATATATATATATATATATATATCGATGTATACAAACACTGGTGTGTGTATGTGGATACACATGTATGTGTATGAGTTGATATACTGATACACATGCAGGTACGCATGTCGATATAGCTATGTATATACATACATGCGTGGATATGTTTATGCGTATATCTACAGATATGCCGATATAGGTGTATACATATATATAAAGATAGAGATATAGACGTATATAGGCGTGTCTATATATCTATATACATAAATAAATATTTGCACACAAAAACTGGTAGTTGCGCAGCTGCGTGTACCACTAACAAGTAAATATGTGTGTGTGTGTGTGTTTACGGACATGCATGTGTATATGTGCATGCACATCCCCCACCGTCCCTCCTGGCACGTTGAGACGTGGAAGAATGCCAAGGTCTGTCTGGCAGGAGTGTTTCTAATCAGGGGCCGCATCTCCCTGTTGTGGCAGACTTGCGCACATACCCCCTACTTACTGAGGCCACGTCCTCCGTGCCCGCTCGAGGAGAATGCACTTCCAGCATGGCAGCTAAGGCGTTAACCCTCATTCCACGCGTGTCCGCTCGAGGATGGTGCATTCCCCGCATGGCAGCTAATGCCTGACCCCCCCCCTCCACGCGTGCCTGCTCGAAGATGGTGCACTTCCCGCATGGCAGCTATGCCTGAACCCTTATTTCGCGCGCGCTCGCTCGAGGATTGTGCACTTCCCGCATGGCTGCTAACTCGTAGACCCCTCATCCCACGCGCACCCGCTCGAGCATCGTACACTTCCCGCAATCCCGGGCGCTGCTCCCAAGCGCTCCAGGGCCTCCCAAGCCACGATCCCTCGTTCAAAACGAAGGGTATGCGCCCCGACCTCCCAAGACGGCCCGCGCAGGCAACCAAGGACACTAAAACGGCCCATGATACCTCCAAGAGGGCACAAAATAGCCACAAGAGGACCTCCAACAAGGACCGAGGAAGCCAAAAAGATGTGGTGCCCTTTGCTTCTTGGATGATTTCGAATTCTCGCCTTCTCGGGCTGGTGTCAGCTCAAGACGGCCCAAGAGGACTCCATGATGGCCCAAGAGGCCATCAAGATGGCCCCAAGGCGGCCCAAGACGGCTTCCCGTGGGACCCAAGACGGCCTTAGAAGACCATTCGACGGCCCAAGACGGCGCCAAGACGGCCCCAGGACGGCCCCCAGACACCCACCACACGGCCAAGAGGTCCTTAACTTACAGGAAGCCAAGACAGCCCCAAGACGGCCCGAACGAGTTTCAGCATCATCATCATCATCATCATCATCATCATCAGCAGCATCATCATCAGCAGCAGCAACAGCAGCAGTAACTGCATCATCAGCGTCATTATCATCATCAGCATCATCATCATCAGCATCATCATCATATTAATCAGAAGCATAATCATCAACATCAACATCATCAGCAGCAGCTCAGCATCATCATCAGCATCAGCATCAGCAGCTCAGCATCAACATCATCATCAGCAGCAGCATCAGCATCATCATCATCATCACTACCACCATCACCACCACCATCATCAGCATCATCGTCATCATCATCAACAACATGTTCGTCATCAGCATCATCATCAATATCATCGTCATCGTCTTCGTCATCATCATGATCACGATCACCTCCACCACCACCACCACCATCACAATCACCAACATCGTCATCATCATCATCAGCAGCATCATCATCATCATCATCTTCGTCGTCGACGTCGGTCGTCCTCGTCATCACCCCCAGCATCCTCATGATCCTCATCATCCTCATCACGGCTCTCCGAAGCCTGGAGACACGAGGTGTCACACGTGACGGCTCCCCGTGCCACCTCGAACAGTCGTTACACTGAATGCTGGGCTGGCACGTGTCGGGACTTGCCGCAGGCAGCCGAATGTGTAGGAATATCGACCCTACCGCCAGCACGTAGTGGCATGCGCCAAAGCTCATACAGCATGAGTCGCAGAGGGATTGTAAAGCAGTGCTATGCTTTTGGAGCCGCCTCCCCACCGCACGGCGACAGCCGCCATGCACCTCTCACACACACACACACACACACACACACACACCTCGTCCGGCCCCTGTCCAAACCGCGCCCCGGGCTCCTGGCACTTGCCGATGGCCGCGAATCAGCCCACGGAAATCCAAGAGGGGCTACGAGCGTCCCAAGACGCGTCCAAGGTCAGCCGACGGCATCCCAAGAGGGCTCCAAGAGGGACCCACAAGAGGCCCCCAAGAGGTTGAATCCATCGCGTTTTCCCAAGATGCTCTATGACTTGAACATACTCGCATGTTCGGTTTTCACAACGTTCGAAACGGCCCAAGGGGCTCCCGAGATTGCCCCAAGACCGCCCAACAAAAAGCCCCAAGTCTCCGAAAGCGACCTGACATGGGCAAAGAGAGGTCCAAGACGGACCCAGGGGGCCCGAGGGCCTCCCAGGAGCGCTCCTGGAGGGGCTCACAGTGGCCGTGGAGGCCACCAAAAGGCCCAACCAAGAGGCGAAAAAGACGACCCCAGGACGACCCAAAGGAGCGCAGGAGAGGCCCCCAGGCAGCCCCAGAAGAGCCCCCAGAGACCCAAATTTGGTCCACGACCCAGGCACGGCGGCGGGATCGGCCCAAGGCCAACAGATTCCCCCAGCAGTGCCGGCACGAAGGGTCTTCTTACTCCCTTCTGGACATTTGCGTGGCGCTCCCGGGACTTTTGCGCTGTGCGCGCCCGTCGCCGCCACGCGCGCCGGGTGGCATTCTTTGCGGGGCTCTCGCGCGGGTGGGCGCCCGTCGCCGCCCCGCCACCTGCACAGCAGAACTGGGGGCGCACCAAGACACACTGGTACTGGGAGGTCCTCCTTGGAGGCGCGCGTCCGGCCCAAGTCTAATAGGGTACCCGTCTTGTAGTACGTCGTTTCCCGAGCGGTGTGGCCAGGAGGCGCCCGCCACGACGCATACACTGCGAGAGTTCTCGGTGCGCGCATCCCCCCCGGCGGGGCGGCGCACATATAGTACAACAGTTTAAGTATGTTGGGGTGACGCCGACGAAGGACCGAAGAGAATGCGCAACACAGATTGGGTCACAGACACTGCACCGCACACACTGCACCCCATAGATTACACCCCGTACAGGGATTACTCCGCATGGGCCTTCATTCCTCAAGGAGAAGTAGGACCCACCACCCTCCCGAGAAAAAGGCCCCTTGGAATGTGCAAATTGGATACGATTCTGCACCATCGCTCACCATCGAGCCAAGCCGGGTTCCCCCATCCTCTTCACATTCGTTTATCGACATTAATCCATCCGCAAAAGTCCCATGCATAAGCTGGGACCAACTGCACTGGCGCGCGTCGTCGCGCTCGCGTGCCCGAATCCTTCAAAACCGTGGGTGTCGACAAGAATTCCAATCGAATGCCACGAAAAAACTCAAATGATGTTGTCATCTGGTGTTTCACACATAGGTACCCGCGTTTTTGAAACAACTTCATCTATATACATGTTTTAAAAATGTCTTTAAATTATCACCAAATACGGCCAAACGCATTTTGAAACCATTCGAACGCCCATGCGCGCGTGCTGGGGGGACACGATCCCTGTCAAATAACACCACGCGGGCCGCTCGCGCCCGTCGGCCGCGAACGCATGACAAATTCTCTCCAACACCTTCATCATCGACACGCGGACACCATCATCGTCACCGGCGTGATCAGCATCAGCGACGTCAATGGCCCAACCGTCGTCACTGTCAGCATCGCCACCAACGTCGCTACTATCCTCATCGTGTCTGCTGTTGTCGACGTCGCCACGACACCGCGCCCGCGGGTCGAATGGTACGTGTTGGTCAAAGTAAGGGTCAAGGGGGGTGTATCCTGCGAAATCCCGGTGTGGCGTAGCCTCCGTATAATAGTTGTCTGCCAGCAGTTTGCAAGGGTCTGTTGGTGCGGAACAGACACTTTGCCGCAGTTATGTTGTCTGCTAGGTTACGGGACAGACAGGTGCCTCTGCTTCTGTTTCCTCTCGGGGAGACGTCTAGCGCCAATGTGAGCAGGTGCACCAGGAAGGCCCGTGTATCTGATTTGGCCAGTGTGTTAAAGCTGCATTGGTCGACGTCGATGACTTGCGAGCGGCCAGTTGTCGAAATCGAAGTATATCCCAAAATGTTAGTGCGGTTGAGTGCTCCTAGCCGTCTGCAGAGTAGGATGGCAGGGGTCCTGGTGACCACGTGTGAGAGCAGGATCATGATGTGTATTATTATTGCTGAACTCATTGTACGTATGAGCTGCTCGTCTTTTGATTGGGTATGCCCCATAGCCGAGAAGTCGTCCGCTGTATCGTATTAGCTGTCCACGTGTCGTCCAGTGGTCTGGCGATGATGACCACCACTTGACCAATCATGAAGCGAGTTCTGACCAGGAGTTCTAGGCGAACCCAAATGTGACGACTCACACATCCTCGTTCTCCTCCCGCATCCACCTCCCGAGACGAGAGGAAATGATTGCAAACCTCCGACGCCCCGTACAGAAGGTCCGACAACATCCGGACCCTTCCCGAAACTCGGGAAGCATACACAGACTTCCCCAAAAACTTCCAAAGCCTAGGTATCCTCCTCATCATCCTCCTCATCACCTTCTCTCTCATCCTCCTCCACCCCGTCCTCCTCCTCTTCCTCATCCTCCTCCACATCCTTCTCCTCCTCCTCTTCTCTCTCATCATCCTCTTCCCTCTCCCTTTCCTACCTTCTCCTACAGGAACGATGACCGCGGCGGCGACGAACGACGACGACGACGACGACGACGACGACGACGACAGCGACGGCGATCTCAAGACCACCCCGATGGAGCCTCGGCGGGGCCGGGGCCTCGCCCTCGAGGGGGGGCCGGGAGGTGCAAGTGGTGTGGGACTGTGGCCAGTAGCGCGCTGGCGGTGCCCTCGGCGCGGCGGCGTCGTCGTCGTGGCCGTCGCCGTCGTCCTTGCGTCGTCGTCGTTGCCGTCGTCATCGTCGTCGTCGTCGTCGTGGTAGTGGTGGTTCGTCGTCGTCGTCCCCGCCGCCGCCGCGGTCGTCGCCATTGCCGTAGCAGGGAGAGGGAAGAGGAGCGAGGAGGAGAGGAGGAGGAGGAGGAGGAGGAGTAGGAGGAGGAGGGAACCGAGCGACGAAGGCTCGACGTCGAGCTGGATCGGACCCCGAAATCGGATCGGATGGGAAGCGGCTCGGACCGCCAGCGAACGGTCCCGCATCGGATCGAGATCCGATCGCATCGCCGCGCCTGGATCTGGCCGGCCCTGGCCGATGCCAGTGTCTGGAATCGCGGCCCCGGCTGGCGAATCGAATGTCTCGAACCGAGTCGGAATCGCGGCCCCGGCTGGCGAATCGAATCGCATCGGATCGGAGCGCAGGTGGCCCTGCGAAGGCTCGACGTCGACCCAACATCTCCGAACGTCGTTGGGAAATCAGATCGAGTCGAAATGTGCTTCGGACTGGGCCGCGCGGGCCAAGGTCGGATCGGATCGGCCGCGCGGTAATGCACGACGACGCCACGCAGCATCGGAGCGCGTCGGACCACAGGAAAATCGATGTCAGCAGCGAGCGAGGGGGAGGTGGGAAGGAGAAGGCCTTTTGAGAAGGCGGCGGGACTTCTCAGAAGCCATCGCACATCCTGAGCAATTCTCTGCGTCTTCGGGGAAGGCTCAGAAGACTTCTCAGAAGCCCGGGGGACTTCC
>CAUYUJ010015263.1:128294-344043 GCA_963575745.1 Prorocentrum cordatum
GAGCAACGAGCACGAAGCGTCTCCGACGGGTCACGCCGTCCACCCGCCGCGAAGCGCGCGGCACGACCACCCCGCCTTGGACACGGGTCAAGGTGAAAACGGGCTCGTGAAGCCACCCACCGCGCGCTCTGCTGCTGCACCTTCCAGCAGCGCTCGAGCCGTGCAGGCGGCGCCGGGGCGAGGAGCAGGTGCGTCCGACTGCGCACGGGCGGGACGGCGAGGCGCGGCGGAGACGGACGAGGAGGGGAGGGGCAGGCGGGCCAGCAGCAGAGAGAAAGACGAAAGCAACTGACCACCCGCTCCCTGCGAACTTCTGCTCGGATCCTGCCTGCGCGGCCGCTCTCGCAAGGAGCTGGAACGAGCACCTGCTGTTTCTGTCATGGAAGCGACCGACCATATTCAGCTCTGAATGCCATCCACGCACGCGTGGTTGCGTGATGCGCGGACGCTGAGAAGGAAAACCCAATACTTCCGAGGTTGGCGCGGACTTCTTAAATCGGCACTGGTCCCTCCGCCATGGAACGTGGGATGCCCCAACGCCATCATAAGAAACCAGCACGGAGAATCGTCGTCCTCATCATTGTGATCATCATCATCATCATCATCATCATCATCATCATCATCATCATCATCATCATCATCACCATCATCATCATCAACACCCAAGCATCGTAATCATCAGCACCATCATCGACACCATGGTATAAATACGAATGGTAATGACGTTAAAGTTATTAATACAAATTTGAAAATATAATAAAAACTAAATTGAAAAAAAACACATGGAATGATCATAATCAGAAAACTATGATTACTCTGCTCGGCATCAACAAGATCGTTATCATCATAATCACCATATGTATCATCGCATCACCAAAGTTCCATCGTCATCAGCAACACCATCGTCAGCATCATGATCGGCATCGCAATAATAATAATAATAATAATACTCATGGTAACCAAATTACGTGTAATACGAATACTAAGGATGCGAAGGTTAATAATTATAATGTTGAAAGTAATTAGTTTAATAGTGACGGTTGCAACAACAATAAAAATAAAATTCATCAGCATCATCACCATCAACACCAACATCGTCATTCGAATGTCAACATCATCATCACCACCAACAGCATCAGCATCGTCATCGTGAAAATCATCATCAGCAGCAGCAACCGCATCATCATCAGCATCATGTCTCATCATCATCATCATCAGCAGATGCATCATGATCAGCATCATCGCCATCGTTATCGTCATCATCTCCGTCACCACCATCATACAAGACATCATAATCAGCTGTGTCGTGTCGACTGTAACATACAAGTGTTCTCAAGAGCACATCGGGACGATCCTACTCGGTTCCTGAAGGTTCCTCGGTGAGGGCAGCGCAAAGAGCGCTCGGGGCGCAAGGGGTGGCGTCGTGGCTGCAGCGGGCAACGGCTTGTGTCTGCAGGGTTCTCGCTGACGCCCTTAGCCTGACAGCCAAAACAACCAAACGCCGTCCGGCGAGTTGGCACAAGCAACGCATGAAAAGGTCGGTCACGGAATACGGCAGGGAGATTTGCTCGCTGCTGGCACAGCCCCGCTGCAAGAGGAAACAGGGGGGAGAGGGGGGGACTTGAAAAACAGGTTGCCTCGACTGAACAATTCAATACCAGGACTGGCCAAAATGCTGGCGGGGCGCAGGAGGGGCGGCGCGAGGGGGGGCGACCTTCGCGGGAGAATCTCTCAAAGGCAAGGGGTCCTCCCAGCTTACACAAAATTGGTCTGGAGATCCCCAGGCCTTCCCAAAGCAGCCCCTGCCTTCTAAGAAGCCCCCGCCTTTCTCACAAAACCACCATCCCCGCGCCACCCCCGTCTGCGCGCCGCCGACGAATAGTGAAGGCTTCAAATGCATGGAATCAGATTGCCACCCTTTCACTGGGAGGCGGTGTTGCTGATGCGTTTCGCTCACAAACTGAATCGACCATGTGACGCGCTCATAGATCCGTCGCTTCGCTCCATGAGGCGACGCATGTCTTCCCAAGCGCATCAGCATACGCGATGACTTTTTGCACTGAGAGGTGCGCGCACAACAACTAATCAACGACATTTGTACATCCTGGTGCCAATATGCATGCACATCGCTGTGGACTGATGCGCCCGATAGCCTCGAATCATATACGCTACGCATGCGGCAATAACGCGGCCAAGACGAATGTTGCCGGACGTTCGAGCAGCTGTCGTCGTTTTCGTCGTTGTCGTCATCATCGTCGTCGCCAATTCCGAGAAAGAGACCACTAACAGAGAAAACAAACCACAGTGAAGTCGATTCCCTCCCCTTGTTCCCCTCCCTGACGGGGGGGGGAGTTCAGGGGGGAGTAGGAGGGACGAAGGAGGGGGTGTACGAGGGAGCACGGGGGCTGGGTCAGATCACCGCCGAATACCCTGTGAAGGGGGGATCCTGGGAGAGGTCCCGGAACGACCCGCAGACGACGGCGACGACGACGACGACGACGACGACGACGACGACGACGCCTCGACCTGGACTGGTAAGTTTTGCTGCTGCTGTTCCCCAGGGTTTTGGAGCCCTCGGGGCCTGGGGGGGCCCCCAAACGGATCCGAAGCCCAAAGATTTTCCGGCCCACGACCGACGACCGGCGACGACGACGACGACGGGCGTGAGTTACTTGGTGCCCCCCCTTGGGAGCGTCGGGTAACTGGGGGGTGCGCTCCACACACCCTACTTACCCAATGTCCCCCTGGGGACATCGGGTAAGCCCACCAGGCGTTGCTGGCAAGCAACCGCGGCCTCAGCGAACTTGCAGGCCGCGGCGCGCCATGACCTTCGCCAGCCCCAAGAACGACAGGGAGCAGCGCAGCGGTTTCAATGGACCCGCCGATGCGCAACGGGGCGCGACCCCCAGTGCGCGGCCCCAGCAGGCATAGACGGGACCTGGGCCTCGGGGAGCCCCCCGGCCGCAGCGGGTGCAGCGCTGTGCGGGAGAGCCATAGACGACAAACACAGCCGCCTAGCAGACGGCCTGGGCCAGGGCGGACGGGGGGGGCCGCCGCCACGGCGACGCCAACCGCCCAAACTCCTGCCAGCATGAGCCAGGAGCGACACTGCAGCGAGCGCGCGGAAGCGGGCGACGCCGAACAACCTTGCTCATATACGGAGCGCTGAGTATGATCGCTTCCCGCGCTGCGAGAAACTGCGGCAAGCGCGTGGACGCTCAGCACAGATGGCCTCAAGCCCATGCAGCAGATGACGAAAAATACTGCGATTGAGCATTGCCGAAGACACCGTGCACGAGACGTCACACACTACAAAGCGCAAACGATGGGCGGTGCTTCTGTTAATTTATCCCAAACATAGACATGCAGCGGGCACGAAACTGAAGACGCAAAGCGCTGAAGCGCAGGTGACTAAATCACTTGCTCGACAGGTAGTGTAGGGCAAGATCAACTGCAGCTGCTGTCAGCCCAAAAGAAAAGCGTGCCAAATATTGAACTAAACTGATGTTATGCAATCCAGATTAGTATGGCGTGACGCACGGACTCACATCGCAATAGTGCATGACACAAACCCTGATGGAAAACAGAAACAATTGTCTATGTCAGGCGCCAAGAAAACATAAAAGAAAGCGGGCCCAAGCCAACCTAAAGAAACCATGCCGTCAAAATCTGGGGTAGCCACGTCACCGAAGGGCGAGCGACAGTCACGTCGCTCCCACCACACACACACACTTCTTGCCAGCAGAAGAGCACCAGCGTCGACCGAATTCATGAGTAGGCAAGGAACTCAATGCCGCCTGTAGATCTGGCAGGCACGGTGACAGCATTGCACTAAATGCACGAACGCCGAAGCCGACACCAACTCGACCAAGACTGCCCTGCAGAGAAAGAAAAGGAAAAAAAAGAGCAGGAGAGAGAAAAAAAACTAGTGGTAGTGTTTTTAGGAATACATACTAATCATCTGCTTCGGTGTGCTATTCATCTACCGAATAACCGTATTACCAATAGCGATACGGTGAATATTAGTAATAGTCATATACGTTATACTGATGGGAGTATCGAACAGAGAAACTACGTATACTAGTTTGGACGATACGAATGTTACAATGATTAAAACTACGAGTAGTATGTATATATATATATATTAATATAATGACATGAATAGCACTTATTTCCAACAAGGATAACATAACCTCTCGTGACGCACGTGCAGTTGTTCGACTTTATCTCAGAATTCGAGGCAGCTAGAGCGGGTTTCTGTGCTGTGAGAGCATCGACAACATCAGTCTAGAACCAATAAGCCTGAGATTCGTCTGCCCCCAAGCTGTAGCCGGAAAACTATTGGGACTCTCTCACTTTCTCGGACGCATGTTCAGTTTTCGATTCAATTTTGAGAGCTAGAGCACCCATGTGCACCAATAGCTCCACCGGCATCGGAATCATCAGTCTAGACGATCGAGAAGTCTGAGATCGGCTGCTACTTGAGCATTGAAAGAAAAGTGCATGCGCACTCGGCGTCTTATTGGGGCGCACGCAGATACAGACGTTGATTGAATTGCATGCGTTGAGAACGTCCAGAGCACAAGCATATTCTGATTGGACAGAAGCTTTGCAAATTTCCTGGCGGTTACTTTGGTTGACACTTCACAGCCGGTTCGGGCCAGCGTTCTCCTGAGCCCCAAAACGATTCCCCAGAAACTCCTGGGGAAACTCGAAGAGCTTCCCACCGAACCTGCGGAAAAGAATAATACGGGATCCCTTGTGGGCCAGTTGGCTAGAAAAAGCGACTGGCAAAATAATAACACTTTCCCGGGTAGCTCCTTGAGACCGGACGGTGGTGGCGCTAGCGAACCACCCACCCTCGCCGCCCCAGAACCCCCGCAGCGGCCTGCTTGAGCCTGCGGCTGTTCCGGAAGCTCTCCCACCAATACGTTCCCGTAGAACGTTTGTTTCCCAGACGTCTCGCCCACGCCCCCAGTAGACGTTACCAGGCACGTCCCTGGGGTAGATGGCGGCACTCACCAAAGTGACGGTGCTAGCGGCCCCGCTGAGAGTCGGCATGCTACCCGAGCTATATAACTTTTTCGGGCGCATACTGTTATTTTGAGTTAAACTCCAGATTCAAACAGCTGAATCGGTTTTATGCGCACCAACAGCTACAGCACCATCAAACGCATCAGTCTAAAGGAACAGAAAGCCTAAAATCGCTTCTATGAGAAAATAACTCGCACTCTACATGTTTTTTGGCATGCATGTTTGGTTATTTATTGGATCACGAAATGCGACAGATATATCACTGAAGTTGACTCACCAGCATGCTTCTACAGCGTCGAGGGCAGCGAACTTGGTCGCTTACCCCCTCGTTACCCAATGAACTACTCAGAATCCAGAACATTCGCGAATGCTGGGGTGCACGCGAGATTAGAGCAGCTCAGCAGCTAGGATCGGAGCCCAATCCCATTGCAATCGATTGTGGGATCATTTGTACAAGCGTCTCTGCTCTGACAGAAGCTCTACACGTTCCCGGCCAACGAGCTAGCGACGTATCTCTGCTTGTGATCTGGATATCAGGTCGAGCCAAGCATTCGGAGGGGCAAGATCTTATGGGGCGGGTACTCGCCTTGAGACCATATGTTTTTGCGTGCGTTGGGGTAAGATTCCCTCTCGACATGTAGCAAAAACTTCAAGTATGCAAATAGCATGAGCAAAATCGGAAGCATTCGTCTCGAGGCTCGGCTACTCGAGCCATGGCTAAGCAACTAGTTGCACTCTTTATTTGTTAGAGAGGAGGTAAGGTCGAAACATGATGCACACTCTGTGACTTTTTGGGGCACATGTTCGGTTGTTCGACTTGGTCTCGGCATTCAGAACATCCACGTCATATTACTGTGTATAAAGAATCTAGATGCTCGAGAAAGCTGGTGTCGGACTGCTTCTCGAGCTTTGGCAGAACAAACTGTTGGTACTCTGCAATATTGTTGGACGCATGTTCGGGTGTTGAACTTCGCCTTGAGTTTTCGAGCAACTACAAAGGTTCTCTTTGGGATCATTGTCGAACTCGAGAAGTCTGAGATCGGTCTGCTATTCGACCTACGATGAAACACTGTTCGTACTCCGCAGTTCGGCGCATATCCGGTTTTTGACTTACTCTTTACTGGAAGCCCGCGGTAAACCGTCAACCTTGGTTACCGCCGGGGGCCGTAGAGCTTCCTTGCCATATATACATGAATGGCATGCGAGCGCGGCAAAATCGCATTCAGCGCGCGCGAGGGCGTGCGGTTTCATGGAAATGTGCTTGACAGCTCCGTAGCTAACCCGCAGCTCGAGTTCAGTTGAGACAACCACCCACGCAATACGACTCAAGTTGAACAGACGTTGATAAATATAAATTAATGTCAGGAAGCTGTCGTCGCGTGTGGAGCAAGCCCATTTCAGATCGAATGATATGTTTGACAGCTTGGTGCCTGTTTGCAGAGTATAAAGAGTCGTTCGGTCGCGGCTCTGGTAGGAGGCCGATCTCCGGCGTCTCGATCCTCCAGACAAGCGCTCCTGATCTTTTCCGTTCGAACGGTGTGCTCCCAACTCCGCAGCTTGCATACAGCTCAAATTAAGTAGAGAAAACCTACACCACCTCAGAAAGAAAGGAGTGCAACTAGTTTGTTGGTCTCAACTCTGGTAGCAGACTGATCTTAGGCGTCTAAATACTTTAAACTAGCACTCCTCAGCAGGTCCTGTCCATTGGCATGCATCTCAGCTCCGCATCGGATTAAGTATAGAGATCAAACATCATCTCTCGCAAAAAAATGCAGAGGGCAAAAAGTTGTCCAGTCACAGCTCTGGTAGCATACCGATCTCGAGCGTCTCGATACTCTAGGCACATGCTCCTGACCGAGAATGAATGGCAAGCTGACCCTGCACATACCCGGCAACACTTCTGACCACAATAAAACTGCGCGCACATACCAACTGTGAAATATACTGAAAACCCTGATCACAAAACTGTCGACGTGGTCTGATCATCGTGGTCTCCAGATGTCCCAGCTCTCATGCGCTGGCTTCCGACGTCCGAACATTGACATAAGTAAACCTCCCTCGCAGCAATGTAGCAGTCCTAACCCCTCCGCATCAAGTGTACAACAGTCGAGGCCGTGGGCCATGACGCTCTGCACCCTCTGCTGATGTCTCTGGAATTTGCCTCGTGGACTCACGGATTTTGAACGAATATAAGGTGCCTGCGCAAAGAACGTCCTCCTGGCCATCACAATCCTGTGGCGGATATCCCCATAGGTACTGTCGAATTCTGCCCCCACCACCGTGCCGAGTACCTGCATCTTCGTGTCTCTCTTGAGCGAGAAGGGTCTCCCCGCTAGGTCCACTTCGAAGCAACAGGATGGGGCATCTCCTGCAATCGTAGACTCGAGTGAATCTGGTTTCCATGCTAATCCCCAGTCTCTGAGGCAAGCGGTGAGTGATGTCAAGAGGTACTGCAAATCCCGAGCCGAGCTCGCAACGAGATATATGCTATCCGCCTACAAGGCATGTGAGTACCTGCACATCCATAGATACATCCAAGATGCCCGTCACATGGTATCCTAGCTGGAGGTCCCCCAAGAAATGAAGAGATCAGCACACACCGCAAGCACCACAAGGTTAAGAGTAGGGGGCTCTCTGTGCCCCCCGTAAGGATAGATCGGTCGCACGATGTAGTAGCCTCCAAGCCTTCGAAACATGATATCCCAGACGTCCCCACCAGTGGTTCCAAGATCCCTTGTATGAACCGAGGCTGGACTTTGAGGCCCTCCAGAGCACGTGACACAACTTGGATCGTAATGTTGTCGAAAAGCCTTGTTGATGTCGGCCCGCGCAACGTAAGCAATTTGATCGTTGTTGCGTGTTCTCCCAGACGCTCCCACGTTGACATAGCTGTTTCAGTGGTTCCACGATCTCCCAGGAGCCACTACCACGGCTGAAATCGCACAGTTCCTTGCGATATACATGAATGGCCTGCTGGCGCGGCAACCCCGCATTGCGCGACGGCCTGACTCGAATTCAACACCGTCTCTCATGAAACTGAAAGAATGCGAATAATTATTTGGTTGCATCTTTGATAGCAGACCGAACTGCGGCGTCTAGACAAGAGACTGATGCTTCGCAGCATTCCCTGTCATTGGTATGCATCTCACCTCCAAAGCTGGATTCGGGGAATCGCACATCACCACAAAACATTTACATTGCGTATATTTTTCCAGTCGCAGCTGTAGTTGCAGGCCGAATCCAGACAGCTCGACGCCGTAGGCGTACGTACCCCGTGACCGTGTGCTTCGAGCATTGCTGTTCAACTTCAAACAAAAAGAAAAACCTACCATTATCTCTCTTAAACTGGGAGCCGGCGGTGAACCGTCAACCAGGTTACCGACAGGAGCCTCGTAGACCTCTGCACGCACAAGAATGGGACCTGGAGGACAAGAGAAGAGCGTTCTCAAATGTCAGCTCCGAAAGACTTTTTGGGGGGTTTTAAACGACGTCAGTTCCCAGACTGGGAAGCCGGCGGTAAACCGTCAACCAGGTTACCGCCTGGAGCCTCGTAGAGCTCTTTTCTCGCGCTGCTCGGAACATGGCAGGAGCTTCCTCACGCGTGAGCTGAAAAACTCGAGAAAAAAACAAACAAACAAAAAAAAAAAAAAAAAAAAGCCGGCGGTAAACCGTCAACCAGGCTACCGCCGGAAACCCTCCTAGAGCTCTGAACATATCAAATCAGTGCCTAGATGAAGAGATAAGAAGAGCGTTCTTGAATGTCAGCTGGAAGACTCGCGAAATGTATTTTTCGGTTTTCTAAGATATCGGTTCCTCCAAGTGTTTTGATAGTAATACTGCAGCTACGGATCTGAGAATTTCACAGGCAGACGCGAAGTACCGGTTCTAGGAACGAATTTCAAAATCTCTCACAACCTCCGAAAAACCAACGCCAGGTCATCACATTGTCCGCCCGGGCCGGGTCGGCCAACTAGCTGCCCCCCGCGCCGGCATTCCTCTAGCTCATCGATGCCCAGGAGCTCTGCGAGGTTCTAGCTGCACCCCGCGCTGGAACTGGAAGCCGGCGGTAAACGATCAACCAGCTTACCGCCGGGACCATCGAAGAGCTCTGAAGACACCAAATCAGTCCCAGATAACAAGCGACCAGCGTTTTCGACGTGTACCTTCAAACTTGCTGAATTTATTTTTTGGATTTTAGACGACGTCAGTTCCTCCTAGTGTTTTGATGAAAATACTGTGCCGACAGCCGTAAGAATTGCATCAATGAGCGCGTAATTATCGACTACACAGATTAAGAATCTGGATTTCCAAAATGAATTTCAAAATCTCTCACAATCAAGGAAAAACTAACGGTAGGTCATCAAATTGTCCGCCCAGGCCGGGTGGGCCATCTAGCTGCACCCCGCGACGGAATTTCTCTAGCTCATCGACTGGAAGCCAGCGGTGAACCCTCAACCAGGTTACCGCCGGAACCCTTGTAGAGCTCTGAGCACGTGGAATCACTTCCAGATAACCATGACAGAGCGTTCTCGAATATCAGATAGAAAACTCGTAAAATGTATTTGTTGAGTTTTATACGAAGTTGGTTCCTCCAAATGCTTTGATCGAAATACTCCACTTACAGCATCGAACGCGCCAATATCGACTGCAGGGAACAAGAATCTGGATTCTCCAAACGAACTTTGAAATCTCTCACTATCTTCGAAAAAAAACAACCCCTCATCACCACACTGGGAGCCGGCGGTAAACCGTCAACCTTGGTTACCCCCGGGAACTCGCAGAGCTTCCTCGTGCAATGCGGGCGCGGCAATCTCGCATTGCGCGCGCGAGGGCGCGGCCTCATGGAGCAGGACGTGGAGGAGAAGCAGGAGTGAGAAGAAAGCACCTCTCGAGAAATGAACAGAGTACGAATAGTTTTCTTGTTCCAACTCTGAAAGCGCGACGAGTTCGGGCATCTGGATACTTGAAACTAGCGCGTCTGGTAAATTCCTGGCAATTCTGTGCCAAACAGCTCTGTAGCTCCTCTGTAGCCGAGTCACCTCAAGGACGTTACCGTCATCTGTCTAAAATTTAGCACCGTACGAATAGTTGTTCTGACCCAGCTCTGGTAGGAGACCGAATTCAGTCGTCTAGATACTATAGACTAGCGCTTCTTATCATTTCCTTTTGACTTATGTGACACACAGCTCTATAGCTCATCTCCAGCTCGAGTTGAGTCAAGAAAACCATCAACATCTCTAAAAAAAGCAAAGTACGAATAGGTTTTCGAATCCCCAGCTCTGATAGCAGATCGAGATCAGGCGTCTAGCTACTTTAGACTCGCGCGCCTGCTGATTTTCCTTTAATTCTTGTGACGAACAGTTATTCAGCTCGTCTGCTGCTGAAGTCTAGTCCAGAGAACCGTCACCATCTCGAAAAAATTAGCAGAGTACGAATAGTTTTTCGTACCGAGCCCTGATAGCAGATCGAGGTCAGGCGTCTAGATACGACTGGAGACTCGCGCGCCTGATGACTGGGATCCGGCGGTAAACCGTCAACCTGGTAACCGCCGGAAGCCTCGTAGAGCTCCGTTTCCGTGCGGAGCTCATCGGTCGAGTTACGTCTAGAAAACGAACCTCAAAAACTAGCAGAGTATGGCTAGTTGTTATAATGCGAATAGTTTCGCAGACCTAGCTCAAGAAGCAGACCGAGCTCAGACCTCTCGATGGAACAGACGAACGCGCCTGATCATTCTGTCTCGGTTTTGTAAGCATCAGCTCTACAGCTGTCCTGAATCTCGAGTTAAGAACAGAAAACCGACAGCACCTGTCAAGATCACACGCTTCGTGGACCTAGCTCGAGTAGCCGACTAAGTTCAGACCTCTAGATGCAACAGATAAACGCGCCTGATGATTTAGAAATGGTTTCTGTAAGCATCAGCCCTGTAGCTCCTGAGTCTCCAGTTAAATACAGAAAACCGACAGCACCTGTCCAGATGACTCGAAGAATACGAATAGTTTTGCGGACCTAGCTCGAGTAGCAGACCGAGTTCAGACCTCTCGATGGAACAGACGAACGCGCCTGATGATTCTAAATAGATTTCTCGACATATCAGCTCTGTAGCTGTCCTAAATCTCGAGTTACGTACAGAAAACCGTCAACGCGTGTCAAGATGACTCGAAACGACCGACGGTTCCAGCAAGTGTTTTGATAGGAATATCTCAGCTACGGACCTGAGAATTTAACTGGCAGACGCGGCATAACTCACTACAGGTGGGCAAAATACCAGTTCTTAAAAACGAATTTTCAAATTTTGCACAAGGATTGAAAAACCGACCCCAAGTCATCACATTGTCTCTTAAGGTCGGGTCGGCCAACTAGCTCCACCCTGCGCCCGAACTGGGATCCGGCGGTAAACCGTCAACCAGGTAACCGCCGGAAGCCTCGTAGAGCTCCGTTTCCGTGCGGAGCTCATCGGTCGAGTTAAATCTAGAAAACGAACCTCAAAAACTAGCAGAGTATGACTAGTTGGAATAATGCGAATAGTTTCGCAGACCTAGCTCAAGAAGTAGACTGAGCTCAGACCTCTCGATGGAACAGACGAACGCGCCTGATCATTCTGTCTCGGCTTTTCTAACCATCAGCTCTATAGCTGTCCTGAATCTCGAGTTAAGTAGAAAACCGACAGCACCTCTCAAGATGACTCGCATAATACGAATAGGTTCGTGGACATAGCTCGAGTAGCAGACCGAGTCCAGACCTCTAGATGCAACAGATCAACGCGCCTGATTATTTAGAAAAGATTTCTGTAAGCATCAGCTCTGTAGCTGTCCTCAATCTGCAGGTAAATACAGAAAACCGACAGCGCCTGTCCAGATGACTCGAAGAATACGAATAGTTTCGCGGACCTAGCTCGAGTAGCAGACCGAGTTCAGACCTCTCGATGGAAGAGACGAACGTGTCTGATGATTCTGAATCGGTTTCTGTTAAGATCAGCTCTGTAGCTGTCCTAAACCTCGAGTTGCGCACAGAAAACCGTTAACGCGTGTCAAGATGACTCGAAACAGCCGACGGTTCCAGCAAGTGTTTTGATGGTAAAATTTCAGCTACGGACCTGAGAATTTAACTGACAGACGCGGCATCTCCCACTTCAATTGGGGAAAAAACGAGATCTCAAAACGAATCTTCAAATTTTGCACAAAGATAGAAAAACCGACCCCAAGTCGTCACATTGTCTCTTAAGGTCGGGTCGGCCAACTAGCTCCACCCTGCGCCCGAATTCCTCTTAGCTCATCTTGCCGAAGAGCTCTACGAGGTACTGGGATCCGACGGTAAAACGTCAACCAGGTAAACGCCGGAAGCCTCGTAGAGCTCCGTTTCCGTGCGGAGCTCATCGGTCGAGCTTAAGACTAGAAAACGAACCTCAAAAACTAGCAGAGTATGACTAGTTGTTAAAATGCGAATAGTTTCGCACACCTAGATCAAGAAGCAGACCGAGCTCAGACCTCTCGATGGAACAGACGAACGCGCCTGATCATTCTGTCTCGGTGTTGTAAGTATCAGCTCTATAGCTGTCCTGAATCTCGAGTTAAGTACAGAAAACCGACAGCACCTGTCAAGATGACTCGCTTCGTGGCCCTAGCTCGAGTAGCAGACTAAGTTCAGACCTCTAGATGCAACAGATAAACGCGCCTTATGATTTAGAAAGGGTTTCTGTAAGCATCAGCTCTGTAGCTCCTGAATCTCCAGTTAAATACGGAAAACCGACAGCACCTGTCCAGATGCTTCGAAGAATACGAATAGCTTTGCGGACCTAGCTCGAGTAGCAGACCGAGTTCAGACCTCCCGATGGAACAGACGAACGCGCCTGATGATTCTAAATCGATTTCTCGACATATCAGCTCTGTAGCTGTCCTAAATCTCGAGTTACGTACAGAAAACCGTCAACGCGTGTCAAGATGACTCGAAACGACCGACGGTTCCAGCAAGTGTTTTGATAATATTATTTCAGCTACGGACCTGAGAATTTAACTGGCAGACGCGGCATAACCCACTACAGATGGGAAAAATACCAGTTCTTAAAACGACTTTTCAAATTTTGCACAAGGATTGAAAAACCGACCCCAAGTCGTCACATTGTCTCTTAAGGTCAGGTCGGCCAACTAGCTCCACCCTGCGCCCGAATTCCTCTTAGCTCATTCTGCCGAAGAGCTC
This sequence comes from Prorocentrum cordatum, assembly GCA_963575745.1. Classification (NCBI taxonomy): domain Eukaryota; class Dinophyceae; order Prorocentrales; family Prorocentraceae; genus Prorocentrum; species Prorocentrum cordatum. Next base: position 141,522 of record CAUYUJ010015263.1, read on the forward strand.
TACGAGGTATTCCTCTTAGCTCATTCTGCCGAAGAGCCCTGCGAGGTATTTCCTTCCCACTTCTGTGCCGAACAGCTCTGTAGCTCATCTGCAGCTCGAGTTAAGTCAAGAACTTGGTAGCGTCCCAAACCCGTAGAGCAAAGAGAACACACACCGGAAAGATTTCCTGGCGAGCCCTCGGACGCTCTCGTCAAGCGCTTCTGGAGCTCTGGGGGGCTCCCCTTCGGCGCTTCTGAAGTGCTGCCGGGAACGCCTGCACGCGTGCAGGAACGCGTAGACGCTTGCCGGAAGCTCCCCCACCTGCTGCCGGCTCAAACGAGTCGCTGCGAGGATCCTGGACCGGCGGAGATGGGCTGCTGGCGGGCACCACCACCGCCCGGCTTCTAATCTAAAACCCTCTAGCCCTCAGAGAGCCCACCGGGAATCAAACGTGCGTGGTGGCGCTGGAAAGCTTGCCTGGCTCCTGAAGGGCTGTAACTGGGAACAGGCGGTAAACCGTCAATCCGGTTTTTTTGCGGTTTGCGGTCCAACCACGGGGCCCTACAAGGGCGGTCGGGTTGGTGCAGCCATCCCCTGTGGGCTGGATGTACCCTGAAAAACGTGATACTCTTGAAGTATCTACTACACCTCACGTCGCCGCTACAAATGAAGCGAAGAGCCACGAGAGAGAGCATCGCAGACCAAGAAACAATCACAACATGCAAGTGATCACGGTAACCGTAGTGTCGTCCTTCTTTGAGGCAACCGTAGCGTCGACCAGATCAAAGGCCTACCGTGACAAATCACGGAAAGTCACGTTCAAAGGTCAATGAGCACTCAAATCAAGGAAGCAACGAATGACCTACTTTGGGGGATCAAGCGAAGCTCATATTCAACACACGTGCATGCACAACCACACACAGGCATGAAGAAAAGCAACGCAGCCCCAGATCACAATAGTTCGTACTCAAAGTAATCAGTTATCACCGAGTCAATGTTGAACCAGCACTGAAACATCCCCCAGGAAGACCTTGCATCTTCTGCTCAAGCTCCATAAGTCTCTGTGCATGTGCTGTTACTTTACTTCCTACTTATTTAATATCCTGGCGTACTCCTTCAGTCAATCTCTGCATGTCATGGGCGCTCGTCGTCCTGACGGCATCCACCTTACTATCTACCGCTGCGACCGCCGTCGTCACACTCTGCGTCTGATGACCAATCATCTTCTGAAAGTCACCCAACAAGTTGGCAGAGCCAGACTGCTCCTCCCGCAGAGCCACTGCCGTTACTTTACTGCCAACTGCTTTAATATCTTGGCGATAGCCCTCCGCCGCCTCGCGTGCCGATGATGAGACGCTTGTGAACCCCATCTGCTGTATGAGCAGGAGGTAAACTCTGCTCAATCAGGTAACCGCCGGGGACCTCGTAGAGCTCTTTTCTCACACGGCGCTCCTCGGTAGACATGAAGAAAGCGTATGGAGCAAGACCTGAAAAAAAAAACTCGAATAATCACGTTTTTCTGTTTTTATCCAACGTCGATTCCCCCAAGTGTTTTGATAGTAATACTGCAGCTACGGACCTGAGAATTTCACTGGCAGACGCGGCGCAACCCACTACAGGTGCGAAAAATCTGATTTCTCAAAATGAATTGTCAAATATCTTTCAAATTTTCGCACAACCGACCCAAAGTTACCACATCTTCGTTTCTGGTCGGGTCGACCAACTAGCTCCACCCCGCGCCGGAATTCCTCTAGCTCATCGACTGGGATCCGGCGGTATACCGTCAACCAGGTAACCGCCGGAAGCCTCGTAGAGCTCTGTTCTTACGAAGGAAGCTTTCTCAAGCGCGAAGAAAAAAGCTCGAATAATATGTTTTTTTTTTTTTCATTTTGCATCTTCGCTTCGTGGACCTAGCTCGAGCGCAAGACCGAGTTCAGACCTCTCGATGCGAGAAAAGAACGCGCCGGGTGATACTGGATCGGTTTATATGCGTATCAGCTCTGTAGCTCTTCTAAATCTTCAGTTAAGGGAAACCGACAGCACCTGTCAAGATCACTCGTATGATACGAACAGCTTCGCGGTTCTAGCTCGAGTAGCAGACCGAGTTCAGACCTCTCGATGAAACAGACGAACGCGCCTGATGATTCTCAATCGGCTTCTGTAAGTATCAGCTCTGTAGCTGTCCTAAATCTCGAGTTAAGTACAGAAACCCGTCAACGCGTGTCAAGATGACTCGAAACGACCGACGATTCCCTCAAGTCTTTCGATAGTAATATTGCAGCTAAGGACCTGAGAATTTAACTGGCAGACGCGGCATAACCCACTACAGGTGGGAAAAATACCGGCTCTCAAAACGAATTTTCAAATTTTGCAAAAAGATTGAAAAACCGACCCCACGTTACCACATTGTCTCTTGAGGTCGGGTCGGCCAACTAGCTCCATTCCGCGCCGGAATTCCTCTAGCTCATCGATGCCGAAGAGCTCTACAAGGTACTGGGATCCGGCGGTAAACCGTCAACCAGGTAACCGCCGGGCCTCTTAGAGCTCTGTTCTCGCGCGGCGCTGCTCGGAGCACACGAAAAAGCTTTCTCAAGCGTGAATACAAACGCTCGAAAAACACGTTTTATCATTTTGCATCTCCGTTTCGTGGACCTAGCTCGAGTACCAGACCAAGTTAAGACCTCTCGACGCATGAAAAGAACGCGCCGCATTATACTGGATTGGTTTATATGCGTACCAGCTATGTAGCTCTCCTAAATCCCAGTAAAATACAGGAAACCGAGAGGACTTGTCAAAATGACTCGAAGGATACAAATAGTTTTGCGGACCTAGCTCGAGTATGAGACCGAGTTCAGACCTCTGGATGCAACACACGAACTCGCCTGGCGATTCCGAATAGGTTTCTAAGTATGAGCTCTGTAGCTCTCCTAGATCTCAAGTTAAGTACAGAAAACTGACAACGCGTGCGAACATGACTCGAAACACAGTTGGTTCCCTCAAGTTTTTTGATAGTAATATTGCAGCTACGGACCTCAGAAATTAACTGGCAGGCGCGGCATAACCCACTACAAGTGAGAAAAATACCAGTTCTTAAAACGAATTTTCAAATTTTGCACAAAGATTCAAAAACCGCCCCCAAGTCATCACATTGTCTCTTAAGGTCGGATCGGCCAACTAGCTCCACCCTGCGCCCGAATTCCTCATGGCCCATCTTGCCGAAGAGCTCTACGAGGTATAACTGGGATCCGGCGGTAAACCGTCAACCAGGTAACCGCCGGAAGCCTCGTAGAGCTCTGTTCTCGCGCGGCGCTGCTCGGAGCACACGAGAAAAGCTTTCTCAAGCGTGAAGAAAAAAGCTCGAAAAATATGGTTTTTTCATTTTGCATCTTCGCTTCGTGGAGCTAGCTCGAGTGCCAGACCGAGTTCAGACCTCTCGGTGCGAGAAAAGAACGCGCCGGGTGATACTGGATCGGTTTACATGCGCACCAGCTGTGTAGCTCTTCTAAATCTTCAGTTAAGGGAAACCGACAGCACCTGTCAACATCACTCGTATAATACGAAGAGCTTCGCGGATCTAGCTCGAATAGCAGACCGAGTTCAGACCTCTCGATGGAACAGACAAACGCGCCTGATGATTTTGAATCGGTTCCTGTAAGTATCAGCTTTGTAGCTATCCTAAATCTCGAGAGAAGTACAGAACACCGTCAACGCGAGTCTAGATGACTCGAAACGGCCGACGGTTCCCTCAAGTCTTTTGATAATAATATTGCAGCTACGGACCTGAGAACTTAACTGGCAGACGCGGCATAACCCACTACTGGTGGGAAAAATACCGGTTCTCAAAACGAACTTTCAAATTTTGCACAAAGATTGAAAAACCAACCCCAAGTTACCACATTGTCTCTTAAGGTCGGATCGACCAACTGGCGCCGGCGGTGAACCGTCAACCTGGTAACCGCCGGGAACCTCGTAGAGCTCCTTACACTAGTCAGAGTGCTCAGAATCGAAGTAAACTGATAAAACAAAGATTTTCCGAAAATCTTGATTTTCGTTTTCTTCAATGTTCATATTGGCTCGGTTCCGGGAATTCAACTCTTAATAAAATACATCGGGAGAGCTCAGCTGCTGTCAGAGAGAAGTTTATATGCCAATGCTCAGCGTAAAAATCTCCTTTTTCAAAATGAATGGCCAAGTATCTTCGAATTCTCAGCAAAACCGACCGAAAGTCATCACTTTGTCCGTTCTGGCCGGGTCGACCAACTTGGAACCGGCGGTAAACCGTCAACTAGGTTTCCGCCGGAGACCTCGTGGATCTCTTTTCTTGCTCAGCGCTCCTCAAAACACGTGAAGAAGCTTCTAAAGCGAGGGCCAAAAAACTCGGAAAAAAAAGGTCGCATACGAATAGTTTTGCGGAACTAGCTCGAGTAGCGGACTCTTTTCAGAGCTCTGGATGCTTCAGCTGGACGCCCCTGATGATTCTGCATCGCCTTCTGTGCGTATCAGCTCTGTAGCTGCAATACAGCTCAGCACAGAATACCCACAGCGCCTCTAAAGAGAACATGCGAAATACGAATAGTCTCGTGGACCTGGCTCGAGTAGCAGACCGAGTTCAGATCTCTCGATGCAACAGACGAACGCGCCTGGTGAAAATGAATCGGTTTATGTGCGCACCAGCTCTCTAGCTCCTCTAAATCTTGAGTTCAGTACGTGAAACCGACATCACTGGTCAAACTGACTCGAAGAATACAAATAGTTTGACGGACCTAGCTCGAGTAGCAGACCGAGTTCAGACCTCTAGATGCAACAGACGAACGCGCCTGATGATTCTGAATCGGTTTCTGTAAGAACCAGCTCTGTAGCTCTCCGAAATCTCGAATTACATACAGAAAATCGTGAACGCGTGACTCCGAACACAGTCGGTTCCTTCAAGTGTTTTGATAGTAATACTGCACCTGCGGACCTGATAATTTGACTGGCAGACGCGGCATAACCCACTACAGGTGTAAAGCGTCTGGTTTCTCAAAATGAATGGTTACTTTCAAATCTTAGTAAAACCGACCCAAAGTCGTCACATTGTCCGCCCAGGCCGGGCGAGCCAACTAGCCACCCCGCGCCGGAATTCCTCTAGCTCATCGATGCCGAAGAGCTCTATGAGGTACTAGCTCCACCCCACGCCGGAATTCCTCTAGCTCATCGATGCCGACTTGAAACCGGCGGTAAACCGTCAACCAGGTCACCGCCGGGAACCTCGTAGAGCTCTTTTCTTGCACGGCGATCGTCGGAACACATGAAGAAAGCTTCTGGAGCGAGAGACAAAAAACTCTAAAAATCACGTGATTCTGTTTTTATCAAACGCCGGTTCCTCCAAATGTTTCAATAGTAATACTGCACCTACGGACCTGAGAATTTGACTGGCAAACGCGGAATAACCCACTACAGGTGCGAAAAATCTGGTTTCTTATGATAAATAGTGAAATATATTTCAAATCTTAGGAAAACCGACCCCAGGTCATCACATTGTCTCTTAACGTCGGGTCGACCAACTGGCACCGGCGGTGAACCGTCAACCTGCGCCGGAAACCTCGTAGAGCTCAGACTCGAAGGAAAGAGCTTCTGGAGTCATTTCTCAAAAAATTGAACATTCATTTTTTTTCATGTCGACATAAAGTTGGTTACCCCAAGTGTTTTGATAGTAAAAGTGCGCCTACAGAGCACAAAGAAAGACGCAGAGGCCCTCACAGTCCAAAATGAATTGTCAAATATCTTTCAAATCTTAGCAAAACCGACCCAAAGTTATCATATCTTCTTTTCTGGCAGGATCGACCAACTAGCTCCACCCCGCGCCGGAATTCCTCTAGCTCATCGATAACGAAGAGCTCTACGAGGTACTAGCTCCACCCCGCGCCGGAATTCCTCTAGCTCATCGATAACGAAGAGCTCTACGAGGTAAGAGCTCTACGAGGTACGAAGAGCTCTACGAGGGACCGTGCGTGGAGGCGCTAGAAAGCTTGCCTGGCGCGCTCCTGAGGGCTGAGAGCGACGCTTCCAAGCGCGCCTGCACGCGTGGGGCTCGCTGCTCGGGAAGCTTCGCGAGGCCTCTGGAGCACGTTCCACGGGAACGCACTGGGATCCGGCGGTAAACCGTCAACCAGGCAACCGCCGGAAGCCTCGCAGAGCTCTGCTCTTGCGCGGCGCTGCTCGGAGCACACGAAACAACTTTCTCCAGCGTGATGAAAAAAAGCTCGAAACTTTGTTTTTTTTTCATTTTGCATCTTCGCTTCGTGGACCTAGCTCGAGTGCAAGACCGAGTTCAGACCTCTCGATGCGAGAAAAGAACGCGCCGGGTGATACTGGATCGGTTTATATGCGCACCAGCTCTGTAGCTCTTCTAAATCTTCAGTTAAGGGAAACCGACAGCACCTGTCAAGATCACTCGTATGATACGAATAGTTTCGCGGATCTAGCTCGAGTAGCAGACCGAGTTCAGACCTCTCGATGGAACAGACAAACGCGCCTGATGATTCTCAATCGGTTTCTGTAAGTATCAGCTCTGTAGCTGTCCTAAAACTCGAGTTAAGTACAGAAAACCGTCAACGCGTGTCAAGATGACTCGTAACGGCCGACGATTCCCTCAAGTCTTTCGATAGTAATATTGCAGATACGGACCTGAGAATTTAACTGGCAGACGCGGCCTAACACACTACAGGTGGGAACAATGCCGGCTCTCAAAACGAATTTTCAAATTTTGCAAAGAGATTGAAAAACCGACCCCAATTACCACATTCTCTCTTAAGGTCGGGTCGGCCGATTAGCTCCACTCCGCGCCGGAATTCCTCTAGCTCATCGATGCCGAAGAGCTCTACGAGGTATTGGAACAGGCGCCGCGGGACACGCTGCAGAACCCGGGGAGCCACAGAAGGGAACGTGGAGCGGTGGGCGGAGGGGTGCGGCGGCGCACGCGCATCCGCCGGCTTCTCTTCTGACAACCCTATCTAGCCCAAGAAGCTATCCGGGAAAACCCTCACTATCTCTAGAAAAGTTAGCAGAGTACGATAGTCTTCTGGACCGAGCTCTAATAGCAGACCGAATTCAGGCGTCTAGACACTTTATTTAGACTAGCGCATATGATGATTTCCTTCCGATTGCTGTGCCAAAGAGCTCTCTAGCTCATCTGCAGCGCGAGTTAAGTCCAGAAAACCATCATCATCTCGAAAGAAATTGGTGGAGTACAAATAGTTGCGCGGACCTAGCTCTGGTAGCAGACCGAGTTCAGACCTCTAGATGCTACAGACGAACGCGCCTGCTGATTCTAGATCGATGAGGTCTGCATACCAGCTCTGTAGCGCTCCGACAGCTGGAGTTAAGTGCAGAAAACCGACAGCATCTCTTAAGATGACCCGAACAGCCGATCCCGCCTGGATGCTTTTTGGCAGTAATAAGTACCCGATCGACCTGAGATTGAGGTGGCGAGCGGGAATGAGATCAAAAATGGGGGAAAAATACAAGGGATCTCAAACAAATTGCTGAATTTCGAGAAATCGAATAAATGCCAAGCAAAATCATGCAAAACTTCCGTCGATATTTTTTCGCCAACTAGCCCCCCAGCGCGCCGGAATTGCTCTTCTAGCGTCGCCGCTTACGCTCCAAGCGAAGCTCTACGAGTCATTGTCCGATCTGGCCGGGTCGATCAACTAGCTCCCCCCTGCGCATAAAGTGAAGCTGGCGCCGGCGGTGAACCGTGAACCTGGCCACCGCTGGGAACCTCGTAGAGCTTCTAGCACGCATAAAGAGTGCTCGAATCCGAAGCAGACAGCTTCTGGGAGCATTTCCAGAAGAACGTCAAATTTACATTTTTCGGTGTCAACATGATCTCGGTTGCTTCAAATGTTTCGATACTAAAACTGGGCGCCGGCGGTAAACCGTCAACCTTTCTTTTTTTTTTGGGGAGGCTGACCAGGCACCGAGCGCCCCAGCGCCCGTTAAGTGCCTACCTAGTCTCTCTGCAGCTGGAGGTCTTGGGCCACCTGGGCTGCGGCCCGCAAGAGGCCCTCGAGACCCGAAAGCTCAGCGTCAGTGATACTGCTATGGGAGGGGAGTGCCTGTGCACAACGCCCTACTACTTCCCATATGATTGGACAAGGAGAGGAGGCTTGGGGGAAGAGGGAGACTACACGAGCTCTCTTATCTCTATGCTCAGGGTCAGGGTAAGGGTCATGGAATCGAGGGATATATCCAATCTGCAGAAACCAACCAACGCCCACACCTTGGGCACACACTCCGCCGTCGAAGGATCCGCGGAGGCCAATAACTCGAAAGTTGTCTTGGACATCAGGACGAAAGATATGGTGGTGGAACAGCTCTCTGAATATCTGGCCTTCCCGTGCTAAGTGGGTAAGTTCATCAGCTACTGTATTACTCTCTCGATATATGTGTCGAATGAAGTCGTTGCCCCATGAGGGGGGTCGTATTCCTTCCTCCTCCAACTCTTCCAAAAGAGAAATAATATTTGCCACCCGCCTACGATAAGAAGCCCCATCTCCTCCTTCTCCTCCCTCAACCTTCCAGAGACCATTGATCCAGTTACAGATAAGAAGCGAATCGCCCGTCAGCTCAAGACCGATCCCATCATCACTCAGATCCCAAGTCGGCTCCTGTTCATTGTTCGAGGCCAATCTCTGGGCCAGCTTCTCGGACTCCTTCGCCGACAACGGACGAGCCAACATCTCCTCCCCCCTCTCCTTTATGTAGTCTCCTCTCCCTCCAGTTCCTCCACGGACAACAAACAAGTCAAACAGAGACCCCAAAGTACAAGCTTCCAGGAACTGCCTGCAATACTGAACGAAGTCAGAGTAAGAGAAAGAGCACGCCCTCCACCACCGATCCTCCAGATTCACAAACGAGGGAAATATCGTCTGGAACATGAAACACCAAGGATGTTCACCCGTCGCCTGCCCCTTAGTACTGCCTAATCGTGTCAGTTTCGAGGCCTCCTTCCACTTCCACTGGGAACGCAAATATTTTGACTCAAGTGTCCTTTTCTCCTCCCACCTCGGGGTACAGCACATCAGCAGCCGGCGTGCGTCACGATGCGCACGAGGATACACCGTCTGTTGTCCAGGTCCAGGAACAGCCACCCTCCGACGTTTCGGGGGGGGCCTGGGGGAATCCCTAGGCCCCCCCCGCTCACAGGGAACTTCAATATCTCGAGAAGAAGAGGCCCTATCAGAGGGCATAGCAGAAGAGACCATCCCATGCATATCTGAAGAGACAGCGCCCATCCCATTCGTATCTGAGAAGACTGCGCCCATCCCATTAGTAACTGCAGGGGCAGCACCCATCCCACTGGTAACTGAAGAGACTCCCACCATCCCATTAGTAACTGAAGAGACCACACCCATCCCACTGGTAACTGGAGAGACCATCCCATGCATATCAGAAGAGACCACACCCATCCCATTCGTATCTGAAGAGACCGCACCCATCCCACTAGTAACTGAAGAGACAGCCCCCATCCCATTGGTAACTGAAGAGACCTCCACCATCCCATTGGTAACTGAAGAGCCCGCGACCATCCCTGGGCTCAGCTCCGACTCAGGAATCTGATATCCGCTGTCGACATTAGCTCCGAAATATGATGCTATGTCAGCTCCAAGCTGCCACAAGGAATAAAGAACTCTCTGCACTGCACTCTGGCACTTTGCTTCAAAGAACATCCGTCTAGCAATTCTGAGTCGAGCTGGCTTCCAAACTACCCAACTTTCGGAGGCTGGCTTTTGGGGTGACGTCATCTGGTAAAGACAATTTCCCTCGAAGACATTCAGGCTCTGCAAGGAGTCCCTGTCCCAACTAATACCTTGACTTCCATAAATGAGAATGCTCTGAACCCGAGTGATGTAACTCCTACACTTGGCCGAAAACGGGACTGCCTTTGATCTAAAATAGGCTGCATGCGCATGGAAGGCTCGTCGCGCGGCCCCGATCCGTCGCCGAAGGTCCTGGTGTGCCTCCCTATAGCTACAGTATATGCTGTTCCCCAAGACATTCATCTCGTCAACTACTTTGAACGGCACCATCTGATCCTGAACCCGAACCAGGATAGGATGTTTTGGCTTCTCCGAGAAACCGATAAACGCGACCTCGAGCGACTCGATCTTCCATTCGAATCCCCATCCCCGCAGAGTCTCTGTCATGTCTCCTACCTGTCGCCTAAACTCCTCCTCCGAAGATCCCAAGATAAAGATATTGTCGGCATATAGCAAGTGGTGTACAGGAACCGAGGCCGAAACTTCTCCCACCGAGTTTGGATCCAGACAATGGAACCCAATCCCCTGCTCATCCCAAAGCTTAAATAAAGGAGCCCACATCGCAACAACTATCAGGTTCCACAAGGAGGGGCTGTCGTTCCCACCTGTCCTGATGTGGGTATCGATTCCCACATTCGGCAGCTGCAGGCCCTGGAAGAGAAGCGAAGTGACCTCGCACGGCATAGGCACGAGCACACCGTACTGGAGCCAGGGAGGGATAGAGAGGACGTCGAACGCACGTTTGACCGTCGAGATTTTCGTGTTCTGGAAAGCTTGTTTCACATCCGCTGACCCAAGAACCAGACGTCGATCCTTCCCCCACTGTGAGGCGTGTTGTGCTGCTGCCTTAAGTCCTGCAAATATCTCAGTGCATGATCTTTTGGGAACGAAACCGAATAACGATGCATGAGTGCCAGCCTGGAGACAATATGGTTCAAGCATGATCGAGAGACAAGTACTGTACCACTTCTTAAAGATACTCTCCACAGAAATACGTCTCGTATCAGAAACATCGCATATCGGATAAGATTTGGGAAGTAACGTCGTCAATGTTTGATGCCAAGAAGATGGAGGTACAACAATGCCACGTAAGATATCACAAAATAATCGCTTGATAGTGCGAACGGCTCTCCACGGAAGCGCTTTGATTACTTCTGCCCCCACCCCGTCGGGTCCCGTGGCTTTTCCAGGGTTGAGTCGAGCTCGGGCCCGAAGGACCACCACCATCGTGAGCGTCGCCTCCTGGGGTCTGGGGGACCCCTGGAGCTCCTCCCTGAGGCCCTGGACAATCTTGATCGACCGCAGACGCTCCTCCTCATCCTCGCAGACCTCCTTCAACTTCATCATCTCCTCCATCCACCTCTCCCTGTCCACGCTCTCCTCCCCCTCAATCTTCACCGCCTTCAAAGCTGCTTTACGTGGACGCTCCGCTTCCCATTCCAGCTTTGCTCGTTTGAATTTTCTGGCTTCCCGATCTCTTTTTCTGCGTAGAAGTCGATAGGCTAACGTCCCCCTCTCCGCCCTCCTCCGGTAGACCTGCACATCCAAGGACCGCAGCAATTCCGATCGTTCAGGGGCTCGAGCTGGGCGCTTCGGGGTACATTCTGTGGCCGACGCACACGAATAGATAACACTCTCTGCCTGACACATAAGTTGGCACGAAAATAGATTGGCATCCAACAACTGGCGACACGATCGACGAGCAGACAAGTTGAGTGGGTCCCAGCCTTTTAGGGTTCGAGAACGTCGTGAGAGATTCCGTCTCGCCAACTCCCTGGAAGCCACTCTCAGAGAAGCTCGAACAAGGGCATGATCTGATAATCTCATCACGGCTCCCTGCTGCTGTCCTACGTACAGAAACTCAACCGAGCACCCCGACACCTGCGATCCATGAGGAACAAGGATGTAATCCAGCACTTCACGGCGGGACCCCTTCCGATAATCAAACCAAGTCGGCTTCCTAGCTCCAAAAGAATTCGAAGCACACATACGCTCCTGAACCAACCAATCCTCCACCTCCTGTCGCAAGCTCTCCACCTTCTCCTTCCTCTCCCGCTCCTTGGTCCCCGTGGCCTGGATCTGCACTACCTCCAAGCCTCCTCCCGAATAAACCTCCTCCTCATGCTGTAAGTGTGGCTGTATCTCAACATTCGCATCCATGGCAACAACAAGACGACAGAAACCGTAACGACGGCATACGTACTTTCTGAGCAAGCTCACCGACTGGAGTGCACAATGTGATATCTCCAGAAACTCGGGCTGGCTGGCATCAGGCAAGTACAATGAGACAAAGAGAATCCGTCCAGCAAGGATCGCGCACCACCTCTCTGAGGCCCACTGGCCTCGAACACTATCAGCCCTCCGATAGAGTATCATAGCACGGCGATCCTCCGAGACGTGGTAGTACAGTCCCATTTTGACAAACCATTGCGCCATAACGTCGATGTTCTGAGACTCCTGTACCCCCAGGAAATCCCAGCCTAGGTGTGCTCCGTAGACTACCCTCGCCAGAACACTATAAGCTTTGTCATCCTTCCTCCCAGCACGTTGAAGGTTGAGCGTGGCGAAGCGGACTTCCGTCGGCTCCGCCCGTCGGCGTCACTGAGAAGCAGCCCTGGAGTCCGAGACTAACTCCTCGAGCTCTGTCGCCGTCATGGTGATGCCGTGCCTCTGGGCGAAAGACGTCCAAGCTGCTGGGATAACTCGCCACTGCCCAGATCCCCCGAAGCTGGCCGCCTGATACTCGGCCAGCAAGCTCCGCTTCCCCTCAACGGGGTCAGAGTACATCGTGGACGGCGACTTTCCGTACCCAGTCGATCCTTTGAGGAAGATGGTGGGGTGCTTCCTGCTCCAGACACCATAAAATCGGCCAACTGCTTGATTGTGTGGGATCTTCTCGTCTGGGACCTCAGCACGAACTCTCAAACGAGACATCTTCGACTTCACCTTGGTGTAAAAGGCGTGGTTGAGCGATGCGTCATCATTTATACGTGTGAGAGCGCGTTGTACAGCATAGACCACTTCACTCCCTGTCCCAACCTTAAATCTAATCTTGATATTCCCCGTCATCGGTTTCGATCTGGCAAGTTTCTCAGAGCTGACCACATCCACTTGACCGTGTAACTGCTCGTTGTCCGCTTTCAAAAGACCCAGGGTGTTCTGGAGTAGTGTGCAGGCATCCGTATCGTCAATCATCGTAAGTTCCCTACTCGTGCGATTCGACCAGTCCTGGACCCATCCGTACAATTCCACATATGTAGGAGTAAATTTTGCCGTCGATGTTCGTCCTGCAAATCTCGGGGCTGCTATCGTAGAGTTAGAGGATCCAATCGAAGCAGTATCCTGGCTGGCCAGGGTCTCCAAGTTCTTAAGCCTAATCTCCTGCTCCTGCTGTTTCTTCTCAATGGCCGTGAGTTTCTCTGTCTGGACCCCGAGACGTTGATCCATACTACTAATACGCACGTCAGTGGCCACCGAGGCGGCCTTCGACTCGTCATGATTCTGAAAGGACATCTGCATGAACAATCGCAAACTCTCATCTTTTTGAAGACTCAGAATTTTCTCTCTCATGGCCTTTTGATCACGAATGTCACCTCCCGTCTTGTCCACCTTCTCCTCCTCCTCCATATCCGTCTTCATCCTCTTGCTACCCTGACCGTCAACCTCCATTTCTTCTGGAAAGAACTGGCGAAACGACCCTTCTTGAACTTACAGAAACACCAAGAACGACGCGAGTAGTGTCGATAAGGTCGAGAACGACGAAATATGCAACACTCTAAGCGACAGTAATCCTCCCAGTAGAAGTCTTCCAGATCTGCAAAGAATCGATCCCAAACACAGCTGGGCTCTCCGAGAGGATATAAGACGTTCCACCCTCCTGCTGGCTCTCCGAAGCTGTTCGTGACTGCACAGAACGATACAACAATACTCAACTCGCACACGTGGAATGAATAATGGACGAGAGCAAAAATGGAAGAAGGCACGCTCCCAAGAACAAAAGCAGATGCAGACGTATGCGTGCTCCACTCGTACCAGCAGGGCGTTGCCTCCCAGTAACCAGTTCAATCAGGAGCCTGATGCCAGCAGAGGGGCCGCAGGCTGTCCAAGATGTGTGCGAAAGAGTGTACAGTATGTGGAACCCAACTCCCCACTGCACAATGCAGCTCGAGAGAGCCCCCCGGCGGGACAAGGCCGAGGGAGAGCGGGAGGTAAGCTCCGCTTCCTCAACCTTTCTTACCGCCGGGGGACTCGTAGAGCTTCCTGACCATATATAATATAACAAAACTGCAGAGAACGATTAAGTTTTTCAGCCCCAGCGATTTCAGACCTCTCGATACAACAGCCGAACGCCTCTGATGTTTCTGGATCGTTTGCTGTGCGTACCAGCTCATAGCTGTCCTACAGCCCGAGTTCAATACAGAAAAGAGACAACACCTGCCAAGGTGACTTGAAGAATACGAACAGTTTTGCGGACCTAGCCCGAGTAGCAAACCCAGTTCAGATCTCTGGATGCAACAGACGAACCCGCACGATGATATCAAATCAGCGTCTGTGCGTATCAGCTCTGTAGCTCTTTTACATCCCGAGTTGCGTGCGAAAATCGACAGCACCTCTCAAGATGACTCCAACAATACGAATAGTTTCCCGAACCTAGCTTGAGTACCGAGTTTAGACCTCTGAATGCAACAGGCAGACGCGCCTGATGTCTCCAAATCGATTCCTGTGATAATAGCACTGTAGCCGCCCTACAGCCCGAGTTAAGTGCAGAAAACCGACAGCACCTCTCAAGATGACTCGAACAGTACGAATAGCTTCGCGGACCTAGCTCGGGCAGCAGACCGAGTTCAGAGCTCTGGATTCAACAGACAAACGCGCCTCATGATTCTGAATCGGTTTCTGTAAGTATCGGCTCCGTAGCTGTCCTACAGCTCGAGTTGACTACAAAAACCGAAAACGCATGTCGAGATGACTCGAAATGGCCAATCCCGCCTGCCTGCTTTTCGGCAGTAAAAGGTACCCGATCGAGCTGAGATCAAGACGGCGAGCAGGAAAAAGATCGAATATCCTGAGAAAAATACTAGAGGTCAAACGAATTGAGGAATTTCGAAGAAAAAATTTTCAACTGAGCAAAGGTCAGCAAAAGGTGTCAGACTTCTCTTCCAAACTAGCTCTCCAGCGCCCCGGAATTACTCTTAAGCTTCCAGCAACTAGCTAAAAAAAACTCTACGAGTTATTCGCTCTAGAGACCTAAGCTGCTCACAGAACGAAGTTTGGGCACTAATGCGTGCAGTGAAAATATCGTTGCTTGAAATCAATGGTCACATATCTTTCGAATCTTAGCACAACTGGGCGCCGGCGGTAAACCGTCAACCTTTCTTACCGCCGGGGGACTCGTAGAGCTCCCTAACAATATATAATGTCGAAAACAAATTGCAGAGAACGGAGAGTTTTTCAGCCCAAGCGATTTCAGACTCTTGATGCCACAGCGAAACGCCCCCGATGCTTCTGGCAGGCGGACGCGTCTGATGTCTACTCGATTCCTGTCATTACCAGCCCTGCAGCCCCTACAGCCCCAGTTAAGTTCAGAAAACTGACAGCACCTCTCAGGATGACTCGAATACTACGAACAGTTTCGCGAACCTAGTTCGGGCAGCAGACCGATTCGACAGGCGGACGCGCCTGATGTCTCCAAACCGATTCCTGTCACTACAGCACTGTAGCCCCCTACAGCCCGAGTTAAGTACAGAGCCGACAGTATCTCTCAAGATAACTCGAACAATACGAATAGTTTCGCGATTCTAGATCGGACAACAGACCGAGTTCAGAGCTCTGGATTCAACAGACGAACGCGACTGATGATTCTGAATCGGTTTCTGTGAGTAGCAGCTCTGCGGCTGTCACATGGCTCAGGTTAAGTACAGAAAACTGAGAGCGCCTGTCAAGATAACTCGAATCATACGAATAGGTTTCCGGACCTAGCTCGGCTAGCAGACCGAGTTCACACCAGGACGAGGGGCCCGAACAACTCACACCAGGAGAAGCCCGAACAACTCACACCAGGACGAAGAGCCCGAACAACTCACACCACGAAGAGCCCGAACGACTCACACCAGGAAGGGCCCGAACGACTCACACCAGGACGAGAAGCCCGAACGACTCAGAGCACGGGGAGCGCTTTCCCTCCCTCCTCCTCCGCCTCGTCCTTCTCCCGCCCCCACCACAAGAAAGAGTACAAGGAGGCGGGAGGAAGGAGGAACAGGGGAGATATGCGGGGGCAGGCGGAAACACGCCTGTGGATGCAACAGACGAACGCGCCTGATCATTCTGAACCGATAAGGCGTGCACCAGCTCTGTAGCTGTCCTGTATCTCGAGTTAAGTCCAATATACCGAGAGCGCGTACCAAGATGACTCGAAACGGCCGATCCCGCGGTGTGCTTTTTGGCAGTAAAAGATACCCGATCGAGCTGAGATCAGAATGGCGAGCGGGAACAAGATCGAATATCACCAAAAGAATACTAGAGCTCAAACGAATTGAGAAATTTCGAGAACAAAATTTTCAACCGACCAAAAATCACCAAAAGGTCCGTCGAGATTTTTCTTGCCAGCTCTCCAGCGCCCCGGAACTGGCGCCGGCTGTAAACCGTCAACCTGGCTACCGCCGGGAACCTCGTAGAGCTCCTTCCACGCGTGAGGCTGCTGATAGTCGAAAGAGAGAGCTTCCGGAGGCATTTCTCGAACAATTGAACATTGAGATTTTTGATTTCGAGATGAAGTCGGTTCCGCCAAGTGTTTCGATAGTAAATGTGCGCCTAAAGAGCTCATACTGGGAACAAGCGGTAAACCGTCAACCAGGTTACCGCCGGGCACCTCGTAGAGCTCTTTTCTTGCACAGTGCTCCTCGAAACACATGCAGGAAGCTTCTGAAGCGAGAGCCGAAAAACTCGAAAAATCAGGATTTGTCGGTTTTCATCCAAACTCGGTTGCTCCAAATGTTTTGATAGTAATACTGCACCTACGGACCTGAGAATTTGACTGGCAGACGCGGCATAACCCACTTTAGGGGCGAAAAATCTGGCTTCTCAAAATGAATTCTCAAATATCTTTCAAATCTTAGCAAAACCGACCGAAAGTTGTCACATTGTCTCTTCTCGTCGGGTCGACCAACTAGCTCAGCCCCGCGCCGGAATTCCTCTAGCTCATCGCCGACGAAGAGCTCTACGAGGTATTAAGACGCAGAGGCCCTCATAGTCGTTTACAGGTGCGAAGAATCTGGTTTCTCAAAATAAGTGGTCAAATATCTTTCAAATCTTGGCAAAACCACCCAAACTGAGCGCCGGCGGTAAACCGTCAACCTTTCTTACCGCCCGGGGACTCATAGAGCTTCGTGACAATATATAATGTGGAAAAAATGCAGAGAACGAAATGTTTTCAGCCCAAGCGATTTCAGACCTCTCGATGCAACAGCCGAACGCCCCCGATGCTTCTGGATTGTCTTCTTTACGAGCTCTGTAGCTCTCCTACAGCCCGAGTTACGTGCGTAAATCGACAGCACCTCTCAAGATGACTCTAACAAAGCGAAGAGTTTGGCAATCCAGCTCGAGTATCAAACCGAGTTCAGACCTCTGAATGCGACAGGCGGACGCGTCTGATCTCTACGAATCGACTCCTGCGATTACCAGCCCTGCAGCCGCCCTACAGCCCGAGTGACGTGCGTAAATCGACAGCACCTCTCATGCTCACTCGAAAAATACAATTGTTTCGCGGACTAGTTCGGCCAGAGAGTTCCGAGCTCTGGATTCGACAGGCGGACGCGCCTGATGTCTTCAAATCGATTCATGTGACCACCAGCACTGTAGCCCCCCCCTCCCCCCCAGCCCGAGTTAAGTGCAGAAAACCGAGAGCACTTCTCAAGATGACTCGAACAATACGAATAGTTTCGCGATTCTAGATCGAGCGGCAGACCGAGTTCAGAGCTCTCGAGTCAACAGACCATGCGACTGATGATTCTGAAGCGGTTTCTGTAAGCATCAGCTCTGTAGCTGCCCTATAGCTCGAGTTAAGTACAGAATACCGAGAGCACCTATCAAGGTGACTCGAATAATACGAATGGATTTGCGGACCTAGCTCGGCTAGCAGACCGAGTTCAGACCTCTAGATTGATCAGGCAAACGCGCCTGATCATTCTGAATCGATTAGCTGTGCTTACCAGCTCTGTAGCTGTCCTGAAGCTCGAGTTATCTTCAGAAAACCGTCATCGCGTGTCAAGATGACTTGAAACAGCCGATCCCGAGTGCCTGCTTTTTGGAAATAAAAGGTACCCGATCGAGCTGAGATCAAGATGGCGAGCGGGAATGAGATCGAATAGAGCTCAAACGAATTCTTGAATTTCGAGAACAAAACGCCGGGAACCGGCGGTAAACCGTCAACCAGGCTACCGCCGGACACCTCGTAGAGCTCTTTTGTTGCACAGCGCTCCTCGGACCACATGAAGGAAGTCCACTGGTCGCCGGCGGTAAACCGTCAACCTTCCTTGCCGGGAGACTCGTAGAGCTTCCTGAAAATATATAATGCCGGAAAAAATTGCAGAGAACGAATAGTTTTTCAGCCCAAGCGATTTCAGACCTCTCGATGCAACAGCCGAACGCCCCGATGCCTCTGGATTGTCTTATTTGCGAGCTCTCTGCCTACAGCCCGAGTTACGTGCGTAAATCGACAGCGTCTCAAGATAACTCGAACAATACGAATAGTTTGGCAAACCTAGCTCGAGTATCGGACCGAGTTCAGATCTCTGAATGCGACAGGCGGACTCGTCTGATGTCTTTAACGATTCCTGTGACCACCAGCCCTGCAGCCCCCCAACAGCCCGAGTTAAGTGCAGAAAACCGACAGCACCTCTCAGGATGACTCGAACAATACAAATAGTTTCGCGGGCCTAGTTCAGGCAACAGACCGAGTTCGGAGCTCTGAATTGACAGACGACGCGCCTGATGTCTCCAAATCGATTCCTGTGACTACCAGCACTATGCCCGCCCGACAGCCCGAGTTAATTAAGTACAGAAAACCGACAGCACCTCTCAAGATAACTCAAACAATACGAATAGTTTCCTGATTCTAGATCGGGCAGCAAACCGAGTTCAGAGCTCTGCATTGAACAAACGAGAGCGACTGATCATTTTGAATGATTTTCTCTAAGTATCAGCTCTCTAGCTGTCATATAGCTCGAGTTAAGTGCAGAAAACCGAGAGCACCTGTCAAGATTACTCGGATAATACGAATAGCTTTGCGGACCTAGCTCGGCTAGCAGGCCGAGTTCAGACCTCTGAGTGCAACAGACGAACGAGCCTGATCATTCTGAATCGATGAGGTGTGCTTACCCGCTCTGTAACTGTCCTCTATCTCGAGTTAAGTCCAATATACCGAGAGCGCGTATCAAGATGACTCGAAACGGCCGATCCCGCCAATGTGCTTTTTGGCAGTAAAAGGTACCCGATCGAGCTGAGATCAAGATGGCGAGCGGGAATAAGATCGAATATCACGGGAAACTTGGTAGCGTCCACTGAGCGCCGGCGGTAAACCGTCAACCTTTGTTACCGCCGGGGGACTCGTAGAGCTTCCAGACAACATATAATGTCAAAAAAATACACCGAAAAAAAAGTTGTTCAGCCCAAGCAATTTCAAACCTCTCGGATGCAACAGCCGAACGCCCCCGATGCTTCTGGATTGTCTTCTTTACGAGCTCTGTAGCTCTCCTACAGCCCGACTTACGTGCGTAAATCGACAGCACCTCAAGATGACTCGAACAATACGAATAGTTTGGCAAACCTAGCTCGAGTATCAGACCGAGTTCAGACATCTCAATGCAACAGGCGGACGCGCCTGATGTCTCTGAATCGATTCCAATCATTACCAGCCCGCCCGAGTTAAGTGCAGAAAATCGAGAGCACCTCTGAAGATGACTCGAACAATACGAATAGTTTCGCGGACCTAGCTCGGGCAGCAGGCCGAGTTCAGGGCTCTGAATGCGACAGATGGACGCGGCTGATGTCTCCGAATCGATTCCAGAGATTACCAACCCTGCAGCCCACCAACAGCCCGAGTTAAGTGCAGGAACCGACAGCACCTCTCAGGATGAATCGAACAATACGAATAGTTTCGCGGACCTAGTTCGGGCAGCAGACAGAGTTCGGAGCTCTGGATTCGAAAGGCGGACGCGCCTGATCCGAATCGATTCCAGTGATTACCAGCCATGCAGCCCCCCAACAGCCTGAGTTGAGTGCAGAGAACCGACAGCATCTCTCAAGATAACTCGAACAATACGAATAGTTTCGCGATTCTAGATCGGGCAGCAGACGGAGTTCAGAGCTCTGGATTCAACAGACAACGGCCACTGATGGTTCTAAATCAGATTCTGTACGTATCAGCTGTGTAGCTGTCCTGTAGCTCGACTTAAGTACAGAAAACCGAGAGCGTCTGTCAAGATGACTCGAATAATACGAATAGGTTTGCGGACCTAGCTCGGCTAGCAGACTGAGTTCAGACCTCTGGGTTCAACAGCGAACGCGACTGATCATTCTGAATCGATTGGCTGTGCTGAACAGCTCTGTAGCTGTCCTGAAGCTCGAGTTATATTGAGAAAACCGACAGCGCGTATCAAGATGACTCGAAACAGTCGATCCCCCCTGTGTGCTTTTTGGCAGTAAAAGGTACCCGATCGAGCTGAGATGAAGATGGCGAGCGGGAATAAGATCGAATATCATGAGAAGAAATACTAGAGCTGAAACGACTTGTTGAATTTCGAGAACCAAATTTTCAACCGACCAAAAGTCACCAAAAGGTCCGTCGAGGTTTTTCTTGCCAACTAGCTCTCCAGCGCCCCGGAATTACTCTTAAGCTTCCAGCAATACTGGCGCCGGCGGTGAACCGTCAACCTGGTCACCGCCGGGAACCTCGTAGAGCTCCTTACACGGGTGAGAGTGCTTAGAATCGACAGAGAGAGCTTCTCGAAGCATTTCGCGAAAAAGGCAAAATTGATTTGTTTTATGTCGATATGAAATTGGTTCCGCCAAGTGTTTCGATAGTAAGTGTAAGACGCAGAGGCCTTTATAATCGTTCGCAGGTGCGAAAAATCTGCTTTCTCAAAATGAATTGTCAAATATCTTTCAAATCTTAGCAACACCGACCGAAAGTTGTCACATTGTCTCTTCTGGTCGGGTCGGCCAACTAGCTCCACCCCGCGCCGGAATTCCTCTAGCTCATCGATGCCGAAGAGCTCTACGAAGTAACTTGCTAAGGGAAGCTCTACGAGTTATTTGGTAGCGTCCACTTGGTAGCGTCCAAAAACCGGAGAGCGACTGGGAACCGGCGGTAAACCGTCAACCAAGTTACCGCGGGGACCCTCGTAGAGCTCTTTTCTCACTCCGCGCTTCTCGAAACACATGAAGGGAGCTTCTGGAGCGAAAACAACAAAATCAAAAAATCACGTTTTTCTGTTTTTATCCAACGTCGGTTCCCCCAAGTGTTTTGATAGTAATACTGCACCTACGGACCTGAAAATTTACTGGCGGACGCGCCATAGCCCACTACAGGTGCGAAAACTCTGCTTCCTCAAAATGAAATGTCAAATATCTTTAAATTTTTCGCAAAACCATCCAAAAGTTACCACTTTGTCCTTTCTGGCCGGGTCGGCGAACTGGCTCCGGCGGTGAACCGTCAACCTGGTCACCGCCGGGAACCTCGTAGAGCTCCTTTCACCCGTAGGAGTGCTCAGAGTCGAAAGAGAGAGCTTTTGGAAGCATTTCTCGAAAAGAAGAAAAAATAATTTTTTCCGTGTCGACATGAAGATGGTTCCGCCAAGTGTTTTGATAGTAAAAGTGCGCCTACAGAGCTCATACTAAGACAGGGAGGCCCTCATAGTCGTTTACAGGTGCGAAAAATCTGCTTTCTCAAAATGAATTGTCAAATATCTTTCAAAACATTGCAAAACCACCCAAAAGTTACCACTTTGTCCTTTCTGGCCGGGTCGACCAACTGGCGCCGGCGGTGAACCGTCAACCTGGACACCGCCGGGAACCTCGTAGAGCTCATTTCACGCGTAAGAGTGCTCGGAGTCGAAAGAGAGAGCTTCTGGAAGCATTTCTCGAAAAAAAAGAAAAATGATTTTTTCGTGTCGACATGAAGATGGTTCCGCCAAGTGTTTTGATAGTAAAAGTGCGCCTACAGAGCTCATACTAAGACAGAGAGGCCCTCATAGTCGTTTACAGGTGCGAAAAATCTGCTTTCTCAAAATGAATTGTCAAAAATCTTTCAAAACATTGCAAAACCACCCAAAAGTTACCCTTTGTCCTTTCTGGCCGGGTCGACCAACTGGGCGCCGGCGGTAAACCGTCAACCTTCCTTACCGCCGGGGGACTCGTAGAGCTTCCTGAGCATATATAATGTCGAAAAAAATTGGAGAGAACGAATAGTTCTTCATCCAAAACGATTTCAGACCTCTCGATGCAAAAGCCAAACGCCCTTCATGCTTCTGGACCGTTTTCTGTGCGCACGAGCTCCGTAGCTCTCCTACAGCCCGAGTTACGTGCGAAAATGTACAGCACCTCTCAAGATCACTCGAACAATACAAATAGTTTCGCGAATCTAGCTCGAGTATCAGACCGAGTTCAGACATCTGAATGCAGCAGGCGGACGCGCCTGATGTCTCCGAATCGATTCCTGTGATGACCAGCTGCAGCCCGTTACAGCCCGAGTTAAATGCAGAAAATCGACAGCACCTCTGAAGATGACTCGAACAATACGAATAGTTTCGCGGACCTAGCTCGGGCAGCAGGCCGAGTTGAGGGCTCTGAATGCGACAGGTGGACGCGACTGATGTCTCTCAATCGATTCCAGTGATTACCAACCCTGCAGCCCCTTACAGCTCGAGTTAAGTGCAGAAAACGGACAGCACCTCTCAAGATGACTCGACGAATACGAATAGTTTTGCGAACCTAGCTCGGGCAGCACACCGAGTTCTGAGCTCTAGATTCGGCAGCCGAACGCGCCTGATATCTTCGAATCGATTCCTGTGAGTACGAGCCCTGTAGCCCCCTACAGCTCGAGTTAAGTGCAGAAAATTGTCAGCACCTCTCAGGACGACTCCAACAACACGAATAGTTTCGCGGATCTAGCTCGGGCAGCAGACCGAGTTCAGACCCCTAGATTGAACAGACGAACGCGTCTGATGATTCGCAATCGATTTCTGCGAGAATGAGCTCTGTAGCTGCCCTAAAGCTCGAGTTAAGTACAAAATACCGACAACGCGTATCAAGATGACTCGAAACAGCCGATCCCGCCGCGATGCTTTTTTGCAGAAATATTTACCCGATCGAGCTGAGATTAAGATGACAAGCGGGAATAAGATCGAATATGGTCAGAAAAATTACTAGAGCTCAAACGAATTGTTGAATTTCGAGAACAAAATTTTCAACCGACCAAAAGTCAGCAAAAGGTCCGTCGAGATTTTTCTTGCCAACTAGCTCTCCAGCGCGCCGGAACTAGCGCCGGCGGTGAACCGTCAACCTGGTCACCGCCGGGAACCTCGTAGAGCTCATTTCACGCGTAAGAGTGCTCGGAGTCGAAAGAGAGAGCTTCTCGAAGCATTTCTCGGAAAAAAGAAAAATTGATTTTTTCGTGTCAACATGAAGATGGTTCCGCCAAGTGTTTTGATAGTAAAAGTGCGCCTACAGAGCTCATACTAAGACAGAGAGGCCCTCATAGTCGTTTACAGGTGCGAAAAATCTGCTTTCTCAAAATGAAATGTCAAATATCTTTCAACAAATTGCAAAACCACCCAAAAGTTACCACTTTGTCCTTTCTGGCCGGGTCGACCAATGGGCGCCGGCGGTAAACCGTCAACCTTCGTTACCGCCGGGGGACTCGCAGAGCTTCCTGACAACATATAATGTCGAAAAAAATTACACCGAAAAAATAGTTTTTCAGCCCAAGCAATTTCAGACCTCTCGGATGCAACAGCCGAACGCCCCCAATGCTTCTAGATTGTCTTCTGTACGAGCTCTGTAGCTCTCCTACAGCCCGAGCTACGTGCGTAAATTGACAGGACCTCTCAAGATGCCTCGAACAATACGAATAGTTTGCAACAGGCCGACGCGTCTGATGTCTCTGAATCGATTCCTGTGATTACAAGCCCTGCAGCCCCCCTACAGGCCCGAGTTAAGTGCAGGAAACCGACAGCACCTCTCAGGATGACTCGAACAAGACGAATAGTTTCGAGGACCTAGCTCGAGCAGCAGACCGAGTTCGGAGCTCTGGAATCGAAAGCCGGACGCACCTGATGTCTCCGAATCGATTCCAGTGATTACCAGCCATGCAGCCCCCCTACAGCCCGAGTTAAGTGCAGGAAACCGACAGCACCTCTCAGGATGACTCGAATAATACGAATATTTTCGCGATTCCAGATCGGGCAGCAGACCGAGTTCACAGCTCTCGATTCAACAGACAACGGCCACTGATGATTCTGGACCAGATTCTGTACGCATGAGCTCTGTAGCTGTCCTATAGCTCGAGTTAAGTACAGAAAACCGAGAGCGTCCGTCAAGATGACTCCAATAATACGAATAGGTTTGCGGACCTAGCTCGGCTAGCAGACCGAGTTCAGACCTCTGGGTTGATCAGGCGAACGCGCCTCATCATTCTGAATCGATTAGCTGTGCTTACCAGCTCTGTAGCTGTCCTGACACTCGAGTTATCTTGAGAAAACCGTCACCGCGCATCAAGATGACTCGAAACGGCCGATCCCGCCTGCCTGCTTTTTGGCAGTAAAAGGTACCCGATCGAGCTAAGATCCAGATGACGAGCGGGAATAAGATCGAATATCATGGGAAAAAATACTAGAGCTCAAACGAAATGTTGAATTTCGACAACAAAATTTCCAACCGACCAAAAGTCATCAAAAGGTCCGTCGAGATTTTTCCTGCAACTAGCTCTCCAGCGCGCCGGAACTGGCGCCGGCGGTGAACCGTCACCCTGGTCACCGCCGGGAACCTCGTAGAGCTCATTTCACGCGTAAGAGTGCTTGGAGTCGAAAGAGAGAGCTTCTGGAAGCATTTCTCGAACAAAAGAAATATTGATTTTTTCGTGTCGACATGAAGATGGTTCTGCCAAGTGTTTTGATAGTAAAAACGCGCTTACAGAGCTCATACTAAGACAGAGAGGCCCTCATAGTCGTTTACCAAAAATCTGCTTTCTCAAAATGAATTGTCAAATATCTTGCAAAAAATTGCAAAACCACCCAAAAGTTACCACTTTGTCCTTTCTGCCCGGGTCGACCAACTAGCCCCCCCCCGTGCCGGAATTCCTCTAGCTCATCGATGCCGAAGAGCAACTAGCTCTCCAGCGCGCCGGAATTACTCTTAAGCTTCCAGCAACAACTTGCTAAGGGTCGACCAACTAGCTCCACCCCGCGACGGAATTCCTCTAGCTCATCGATGCCGAAGAGCTCTACGAGGTACTGGCGCCGGCGGTGAACCGTCAACCTGGTAACTGCCGGGAATCTCGTAGAGCTCCTTTGCCCATAATTGAAGCAGAACTTCAAAGTTGATTTTCTGATAATCTTATTTCATATTCTTGATGTTAATATGAGGTCAGGTTCTTGGCTTCGCTCAGAAGAATTTTTCGACGGAATGAGCTGAGAATTCGAGGGGCAACTTCTATGATACGAAGCTTCGCTCTGCGCACTTATCAGCCCAAACTGGCGCCGGCGGTGCACCGTCAACCTGGTCACCACCGGGAACCTCGTAGAGCTCCTTTTCACGCGTGAGAGTGCTCAGAGTCGAAAGAGAGAGCTTCTCGGGGCATTTCTCGAAAAAGGCAAAAATTATGTTTTATTATGTCGGCATGAAGTTAGTTCCGCCAAGTATTTTGATAGTAAAAGTGCGCCTAGAGAGCTCATATTAAGACAGAGAGGCCGTCATAATCGTTTACAGGTGCGAAAAATCTGCTTGTTCAAAATGAATTGTCAAATATCTTGCAAATATTCGCGAAACCACCGAAAAGTTATCACTTTGTCCTTTCTGGTCGGGTGGGCCAACTAGCTCCACCCCGCGCTGGAATTCCTCTAGCTCATCGATGCCGAAGAGCTCTAAAGGGTACAAATGGTTAGAACTGCAAAATCGGCTGAGCCAGGCTGCGGAGGGTATGATCGCGTCCCTTTTCAAAATCTCGCCAACTAGCTCCACCCTGTCGCCGAATTCCTCTAGCTCTGTTACCATCAGAGCTCCACGAGGTATTACTCTTAAGCTTCCAGCAACTAGCTAAGGGAAGCTCTACGAGTTACTAGCTCCACCCCGCGCCGGAATTCCTCTAGCTCATCGATGCCGAAGAGCTCTCCGAGGTACTAGCTCCACCCCGCGCCGGAATTCCTCTAGCTCATCGGTGCCGAAGAGCTCTACGAGGTACTAGCTGCACCCCGCGCCGGAATACCTCGTAGAGCTCTTCGGCATCGATGAGCTAGAGGAATTCCGGCGCGGGGTGGAGCTAGTTGGCCGACCCGGCCGGAAAGGACAAAGTGGTAACTTTTGGGTGGTTTTGCATTTGTTCAAAGATATTTGACAATTCATTTTGAGAAAGCAGATTTTTCGCACCTGTAAACGACTATGAGGGCCTCTCTGTCTTAGTATGAGCTCTGTAGGCGCACTTTTACTATCAAAACACTTGGCGGAACCATCTTCATGTCGACGCGAAAACAAATCATTTTTTTTCTTTTTCGAGAAATGCTTCCAGACTGGGCGCCGGCGGTAAACCGTCAACCTTGGTTACCGCAGGGGGACTCGTAGAGCTTCCTGACAACATATAATGTCGAAAAAAATTCACATAAAAAATAATTTTTCAGCCCAAGGAATTTCAAACCTCTCGGATGCAAGAGCCGAACGCCCGATGCTTCTGGATTGTCTTCTGCACGGGCTCTGTAGCTCTCCTACAGCCCGAGTTACGTGCCTGAATCGACAGCACCTCCCAAGATCACTCGAACAATACGAATAGTTTGGCAAATCTAGCTCGAGTACCGAGTTCAGACCTCTGCATGCGACAAGCGGACGCGTCTGATG
The DNA here is from genome assembly GCA_963575745.1 of Prorocentrum cordatum. Lineage (NCBI taxonomy): Eukaryota > Dinophyceae > Prorocentrales > Prorocentraceae > Prorocentrum > Prorocentrum cordatum. Next base: position 168,404 of record CAUYUJ010015263.1, read on the forward strand.
TCTCTGAATCGATGCCTGTGATTACCAGCCCTGCAGCCCCCCTACAGCCCGAGCTAAGTGCAGGACACCGACAGCACCTCTCAGGATAACTCGAACAATATGAATAGCTTCGCGGACCTAGTTCGGGCAGCAGACAAAAATTGGAGCTCTGGATTCGACAGGCGGACGCGCCTGATGTCTCTGATTCCAGTGATTACCAGCCATGCAGCCCCCCTACAGCCCGAATTAAGTGCGGAGAACCGACGGCATCTCTCAAGATGACTCGAACAATACGAAGAGTTTCGTGATTCTAGATCGGGCAGCAGACCGAGTTGAGAGCTCTCGATTCAACTGACAACGGCCACTGATGATCATAATCAGATTCTGTACGCATCAACTCTGTAGCTGACCTGTAGCTCGAGTTAAGTACAGAAAACCGAGAGCGTCTGTCAAGATGACTCGAATAATACGAATAGTTTTGCGGACCTAGCTCGGCTAGCAGACCGAGTTCAGACCTCTGGGTTCAACAGGCAAACGCGTCTGATCATTCTGAATCGATTAGCTGTGCTTACCATCCCTGTGGCTGTTCTGAAGCTCGAGAAATCTTGAGAAAACCGACAGCACGTATCAAGATCTCTCGAAACAGTCGATCCCGCCGGGACGCTTTTTGGCAGTAAAAGATACCCGATCGAGCTGAGATCAAGATGGCGAGCGGGAATAAGATCGAATATCACAGAAAAAAATTCTAGAGCTCTAACGAATTGTTGAATTTCGAGAACAAAATTTTCAGCCACCAAAAGTCACCAAAAGGTCCGTCGAGATTTTTCTTGCCAACTAGCTCCCCAGCGCCCCGGAATTACTCTTGAGCTCCCAGCAACAGCTTGCGAAGGGAAGCTCTACGAGTTAAGCTCTCTCTTTCGACTCCGAGCATTCTTACGCGTGAACTTGCGCCGGCGGTGAACCGTCAACCTGGTTTTTGGGGTTTTCGGACCGATGCTCCAGCTGGGTCAACTGGCGGCCAGAATCTGCTGCGCCAAATGCACAACAGCGCTAGTAAGCGCCTCAGCAGCACTAAGTTCGGCGTCGGTTATCGTAGCACCCTCTAGGCACCACGCGGCTTCGCACACATCCCTCCAAACGAGAGGCATATTAGAGGACACGGAGTAGGGGGAGGAGGAGGGGAGAGGAGAGCACGAGACACTCTTATTACAATCATATCTGTGATTGATGAAACCCACTTGAAGCCAAAAGCCGCACCCCGTCCCTTTGCTGCAAACTCCCCCATCGTATCCACCACGACAGGCGATAGGTTGTAGAAAGTCCTCAAAGCTAAACATGTACTCATATTGGTTGTAGAAGCAGTGGCCCTCGCGGGCCAAATGTGTAAGTTCATCAGCTCGTGTGTTATCTTCCCTGAATTCATGCCTATATAAGTCTTTCCCCAATCCAGAACTTCGAATGCCCAGATCCCCCGCAGCTCGATCTAGAACGTTAATACATCGGTCCACACGTCTTTGGTATTGTTTGTTGTCGCATCGCCATCGCCCCGTCAACCAGTTATTCACAAGTAAACTATCCCCTTTGATTTCTACCCCGAATCCTGGACTTACAATGTCCCACACCGTCTGCCTCTCGTTGATAATCGCCAGCCTCTTAGCAAGTTTTTGTGCATCTTTCTCACTCGGTACACGCTCAGTATCACCCACCGTCTCGGGAGGTGTATAGTACGCCGCTGTGCCCTTCCAGTTCTGAACAAAATACAGGAATACCTTTGGTTTATCGTACATGCACAAAAGATTCTGCCACATCTCCAGGAAAGAACGGTAGCTCGTCTCGACACTCGACCACCAGGAGCTGCCATATGTAAGAATGTATGGATACTGCCAGCTACGCTGGCCCACTCCCTCTGGGCCAGCTCTCAACCTCTTGATCGTGGATGCCTGAGTACGGTTCCCATGTAGTCGGCAACATTCTGCCATAATGTCCCTGCGCGTAGTCCACTCAACATTGTACATGAGCAATCCCCTTCTGCTGTCCACGAAAGCCCTGTTATCAGGACTGCAGTGATCAATATCATGACCTGGCAGGGAGAGTGTGGGCAGTAGAGCCGCCGACCCACTCCCTGAATCAATATTCTCAGAAGCCAAAGAATCACCACCAAACCCTTGTCGTAGTCCCTGCAGTCGTCGTCTTTTCAAGGTCTGCCTGTTGAAGCTGGCGTCCTGGGTCGCAATGTGCCTGGCGAGCTCCTGTGAAACATCCTCCAGCCTATCACTCAATGCAATATTCTCAGCAACAACTTGTGAGATGGCTCCCGCGAAAGATTGCGAGGGTGTATCAGCAAAGCGTACTCTCTTCTGGGAAGGCCCAGGATCAGCACCAAGCGTGGCGACGTGTGCCTGGGGTGTTCCCTCGCATTCGGGGCTTCCCCAGGACTTGCGTCCTGACGCCTCCTGCAAAATTTGGCGACGTTGCCTGAGGTGTTCCCTCGCACTCGGGGCTTCCTCAGGACTTGCGCTCTGACGCCGTTGAACATGTCGACGGTGACAATCTGACAAGATATACTCCTTGATACTTCTCATCATCGTCCAGCTCTTCCAAGCAATCATCTGTACAGCTGATGGGAAATTGGCCTCAGCGAAATGCTGTCGCACCTTGTGGAGCATCTCAGGGCGCCAGACACCCCATGTTAGCGAAGACGGCTTGCGACGGCACCACATACGCAGCAGACACATGCCCTCAAAAGCATGTATGGTTCGCACCGCCTCAGCATCAAGCGTGAACATCTCTCCCGCATATAGCAGACGCGATTGGACCTGAGCTTGATAACGACGATATTTGTGTTTCAGCGGTACCGATCTGCACCCAAAATATGATATCTGAGCGAAAAAGGATCCTCTGGCGCATTTAAGTCGATGTGCTAGGTCCTCGTGTCCCTCGAGAAAGCTTTTGCAGACAACGCAGCCCAGAATGGAAAGCGACTCCACCGGTGTGAAGGCAACTCGTTGGTCTCCGACTTGGGCCAGAATCGGCGTAGGGTCCTGGGTCCCGCATACGAGTATCTGCAAGGATGATGACTTCCAACTCATTCCCCAGTCTGCTAAAGCAACGGTGAAAACATCAACGATCTTCTGGATTTCCTTAGCATTCCTCCCCACAAGGTACAGATTATCAGCCCAAAGCGCACGGTTGTACGTGTGGTAGGTAGCGGGGTTGTGGGGGTCGGGGATCTCGTACCCTATGTTCTGAGCGTCCAGAGAGGCAACTACAGAGGCCCACATGGCGATAACCACGATGTTGAAGGCTAGCGGGCTCTCAGTCCCGCCCGTCCTCAAGCTCTTATCCCAAGACACCCCATCCAGTTGGATCCCTTCGAAGACGATGGTGCAATTTGTAATAGCGAGCGGCTCAATAAGTGCATATTGTAAACGTGCTGGGATCTCTAGTTTATCCATTGCGCGTGCAAGCATACTGAGCGTGACATTGTCGAATGCTCGTGCAATATCTGCCGATGCAATATGTGCGCTCTGATCCTTGCCCCATATAGAAGCGCGCTGTGCAATACCTTTAAGTGCGGCCGCGATCTCCCATGTATGCCGTCCCCCTGCAAAGCCGTAGATTCCCAACTTACTTTTCCAGAGAGCCAGCCTGTCCTCAATAAGAATAGTAACTGCCGTGAGGTACCACTTGCCTAGAGTGTTGGAAATTATCAAGTTCCTGGTGTCATCCAGGGACTCCATGTTGGACATCTTCGGCATGAGATTCAAATACACGTCACACCATGAGCTGGGAGTGCGTCGACGACCCGAATATATCTCCTGAAACACAGCAGTGATCCTGCGCATCGAGCGCCATGGCAGAACTTTGAGTAACTCAATGCTGACACCATCGGGTCCACAAGCTTTGCCGCTACGAAGGCGAGCGCGGGCTCGATATATGACGGAAGGCGTGAGTGTGGGGCCAACTGCTTGGCTGTCAAGTGCTGCGCGACGGAGACGTGTAACAAGTTGTGCATTACGCTCACGCTCAGCAGGACATGTCATGGTACGTACAGCATGTGCATGCACCTCCTCCTCCCAGGCCTCCCTGTCCTCCGTGACGATACCATCCACCTTCAATTTACGAACTCTCGTCCTCTTCCCCCTCCTAGTCGGTGCTACTGAATATTCAGCTTTCTGTCGATTGTATTCGTCTTGCAATGGTCGGAGTTGCCGTCTAAGTTCACGCTGTGCTTGCCGATTGCCTTTATGTTCACGAACTTGCTTTTCAAGTAGGGCATGCTGTGGGGTCCTCGCAGGGGGTGACCTCTGGTGTCCAGGAGCACTCAGCAGGGGCAGGGCGTGATCACGAATTGTTTTTGCCATCTCCTCTGGGCCTACTACAGGTACCTGGATATCCACCAAAGCTCGAAACATATCCTCCTCCCTGTGGCTCTCGAACTGCTTATGGGCACTATGATGCCTAGGTGCAGGACGGTAACGTGATGTAGGCTTCGCTGCAACATTCATCTCAACACGAACGAGAGCGTGGTCGCTGAATCGGCTGTCGTGAGCCTCAAACAACATGTCCACTCTACCATCTACAATCATGTCAGACCAACTGGTGGGCACCATGATGTAATCAAGCACACGGGGAGCCGTCTGCCTGCCTAAAGGTTCAAAAGTAGGCACCCTCCGAGTCCCTAGTGTATTTGTCGCGCAGAGCCGCATCCGCTGCATGAAGCCCTCCATCTCCTCCCTCATGTGATCTTCCCTCCACCTCCTCTGTTCATGATCCCCTTTCACACCATACCCTCTATGCATAGCAATGGACAGAGCTTGGCCTGTGTGGATCCCGAACCTGGTCTCAAGTCCAGGCGTCAGCTCCACTTGGCAGTCTCCCGCCAGCACAAGTCTGTAGTCAGACCCATTCTTCGAACAAAAGTGTGCAAACGTCTGCCTAATATAACCAAGCATACTCTTCTGAACATCAAGTGCATCATCACGATCGCAGTGCGGGAAATACGCCGACACCAAGAAAACACACGGGCGCCTAAACGCAAGTATTGAAATACGGTCTGTTGAAAAACTGGCTTTGATATTATGACGTTGTTGCCCTCTGATCACAACGCCAGCTTGCTTGCAAGTAGAGAGATAAGACTCCCATCCCAACTTTCTAAAACTGATCGAATTATGTGAGAGGTTCTGGCACTCCTGCAGACACACGATATTTACCCCCAGTGTAGACAGCAGGCGCATGCAACTAAATCCCCTGTCCTGACTCTTGCCGATCTTATTCACATTCAAAGTCCCAAGCTGCATGAGTAGGGAGTCAGGCAACCCACTCTTAGGACCCGTTGAGCCCCGTCAACGACTTGAATTGAGAGCGGCCGTGAAATCATCATACGTGCATGTGATATTTGTGTTGTGTTTAATCGTGCCATCCCATATGTCACGATGTACTTCCCAGTTGCCCGTCGTCACCTTGAATACGGCAACCTCAACCGGTCTACGACTCGCATCGGCAGGCATCGTCCAGATCGTACTCGTACCATTGCCCGACCCCGTCTCGGCCTTGATATCCATCGCTGGGTTATTGCCTATCTTCTCACGCCATGTACCGTAGAATCTACCGCATGCCGAGATGTGATCCTTCTTCCATGGAGGTGCTTCCAAGCGAACTCTGACTGCTGCTGGGGTGGCTGTCATATTCGCGAACATGCTGGCACGTGTGGGTGGGCTCCGTGCCGTCTGCTGTGGCGTGCGGGTGTTGTCAGGCGTGAAGGCATCTTCGAGAAGTTGCTTGATCTCCCAGAAAACTGAATCTTCTGTGCCCGCAGTGAACTTCATCTTCACCGAGCTCAGCATCATGCGACTGCCGTTCAAGCGTAGGGTTCCCATCGCATCGAATCGACTATCGATCTCGTTGGGGAGTATTGACCTGATATTAGTAATGAGCTGAGCGGCATCCGAATCCCTCATCATCGACTGTGAACGCTGAAGTGTTGACCCATTCCATTGTGTCCATCCAGTGAGCTCGACAAAGCTACGATGCCAAGAGAGCCTCTGTCCTCCCCCTCCTCCCAAAGGATTGGCACCAGGGCCGGTACCGAAACCTCCTGAGGTGGATGCGCTGGCAGTGCTTGGTGGATTCGAACGAAGATCCTTCATCTGACGCTCTAGGTCACTCATGCGTTTGTCCTGCACCTCCTGATGGGTAGAAATGCGTGCAATATCAGCTTTCATCATTCCCTGCTCGGCTGCTGCTACCGCCTGACCTGCCATGATTTCTTTGTGAAAATTTTGCATCCATCCAGGCGCCTCGCTCGCTGTGGACAAGCTGGCCGCCTTGGCTGCCTCAAGAGACTGGCGTGCCTGTGCAAGCGCATCCTGATATGCTCGTCCCTCCCCATCACGTCCCTCTGCCCCGCAATGACGAACCTGCCTCTGAAAATCCTCTCCTGCTCCCATGACTGCATCCCCTCCTCCAGGCATGTTGGCAGCAATATTGGCCATATCTTCAGAGTCTGGGAACCCCCACCTTTGAAGAAAAACACGATCTTGTAACACTTCACTTGCACGTTTGAAACTGTGGCGTGAAGTCCCGAAATATTGATCCAAATCAACAGAAGGTCTGTCCAAGGAAGGACCCTGTCTGCGGCACCACTGTGATGTTGTCTCTCCCCAATGTTCGAGACCACACTGCCGACGAAAGACAACTTGTGAATCCCAGGAGTCTTCCGTCCTGAGTCGTCCAGATCGTACTCTCACGATAACAATGAAAAAAGTATGCAAGATGTACGGTACTCAGGCAAAGACTACTCTGAGGCACCGTGTACAGTAAGTGGAACAAAGAACGCCTTACTGCACAATGCAGCTCGAGACGAGGGGGGACCCCAGCGGTGAGACCAAGCCAAGCGGGAGGTAAGCTCCGCGCAACCTGGTCACCGCCGGGAATCTCGCAGAGCCCCTTGAACGCGTAGAATGCTCAGATTCAAAACAGTCCGCTTCTCAGAGCATTTCCAGAAAAACATCATATTTGCATTTCTCGGTGTTAACGTGATGTCGGTTCCTCCAAGTGTTTGGATAGTAAAACTGTCTCGAAAGAGCTGAGCTGCTCGCAGAATAAATTTGAGATACCAATGCTCGGAGTGAAAATCTGCTCTCTCAAAATGAATTGTCGAATATCTTTCAAATCTTAGAAAAACCGACCCAAAGTTACCACATTGTCCTTTCTGGCCGGGCCGATCAACTGGCGCCGGCGGTGAACCGTCAACCTGGTCACCGCCGGGAACCTCGTAGAGCTCCTTTCACGCGTAAGAGTGCTCAGAGTCGAAAGAGAGAACTTCTGGAAGCATTTCTCTAAGAAGAGAAAAACTGATTTTTTTTCGTGTCGACATGAAGATGGTTGCTCCAAGTGTTTTGATAGTAAAAGTGCGCCTACAGAGCTCACATTAAGACAGAGAGGCCCTCATACTCGTTAACAGGTGCGAAAAATCTGCTCCCTCAAAATGAATTGTCAAATTTCTTTCATTTTTTTCGCAAAACCACCCAAAAGTTATCACTTTGTCCTTTCTGGCCGGGTCGACCAACTAGCTCCACCCCGCGCCGGAATTCCTCTAGCTCATCGACGCCGAAGAGCTCTACGAGGCACTGGCTCCAGCCCGCACCGGAATTCCTCCAGCTCATCGATAACGAAGAGATCTACGAGGAAACTTGGCAGCGTCCAAAACCCGAATAGCAAAGAGAATGTCGGAGACGGGGAATCTTTCCTGGAGAGCCGCGTCTGCCAGTTAAATTTTCAGGCCTGTAGCTGCAATATCACTATCAAAAGACTTGCAGGAACCGATTTGGGATAGAAACCGAAAAATCGTGATCTTTCGAGTTTTTTGGCTCTCGCTTTAGCAGCTTTCTTGATGTCTTTCGAAGAGCGCTGTGCAAGAAAAGAGCTCTACGAGCTGCCCGGCGGTAACCTGGTTGACGGTTTACCGCCGGTTCCCATTCCCCGTAGAAACTCCGGCGACCCGGCAACTGGTCCGGGAGAGCTTCCCGCAATCTTCCACGCGTGCCTGCATGCGTGCAGGCACGCATAGAAGCGTTTCTGGCAGCGCTTCCGCAGCGCGAGCCCCCCGGGCCATAACCCACTACACGTGAGAAAAAACTGGTTTCTCAAAAAGAACTGGGAATCGGCGGTGAACCGTCAACCGGCTTACCGCCGGGACCCTCGTAGAGCTCTGCATAGACCACGTCGGTTCTGAGATCACAGCAGAAAAAAGCTTCTGCATACTAGCTTCAAACATAAAGACATCTTTGTTTCGGTCGTACAGAATGGTGGTTCCCCCGAGTCGTTTGATCGAATAATGCAGCTAGGGCCCTGAGAATTGCACGATCGAAAGCGCCATGATTCACTCCATAAAATAAAATTCGAATTGCAAAATTAATTTCAAAATCTCTCGCCATCTTCGAAAAACCGACCCCAGGGCACCACATTGTCCGCCCGGGCCGGGTTGGCCAACTAGTCACCCAGCGCCGAGATTCCTCTGGCTCTCATCGATGTCGAAGAGCTCTACGAGATATTGTTAAATATCTTTGAAATCTTAGGAAGAAACGATCCAAAGTCATCACTTTGTCCCTAAGGTCGGGTCGACGAACTAGCTTCCCGCGCCGGGATTTCTCAAGCTCATCGTACCGAAGAGCTCTACGAGGCACGTGGAGGGGCACCACCACCGCCCGGCTTACTTGGTGGCATCCAAAACCTGGAGAGCATAGAGCAAACTGGCGCCGGCGGTGAACCGTGAACCTAGTCACTGCCGGGTACCTCGTAGAGCTCCTTTGACGCGTAAGAGTGCCCAGAATCGAATCAAAGAACTTCGCAGTAGATTTTCTTAAAAAGTTTAATTTCAAATTGTTATGGTAATCCGAGGTCAGGCTCGTGGCATCGCTCAGACGTCGACGGAATGAGCTAAGAATTGCAGAGACAACTTCTCTGATCCAAAGCTTCGCTCTGCGCAATTATCAGCCCAAACAAATGGTTAGAGCTGCAGAATCGGCTGAGCCAGACCGCGAATGGTATGATTGCGTTCCTCTTATCAATTTCGCGAACTAGCTCCACCCTCTCGCCGAATTCATCTAGCTTATGAGAGCTCTACGAGATAAACACCGGAAAGTTTTCCAGGGAGGCCGTGCAACTGGGCGCCGGCGGTGAACTGTCGACCTGGTCACCGCCGGAAACCGTACGCTCTCGCACAGCTCTTCTGGCTTTCTCGAAAGCCCTAGTGCAGGGCTCGGGAAGCACTGCCAGAGACGCTTCAATGCGTGCATGCAAGCGTACGGGGCTCACGTGGAAGCTTGCGGGAACGCTCTTCCGGACGCGCTGCCGGGCCGAACGAACCGCTGCGGAAATTCTGGACCGGCGAAGATGGGCTGCTGGCGGGCACCACCAACGACCGGCTTCTTATCTTAAACCCTCTAGCTATCAGCGAGCTCTGGGAATCTTAAACCACTTGTAAGCGTCCACAACCCGGATAGCGAGGCAAGGCGCGGAGCGCAGAGCGCTCCAAAGCGGCGCACGGCGACCTCTGCCAGGCCGCCTGGAACGATGCGTGGGGCGCTGGACACCTCGCAGGAGACGCCTGCGAGGGCGTCTTTTACGACACGCGGGGCTCTGTGAAACCTACCACGACACCTCTGCCTAGGAGCCTGCGAGCACTGGCGAAGCTCTGCCGAAGCTCGGCCGAAGCGCTTCGCGCACCCTTGAGCCACGCGTATTGGGAAACGCTAGGAAGCCACGCTCCCGGACCCGCTGCAACCTCCGGCAACTCGCTGCGAGGATCGTGGACCGGCAGAAGTGGGCGTGTCCCCCTCACCACCCACCTCCGGCCTCTTCTCTGAAACCCTTAGCTCTCCAAGGAGCTATCCGGGAATTTAGCTCTCAGCGAGCTCTTCGGGAATGAGCTCTGCGAGGTGCGGTGATCAGGTTGACAGTTCCCCGCCGGCGCCAGTTCCTCTGGCTCATCGATGCCGAAGAGCTTTACGAGGTAAGAGACCCCAAAGGCTTACCTGGAGAGCTCTGGGAAGCTTCCCTGCGGCGCTTCCGAAGCGCTGGCAGAAACGTCTCCATACGTGCCCGCACGCGTGCAGACACGCGTGGAAGCATGCCGGAAGCTCTCCCGGACCAGTTGCCGACTCAAAAAAGCCGTTGCGAGGATCGTGGAGCGACGGAAAGGAGCTCCTGGCAAGCACCACCACCGTCCGGCTTCTAATCTTAAACCCTTTAGCTTTCAGCGAGCTCTCCGGGAAAAATCTGGAGAGCGAAGAGACCCTTTGGGGACGAAGCATCTGTCCTGAAGAGCTGCGGGAAGCCCCCCTGCAGCGCTGCCGAAGCGCTGGCAGAAACGCTTCCATACGTGCCTGTACGCGTGCAGGCACGCGTGGAAGCTTGCCGGATCCTCCTCTGGACCAGTTGCCGGCTCAAAAATGCCGCTGCGAGGATCGTGGAGCGACGGAAAGGAGCTCCTGGCGGGCACCACCACCGTCTGGCTTCTAATCTTAAACCCTTTAGCTCTCAGCGAGCTCTCCGGGAACTTGGTAGCGTCGAAAACCTGCAGAGCGAAGAGACCGTCGGGAAGGGAAAATCTTTTCTCGCGAGCGCTGGGGAGCTCCCTGCAGAGCTTTCGAAGCGCTGCCAGGAACGCTTCCACGCGTGCCTGCACGCGTGCAGGCACACGTGGACAGCGCCCCCGAACCAGCTGCCGGCTCGCTGGAGTTTCTGCGAGGCCTGTGGACCGCCGTGGAGGAGCTCCTGGCGGGCACCACCACCGTCGGGCTTCTAATATTAAACCCTTTAGCTCTCAGCGAGCTCTGAAAAACCCGGAGAGCAAATGGCGACGAACACACCTGCAGCGCTGCTGCGGCGCTGCCAGAATCGCTTCCACGCGTGCCTGCACGCGTGCAGACACGCGTGGAAGCTTGCCGGAAGCTCTCCCGGACCCGTTGCCCGGCCGGGCGAGTCGCTGCGGGGAACGTGGAGCGCCGCGGAGGAGCCCCTGGCGGGCACCACCACCGCCCGGCTTCTAATCTCAAGCCCTTTAACTCTCAGCGAGCTCTCCGGGAAAAATACTAGAGCTCAAACGAATTGAGGAATTTCCCGGAGAGCTCTCTGAGAGCTATAGGGCTTCTTATTAGAAGCTGGTCGGTGGTGGTGCCCGCCAGCAGCCCATCTTTGCCGCTCCAGAATCCTTGCAGCAGTTCGTTTGGGGTCGCAGCGGGTCCGGGAGCGTTTCCGCCGCGCGTCCACGCGTGCCTGCACGCGTGCAGGCATGCATGGACGCGTGTCAGGCAGCAATTTCGAAGCGCTTCGGACGTGCCTGCACGATTGCAGGCACGCATGGGGGCGTGCCTGGCAGTTTCGAAGCGCGTCAGGGGGGCCCGCCAGAGCTTTCGAGAAAATATTTCCCGTCTCCTAGGGTTTCTTCGCTCTCCAGGCTTTGGACGCTAACAAGTTCGAGAACAAAATTCTCGACCGACCAAAAGCCAGCAAGAGGTCCTTCGAGATTTTCTTGCCAACTAGCTGTCCAGCGCCCCGGAATTACTCTTAAGCTTCCAGCAATAACTTGGTGAGGGAAGCTCTACAAGCTACTGGGCGCCGGCGGTGAACCGTCGACCTTCCTTACCGCCGGGGGACTCGTAGAGCTTCCTGACAATATATAGCGTGAGTAAAAAAGCAGAGAACGAATAGTTTTTCAGCCCAAGCGATTTCAGACCTCTCGATGCAACAGCCGAACGCCCCGGATGCTTGTGGATTATTTCCTTTGCGAGCTCTGTAGCTCTTCTACAGCCCGAGTTACGTGCGTAAATCGACAGCACGTCTCAAGATGACTCCAACGAAACGAATAGTTTAGGAACCCAGCTCGAGTATCAAACCAAGTTCAGACCTCTGAATGCGACAGGCCGACGCGTCTGATGTCTGCGAATCGACTCCTGTAATCACCAGCCCTACAGCCCGAGTTAAGTGCAGAAAACCGGCAGCATCTCTCAGGATGAGCTTCGCGGACCTAGTTTGGGCAGCAGACCGAGTTCCCAGCTCTGGATTCGACAGGCGGACGCGCCTGATGTCTTCAACGATTCCTGTGACCACCAGCACTGTAGCCCCCCCCCCCCCCAGCCTGCAGAAAACCGAGAGCACTTCTCAGGATGACTCGAACAATACGAAAAGTTTCGCGATTCTAGATCGGGCAGCAGACCGAGTTCAGAGCTTTGGATTCTACATACAAATGCGACTCGTGATTCTGAAGCGGTTTCTGTAAGTATCAGCTCTATAGCTGCCCTATAGCTCGAGTTGAGTACAAAAAAGCGAGAGCGCCTGTCAAGGTGACACGAATAATACGAGTGGATTTGCGGACCTAGCTCGGCTAGCAGACCGAGTTCAGACCTCTAGATTCATCAGGCGAACGCGCCTCATCATTCTGAATCGATTAGCTGTGTTTACCAGCTCTGTAGCTGTCGCAAAGCTCGAATTGTGTTCAGAAAATCGTCATCGCGTGTCAAGATCATTTGAAACGGCCAATCCCGCCTGCCTGCTTTTCGACAGTAAAAAGTAACCGATCGAGCTGAGATCAAGATGGCGAGCGGGAATAAGATCAACGATCATGGGAAAGAATATTAGAGCTCAAAGGAATTGGGGAATTTCGAGAACAAAATTTTCAACCGACCACAAGTCAAGTTCTGTCGAGATTTTTCTTGCCAACTATCTCTCCGGCGCCCCGAAATTACTCTTAAGCTTCCAGCAATAGCTTGATGAGGGAAGCTCTACGAGCTACTTGGTAGCTTCCATCTTCTAGCGTCCACTTGGTAGCGTCCACTTGTAAGCGTCCACTTGTAAGCGTCCAAAACCCGAATAGCGGAGCCAAGCGCGGAACGCCGCACTGGAACCGGCGGTTAACCGTCAACCAAGTTACCTCGTAGCGCTCCGGGCACCTCGTAGCGCTCTCTTCTTACACAGCGCTCCTCCGAACACGTGAAGGAAGCTTCTCAAGCGAGAGCCAAAAAATTCGACAAATGACGAGTTTTCGGTTTTCACACAGTGGGTTCCTCCAAGTGTTTTGATAGTAATACTGGACCTAGAGCCATAAAAAATTAACCAGCAGGTGCGTCGTAGCTTGTTACAGGGAATAAAATCTCACTTCTACAAACGAACTTTAAAATTTTGTTTAAAATGAAAAACACCGACCCCAGGTTACCACATTCTCTCTTTTCGTTGGGCTGGCCAACTAGTTCCACCCTGCGCCCGAACTGGCGCCGGCGGTGAACCGTCAACCTGGTCACCGCCGGGAACCTCGTAGAGCTCCTAACACGCGTGAGAGCGCTCACTACCAAAAGAGAGGGCTTCTGGAAGAAATTCGGGAAATCAAAAGACATGATTTTTTCATGTCGAGATAGAGTTGGTTTCGCCAAGTGTTTCGATAGTAAAAGTGCATGTACAGAGCTCATATCAAGATGCTGAGGCCCTTATGATCGTCTACAGGTGCGAAAAATCTGCTTTCTCAAAATGAATGGTCAAATATCTTTCAAAAAATCGCAAAACCACCCAAAAGTTGTCACATCCTCGCGCCCGAATCCTCTAGCTCATCGATGCCGAAGAGCTCTACGAGATAGTCCTCTCTTTTCGTTGGGCTGGCCAACTAGTTCCACCCTGCGCCCGAATTCCTCTTAGCTCTTTGCCGAAGAGCTCTACGAGGTACGGGGACCTGTGACAGGCCGCCGGAAACTGGCGCCGGCGATGAACCGTCAACCTGGTCACCGCCGGGAACATCGTAGAGCTCCTCTTACAAGTAAGAGTGCAGAGAATCGACAGATTTTTCGAAAATCTTGAAATTCGATTTTTTTCATGTTCATATTCGCTCAGTTCCCGGAAGTCAGCTCATGCAAAAATGCATCGAGAGAGCTGAGCTGCTGTCAGAGAGGAGTTCATATGCGAATGCTCGGCGTAAAAATCTGCTTTTTCAAAATAAATGGTCAAATATCTTTCAATTTTTTGCAAAACCGCCCAAAAGTTGTCACATTGTCCGTTCTGATCGGGTCGACCAACTGGGAACCGGCGGTGAACCGTCAACCTGGTTTTTGCGGCTTTGCGAGGCTCCTACTGGCCCTAGGGCCACGAGCAAGCATGAGGTCAGGTGTCATCAGGAAGCGAAAGCTCTTATTCGAACCTAAAGTCAAGACAACCCAGAGCAGCGAAGCTGCGATGAATCATCAATCACAAATATGAGCGAACGAGCAAACGCACACAGAAATGAATCAAAGTGCAGTCAACTAAACATGCAAGAGAAAAGAGAAGTCCCAGCGAAAGCTGAGTAAATCATAGTATGAGGAAGAACAGTGAAATAAGAAAAACTGCAACTATCAAGTCTGTGATAACCATAGAACTGCCTGTGGGAGCGCAGTCACGATGCACTCCAAAGCACTGAGTTCTGTATCAGTAACAGTTGTGGTCGGAGAAATAAGCCAAGCCCTCTCAAAAACTGACTTCCATATCAGCTGAGCGGGGTCCCGTCGATCCCAATACCGAGGTTTGAGGCCTATGTCTATCCAGCAACCGCACCCACATCCCTCAGACGACACGCCGCCATCGAAACCAGCCCGAATAGCAGCAGCAACGTAAAATTCTGTCTCATAATCATGTGTATACGGACTACATTCTGAACTAGAAATCTGGCCCTCTCGGGCCTGGTGTGTTAGAACGTCGGCACGAGTGTTCCACTCCCGAAAATCATGACGAATAAGATCCATACCCGGCGCTGGAGGTCGTATATTATAGCTGCAACAAAGCCCATCAAGCGTATTGATAATTTTTGATATTCTATCCGCATATGATCTATTATCTGCACGCCACCGTCCCGTAGCCCAGCTAACCACGAGAAGCGAGTCACCCACCACCTCCAGAGGGATTCCAGGGGCCTCCAGGTTCCAACGGGTTGCTTTCATATTATGAAGAGCGATGCGCTTTGCAAGTTTCTCAGCAGCCATCGGACTATCATCCGTGCTCACCTGGATTTCACCATGCTCGGAGGGCGCCAAATATGCGGGCGAACTCACAGGTCCGCACGTCGACACCTCCTGGAAACATTGAAGCATGCTATGAGTACAAAGGTGCGTGGCGTATTGCATAAATCCAAGCTGGGAGCCTGTGAAATGAATCCACCAATCATCTCCGAAAAACTCAGCTAATGTATATTGCCATGATCTCTGTCCAATACTCTCCGTACCTCGACAGCGACGTTTGTAAGAAGAGGCCTCCGACCAGTTGCCAAAGTGTCTCATCGTCTCGCTCATAAGTGTACGAGTGCGGTCAGTGTACGGTCCAAAACATAAACTCGCCATACGGGAATCGCGCCATGTCCTCTCCGCCGCCTTCAAGTCAATCACTTTCTCAACAATCATGCCATTTGCGAAACTTGCAATGTCTTTTGCGAAATTCCAGTGCAATATCAGATAACGCTGGACAAGAGAGGAGTACCCAGCCTTCAAGAAACGTTCCCGTGCGACATGATATCTCCTCTGCTGATAAGCTTGCTCCGTTTCCGTCGGGCCTTTTCGAGAAGAGATCATCATCTTCAGGCATTTCCCTTCGAAGGAATGGAGAAACGAGAGAGTATAAGAATCTGCAGTGGTGGTCTCCATACCATACAGAGCCAGGCTCTGGACTCTGTCCTGGTATCTCCGCAGCTTATCCTTGAGAGGAATACAGTGCGACCTGAAATACCCTGCCTGAGAGTAAAATGCGCGACGAGCACAGTCTAGGCGAAAAGAAACATCACGATGTACAGAACAGTTATATTCACTATGCAGCTGCGTGCCCAGTACGTCCATAGAAACAACTCGACGGTAACATAACTCATCAATCTGCTGCACTGCATTCCTCCCGTCACATGCATCTGAGAAGATCGGTATTTTAAGATCCATCGAACGCGGGATATTCCCGTCCTCATCCAAGACAGCAGGAGCTCCGCACACCATGTACTTCAGCGATGTGGGTTTCCATCGCATCGAGAAGTTGTAAAGTGGAAGTGTCAAGTCTCTTACCATACGAGTAAGCTCCTCACGGCTACGACTGACGAGGTACACGTTATCTGCCCAGATAAAATGATTCACCACCGACCGATGCTCCGTACCGAAATCTACCGCATACCCCATGCCCTGAACGTCCCAATTATGAATAACGTCACCCCACATGGCAGCAATAATGAGGTTAAAGCCCAAGGGCCCTTCTGGGCCTCCAGTCCTAATACAGGTGTCCCACTGGATGTTATCAATCTCCAACCCGTCATAGTAGAGGCAGCCCGTGCTGTGCGATAACGGATCCAGAAACGCGTGCTGTAAATACGCAGGGACACGTGCATGCTCAAGACCCTTATGAACGTTCTGTATCGTGCAGTTGTCAAAGGCCTGGTATATGTCCATGTCCGCAACGTACAGACACTCACGCTTCCCCCACTTGTCCCCGTGCATACACATGTTAGTAAGGCTACTCGTGATATGGGATGTGCTGTGACCCTGACGGAACCCATAGAGGCCCAGAGGATGAAATAGCTTAGACTCTTCCACATGCTGCTCCACCAGGATAACTACGCACGCCGAGAACCAGCGAGTTATGCTATTCTGTAAGCACAAGAGTCGAGCATCCGCCAAGTTCGTGATCCCCTTTAGTTTAGGCATGTATGCAATGAGAATGTCCCTCCATCGAACAGGGTACTGGACAACCAGCCTCAAAAGAGAGTCGAAGATCTGTTGGATGTGCCGAACTGTGCACCATGGGAGAAGCTTGAGCATTTCACAAGGTACGCGATCCGGTCCTGTTGCCCGTCGCGTTCGAAGACGAGCCCTCGCTGCACAACATATCGACATCGTAATACTTCGAATGATCTGGCCACCCTTGATCTCCTCCTCCGCCTTCCTCCTGATTTCCTCCATCAAGTTGCTGTTCTCCTCCCTCCTACGCTGTGATGTCACCTTCCCCTTAACATGCTCCTCCAACTTCTCCTTCAAGATATATCTATCCTCCGTCTCCCATCCATCAACCACCACATGTTTGATACGATGTCGAATCTTACGACGAGTCGGGGGTACAGCCCATTCAAGAAGATCACGCCGATACTGTCTCCTCCAAACATTGGCAGCTGCTCTGAGTCTCTTTTTCTCTGGACCATTCTGAAGGGACCGAATCCGCTCTTCGAGACGTGTGAGCTCGGGCGGGCGAGTAGGCGCTGGAGGCCGGGCAGCTGAGGCCGTGGAGTAATCCACATCCTCCTGCGTAAATGCTTTCAAAATGACAGGAGCGGTCTCTGTCACGTCCTGTGGTCGTGTCGACGCAGCTGGAGGGGAACCACATCCAGCAAACACGGCACCGCAAAACTCGAGGTCAACCCTTTCCCTCCCTATCATCTCGTCCGCATACGTCTGAGCCCGCCATCCCACCAAAGAAGGTTCCCTATGCACACGCTCGACTGTCCAATCAGTCCTGCCAGGACTGGACTGTCGTACTGTGCACATAACTAGAGCATGATCAGCAAGTCTACTACGATTATGAGTTCCTCCGCTGCGATACTTGAAATCGACCTTACAAGTTGTCACATTGTCCGTTCTGATCGGGTCGACCAACTGGGAACCGGCGGTGAACCGTCAACCTGGTTACCGCCGGGAACCTCGTAGAGCTCTTTTCATGCACGGCGGTCGTCGGGGCACATGAAGAAAGCTTCTGGAACGCAAGAGAAAAAACTCGAGAAATTACATTTTTTTTGGAATATCCAACGTCGGTCCCTGCAAGTCTTTTGATAGTAATATTGCAGCTACGCACCTGAAAATTTTACTGGCAGACGCGGCATAACCCACTACACGTGAGAAAAATACCGGTTCTCGAAATGAATTGTCGAATCGATTTCGAATATTAACAAAATCGACCCAAAGTCATCACATTGTCTCTTTTGGTCGGATCGGCCAACTAGCCCCACCCCGCGCCGGAATTCCTCTAGCTCATCGATGCCGAAGAGCTCTACGAGGTACTAGCTCCACCCCGCGCCGGAATTCCTCTAGCTCATCGCTGCCGAAGAGCTCTACGAGGTACGATGCGCGGGACGCTGGAAACCTCGCAGGAGACGCTTGCAGGGGCGCCGTTGCTGCGAGAATCGTGGACCAGCGGAGGTGGGCGTGTACTCCCCATCAGCCAAAGCCGGCTTCTTATCTGAAACCCTCAGCTTTCCAAGGAGCTATCCGGGAAAAACCCAGATAGTGAAGCCAAGCGCGGAACGCCGCATTCGCGCACCCTGGAGCCACGCGTATTGGGAAACGCTAGGAAGCCACGCTTCCGGACACGCTGCAAGCCCGGCGAGCCGCTGCGGGGAACGTGGACCGCCGTGGAGGAGCTCCTGGCGGGCACCACCCACCTCCGGTTTCTTCTCTGAAACCCTTAGCTCTCCAAGGAGCTATCCGGGAAAAACCCGGAGAGCAACGGGCGAACACGCCAGAAAGCTTTCCTGGCGAGCTCCCAACGCTCTCGTAAAGCACTTCTGGCGCTCTGGGAAGCCTCCCTGCTGCGCTGCTGAAGCGTTGCCAGAATCGATTCCATGCGTGCCTGCACGCGCGAAGGCACACGTGGAAGCTTGCCGGAAGCTTTCCCGGACCCGTTGCCGTCTCAGGCGAGTCGCTGCGGGGAACGTGGGGCGACGGAAAGGAGCTCCTGGCGGGCACAACGACCTTCCGGCTTTCAATCTTAAACCCTCTAGCCCTCAGCGAGCTCCCCGGGAAAAACCCGGAGAGCAAAGAGAGCGTCGGGGAGAAGAAATCCTTGCTGGAGAGCTCTAGGGGGTTCCCCTGCAGCGCTGCTGAAGCGCTGCCAGGAACGCATCCACGCGTGCCTGCTCGAGTGCAGGCGCACGTGGAAAGCGCCCCCGAACCCGCTGCCGGGACGGGCGAGCCGCTGCGAGGATCGTGGAGCGGCGGAGATGGGCTGCTGGCGGGCACCACCACCGTCTGGCTTCTAATCTAAAGCCCTTTAGCCTTCAGAGAGCTCTCCGGGAAAACCCGGAGAGCGAAGAGACCCTCGGACGGGGCATCTTTCCTAAAGAGCTCCCCGGGGCCCCCCTGCAGCGCTTCTGAAGCGCTGCCAAGAACGTTCCCACGCGTGCCTGCGCGCGTGCAGGCACACGTGGACGCGCGTCGGAAGCGCCCCCGAACCCGCTGCCGGCTCGGGCGAGTTGCTGCGAGGATTCTGGAGCGGCGGAGATGGGCTGCTGGCGGGCACCACCACCGCCCGGCCTCTAATCTTAAACCTTCTAGCTCTCGGAGAGCTCCCCGGGAAGAACCCGGAGAGCAAAAGGCGCACACACCAGAAAGCTTTCCTGGCGAGCGCTCGAACGCTTTCATAAAGCTCTTCGGGTGCTCTGGGGAGCTCCTCTGCAGCGCTGCTGAAGAGCTGCCAGAATCGCTTCCATGCGTGCCTGCACGCGCGCAGGCACGCGTGGAAGCTTGCCGGAAGCTCCCTCGGACACGTTGCTGGGTCAGGCGAGGCGCTGCGGAGATCGTGGAGCGGCGGGGATGGGCTGCTGGCGGGCACCACCACCGTCGGGCTTCTAATCTTAAACCCTCTAGCTCTCGGCGAGCTCTCCGGGAGAAACCCGGAGAGCGAAGAGACCTTTCTGGGGCGGGAAATCTTTCCTGGAGAACATTTGGAAGCTTCCCTGCAGCGCTGCTGATGCGCTGCCAGAAACACTTCCATGCGCGCCTGCGCGCGCGCATGCACGCGTGGAAGCTTGCCGGAAGCTCCCCGGAGCAGCTGCCGGGCCGAACGAACCCCTGCGGGGATTCTGGAGCGCCGCGGAGGAGCTCCTGGCGGGCGCCACCACCGCCCGGCCTCTAATCTTAAACCTTCTAGCTCTCGGAGAGCTCCCCGGGAAGAACCCGGAGAGCAAAGGGCACACACACCAGAAAGCTTTCCTGGCGAGCGCTCGAACGCTTTCATAAAGCTCTTCGGGTGCTCTGGGGAGCTCCCCTGCAGCGCTGCTGAAGAGCTGCCAGAATCGCTTCCATGCGTGCCTGCACGCGCGCAGGCACGCGTGGAAGCGTGCCGGAAGCTCCCTCGGACACGTTGCCAGATCAGGCGAGGCGCTGCGGAGATCGTGGAGCGGCGGGGATGGGCTGCTGGCGGGCACCACCACCGTCGGGCTTCTAATCTTAAACCCTCTAGCTCTCGGCGAGCTCTCCGGGAGAAACCCGGAGAGCGAAGAGACCTTTCTGGGGCGGGAAATCTTTCCTGGAGAACATTTGGAAGCTTCCCTGCAGCGCTGCTGATGCGCTGCCAGAAACACTTCCATGCGCGCCTGCGCGCGCGCATGCACGCGTGGAAGCTTGCCGGAAGCTCCCCGGAGCAGCTGCCGGGCCGAACGAACCCCTGCGGGGATTCTGGAGCGCCGCGGAGGAGCTCCTGGCGGGCACCACCACAGCCCGGCTTCTGATCTTAAACCTTCTAGCTCTCAGCGAGCTCTCCGGGAAAAACCCGGAGAGCGAGGGGAACACACGCGGGAAAGCTCTCGTGAAGCGCTTCTGGGGCTCTGGGACGCTTTCCTGCAGCGCTTCGGAATCGCTTCCGGGAACGCTTCCAAGCGTGCCTGCACGCTTGCAGGCACGCGTGGACGCGTGCCGGGGGCGCTCCCAGACCAGCTGCCGGGACGGGCGAGGCGCTGCGAGAATCGTGGAGCGGCGGAGATGGGCTGCTGGCGGGCACCACCACCGTCCGGCTTCCAAGTTAAAACCCTCTAGCTCTCAGAAAACTCTCCGGGAACTCGGCAGCGTCTAAATCGGAGCGAGGAGACCCTTCGGGACAGGAAATCTTTCCTAGAGAGCTCCCTGGGGCCCTCCCTGAAGCGCTTCGAAGCACTGCCAGGCACGCCCCCCTGCGTGCTTGCACGCGTGCAAGCACGCGTGGACGCGTGCTATCCTGCAATGCTATGTGAAACCCTCCTGGGGCGCCTGCAGAGCTCTGTGAAACCCTTCTGAAGCGATCCTGCATTGCTGCGGACCCGCTGCCGGGTCGGGCGAGTTGCTGCGGGGATCGTGGACCGGCGGAGATGGGCTGCTGGCGGGCACCACCACCGTCTGGCTTCCAATCTAAAACCTTCTAGCTCTCAGAGAGCTCTGCGGGAACATTGTCCTTTCTGGCCGGATCGACCAACTAGCTCCACCCCGCGCCGGAATTCCTCTAGCTCATCGATGTCGAAGAGCTCTACGAGGTATTACTCTTAAGCTTCCAGCAATAACATGCTAAGGGAAGCTCTACGAGTTGCCAGCCGTGCCTCCGGACTGCTCCGCTCGCTGCGTCCGCATAGCGCGACCAGATGACTTAGACGTGCGCGAAGGCACTAGAAATGGCGGTAAGGGGAGCCGCACGGTCGTGGGAAGCGCCCCCGAAGCGCTTTTGAATCGCTGACAGCGACGCCTGCACGCGTGCCTGCACGCGTGGGGGCACGCTGCACGCGTGACGGCAAGCTGCCCTGGAAGCTTCGCGGGGCCTCTGGGGCACGTTCTACGGAAACGTGTTGGAACAGGCGCTCCAGGGCACGCTGCGGAACCCGGGGAGCCACAGAAGGGAACGTGGAGCGGTGGGCGGAGGTGTGCGACGGCGCACACGCACCCGCCGGCTTCTCTTCTGACAACCCTATCTAGCCCAAGAGGCTATCCGGGAAAATCGCGCGAAGGGGAGCTCGACGGTCGCGAAGCGCCGCTGACGCGCACAGTTCACCGCCGGCGCCATTCTCGGAGAGTTCGCTGAGAGCTAGAGGGTAACTCGTAGAGCTCCCCTTAGCAAGCACACCTTATCGATTCAGAATGATCAGTCGCGTTCGTCTGTTCAATCCAGAGCTCTGAACTCGGTTTGCTACCCGATCTAGAATCACAAAATTATCTGTATTGTTCGAGTCATCTTGAGAGATGCTGTCGGTCTTCTGTACTTAACTCGGGCTGTAGGGCGGCTACAGCGCTGGTAGTCACAGGAATCGATTTGGAGACATCAGGGCGTCTGTCAAATCCAGAGCTCGGAACTCGTCCGCGAAACTATTTGTATTGTTCGAGTCATCCTGAGAGGTGCTGTCGGTTTTCTGCACTGAACTCGGGCTGTTGGGGGGCAGTAGGGCTGGTAATCCCAGAAATCGATTCAGAGACATCAGACGAGTTCGCCTGTCGCATTCAGAGGTCTGAACTCGGTCTGATACTCGAGCTAGATTCGACAAAGTATTCGTATTGTTCGAGTTATCTTGAGAGGCGCTGTCGATTTACGCACGTAACTCGGGCTGTAGAAGAGCAGATAACTCGCTCAGAAGACAATCCAGAAGTATCGGGGGCGTTCGGCTGTTGCATCGAGAGTCCTGAAATCGCTGGGACGAAAAACTATTCGTTCTCTGTAACTGTTTTCGGCACTATATTGTTAGGAAGCTCTACGACTCCCCCAAGAAAGATTGACGGTTTACCGGCGGCGCCCAGTTTAAGATCAGAAGCCGAGCTGTGGTGGTGCCCGCCAGGAGCTCCTCCGCGGCGCTCCAGAATCCCCGCAGGTGCTCGTTCGACCCGGTTGCTGGTCCGGGAGAGCTTCCGGCAGACTTCCACGCGTGCCTGCACCCGCGCAGGCACGCATGGAAGCCTTTCTGGCAGCGCATCACAGGGAAGCTTCCAAGAGCTCTCCAGGAAAGATTTCCCGTTCCCTCTTCGCTCTCCGGGTTTGGGACGCTACCAAGTAACTCGTAGAGCTTGCCCTAGCAAGTGATTGCTGGAAGCTTAAGAGTAATTCCCGGAGAGCTCGCTGAGAGCTAAAGGGCTTAAGATTAGAAGCCAGACGGTGGTGGTGCCCGCCAGGAGCTCTTCCACGGCGGTCCACAGGCCTCGCAGCGACTCCGGTGAGCCGGCAACGTGTCCGGGAGAGCTTCTGGCAAGCTTCCAAGCGTGCCTGCACGCGTGCAGGCACGCAAGGAAGCGTTCCTGGAAGCGCTTCAGGAGCGCTGCAGGGGCGCCCTCCAAACCTTTCCAGAAAAGACTTCTCGTCCCCGAGGGTGTCTTCGCTCTCCGGGTTTTGGATACTACCAAGTACCTCGTAGAGCTCTTCGGCATCGACGAGCTAGAGGAATACCTCGTAGAGCTCTTCGGTATCGATGAGCTAGAGGAATACCTCGTAGAGCTCTTCGACATCGATGAGCTGGAGGAATTCTGGCGCGGGGCGCTAGTTGGTCGACCCGACCAGAAAGGACACAGTGACAACTTTTGGGTGGTGTTGCAAATTTTGAAAAGATATTTGGCCATTTATTTCCCGGGGGGCTCGCTTAGAGCGCGTGCCCTCACGCGTGCAGGCACGCATGGAAGCGGTTCAGGCAGGGCTTCAGCAGCGCTGCAGGGATGCTCCCCAGAGCACCAGCGGAGCTTTGGAAGAGCGTATGACAGCTCGCCAGGAAAGCCTTCTGGTGTGTGTGCGCTCTTTGCTCTCCGGGTTTTGGACGCCCGCAATGCATATTCCCGGAGAGCTCGCTGAGAGCTAGAGGGCTTAAGATAAGAAGCCGGTCGTTGGTGGTGCCCGCCAGCAGCCCATCTTCGCCGGTCCAGAATCCCCGCAGCGGTTCGTTCGGCCGGGCAGGGCGTCCGGGGGAGCTTCCGGCAAGCTTCCACGCGAGCCTGTACGCGTGCATGCACGCATGGAAGCGTTTCTGGCAGTGCTTCCGCAGCGCTGCACGGGAGCTGTCCAGAGGGCCAGAAGAGCTGTCCGAGAGCGTTGCACGGCCTGCCCGGAAAGCTTTCTGGTGTGTTTGCCCTATCCTCCCCAGGTTTTGGATGCTACCAAGTAACTCGTAGAGCTTCCCTTGGCTAGTACCTCGTAGAGCTCTTCGACATCGATGAGCTAGAGGAATTCCGGCGCGGGCTGGAGCTAGTTGGCCGACCTGGCCGAGGCGGACAATTCCCGGAGAGCTCGCTGAGAGCTAGAGGGCTTAAGATAAGAAGCCGGTCGTTGGTGGTGTCCGCCAGCAGCCCATCTTCGCCGGTCCAGAATCCCCGCAGCGGTTCGTTCGGCCCGGCAGGGCGTCCGGGAGAGCTTCCGGCAAGCTTCCACGCGAGCCTGTACGCGTGCATGCACGCATGGAAGCGTTTCTGGCAGTTCCCGGGGGGCTCTCTGAGGGCTAGAGGGTTTAAGATTAGAAGCCGGACGGTGGTGGTGCCCGCCAGCAGCCCATCTCCGCCGGTCAAGAATCCCCGCAGCAGGTCGTTCGACCCGGCAGCGGGTCCGGGAGAGCTTCCGGCGAGCGTCTAGGCGTGCCTGCACGCGTGCAGGCACGCGTGGAAGTGTTCCTGGCAGCGCTTCGGAAGCGCTGCCGGGGAACCCCCCAGAGTCCCAAAAGAGCTTCACGCGCGCTTCCGTGGGCTTGCCAGGAAGGTTTTCTGGCGTGTCCTCTCTTTACTCTCCGGGTTTTGGACGCTACCAAGATGACTCGTAGAGCTTCCCTAAGCTAGTGACTCGTAGAGCTTCTCTGAGAGCGCAGCGGCGAAGCTTAAAAGTAATTCGAAAACGCTGGCAGGATAGTAACTCGTAGAGCTCCCCTTAGCAAGTTATTGCTGGAAGCTAGAGAGTAATTCCTCGTAGAGCTCTTCGGCATCGATGAGCTAGAGGAATTCGGGCGCGGGCTGGAGCTAGTTGGCCGACCCGGCCCCGACGGACAATGTGCGAACTTTGGGTCGGTTGGACAAACTTCGTGAGAGATTTGAACATTCGTTTTGAGATCTGGTATTTTTCGCACCTGTAGTGGGTTTTGTCGCGTCTGCCAATGAATTCTCAGGTCCGTAGCTGCAGTATTACTATCAAAACACTTGGCGAAACCGTCGTTCGGTGACCCTGGAAAATCTTACTTTTCGAGTGTTCAGCTCGCGCATCAGAAAAGCTCCTGCCACGTGTTCTAAGTAGTGTCGTGCGAGAAAAGGGCTCTACGAGGCTCCGGCGGTAACCTGGTTGACGGTTCACCGCCGGCTCCCAGTACCTCGTAGAGCTCTTCGGCATCGATGAGCTAGAGGAATAACTCGTAGAGCTTCCCTCAGCAAGTTATTGCTAGAAGCTTTAGAGTAATGACTCGTAGAGCTTCCCTCAGCTAGTTGCTGGAAGCTTAAGAGTAATTCCGGCGCGCTGGAGAGCTAGTACCTCGTAGAGCTCTTCGGCATCGATGAGCTAGAGGAATTCCGGCGCGGGGTGGAGCTAGTTCCCGGATAGCTCCTTGGAGAGCTAAGGGTTCCAGATAAGAAGCCGGCGGTGGGTGGTGAGGAGGACACGCCCACCTCCGCCGGTCCACGATCGTCGCAGCAGCGTGCCGGAACCGGCAGCGGGTCCGGGAGCGTGGCTTCCTAGCGTTTCCCAATACGCGTGGCTCCAGGGTGCGCGAAGCGCTTCGGCAGAGCTTCGGAAGAGCTTCGGCAGTTCTTCCAGGCTTCTAGGCAGATCATCCTTGCGCGCTTTGCAGAGCCCCACGTATCGTAAACGGCGCCCCTGCAGGCGTCTCCTGCGAGGTTTCCAGCGTCCCGCGCATCGTTTCAGGCGGCCTGGCAGAGGTCCCCGCGCGGCGTTCCGCGCTTGGCTTCGCTATCCGGGTTTTGGACGCTTACAAGTGACTCGTAGAGCTTCCCTAAGCTAGTTGCTGGAAGCTTAAGAGTAATTCCGGCGCGCTGGAGAGCTAGTTGACACGAAAAATCTCGACTGATTTTTTGCTGACTTTTGGTAGGTCCGCTAACCTATTCGTATTATTCGAGTCATCTTGACAGAAGCTATCAGTATTTTGTACTTAACTCGAGCTTTAGGGTAGCTACTGTGCTGGTAAGCACGCCCATCGCACTCAGAATCATCAGGCGCGTTCGCGTGATTAATAACTCGTAGAGCTCTCCTTAGCTAGTTATAGCTGGACTAAGAGTAATTCCGGCGCGCCGGAGAGCTAGTTGGCAAGAAAAATCTCGACGGAACTTTTGGTGACTTTTGGTCGGTTGAAAATTTTGTTCTCAAAATTTGACAATTCGTTAGAGCTCTATTATTTTTTCCCGTGATATTCGACCTTATTCCCGCTCGCCATCTTGATCTCATCTCGATCGGGTAACTTTCAAGGCCCAAAAAAAAGCACTCTGGCGGGAACGGCCGTTTCGAGTCATTTTGATATGCGCTGTTGGTATTTTGCACTGAGCTCGAGCTGTAGGGCAGCTACAGAGCTGGTAAGCACAGCTATCGCACTCAGAATCATCAGGCGCGTTCGCCTGTTGAATCCAGAGGTCTCAACTTGGTCTGTGAGCCGAGCTAGGCCCGCAAACCTATTCGTATCATTCGAGTCAACTTGATACGCGTTGTCGGTATTTTCTACTTAACTCGAGCTGTAGGGCAGCTACAGTGCTGGTAAGCGCGCCTATCGCACTCAGAATAATCAGGCGCGTTCGCCTGTCGAATTCATAGGTCTGAACTCGTCCTGCTAGCCGAGCTAGGTCCGCAAACCTATTCGTATTATTCGAGTCAACTTAATGCGCGTTGTCGGTATTTTCTACTTAACTTGAGCTGTAGGGCAGCTACAGTGCTGGTAAGCACACCTATCACACTCAGAATAATCAGGCGCGTTCGCCTGTTGACTTCATAGGTCTGAACTCGGTCTGCTAGCCGAGCTAGGTCCGCAAACCTATTCGTATTATTCGAGTCAACTTAATGCGCGTTGTCGGTATTTTCTACTTGCTGCAGTGCTGGTAGGCACACCTATCGCACTCAGAATAATCAGACGCGTTCGCCTGTCGAATCCAGAGCTCTGAACTCGGTCTGCTGCGCGATCTAGAATCACAAAACTGTTCGTATTCTTCCAGTCATCTTAAGAGCTGCTGTCGACATTCTGCACTTAGCTCGGGCTGTAGGAGGGCTGCAGGGCGGGTAATCACAGGAATCGATTCGGAGACATGAGACGCCTCTGTCTGCTGCATCCAGAGGTCCGAACTCGGTCTGATACTCGAGTTGGGCTGAAAAACTATTCGTTCTCTGCAGTTTTCTTCGACATTATATGTTGTCCGGAAGCTCTACGAGTCCCCCGGCGGTAACAAAGGTTGACGGTTTACCGCCGGCGCCCAGTACAGAGGTCTGAACTCGGTCTGTGAGCCGAGCTAGGTCCGCAAACCTATTCGTATTAGTCGAGTCATCTTGACAGACACTGCCGCTATTTTGCACTGAACTCGAGCTGTAGGACAGCTACAGAGCTGGTGAGCACACCTATCGCATTCTGAATGATTAGGCGCGTCCGCCTGTTGAATCCAGAGGTCTGAACTCGGTCTGTGAGCCGAGCTAGGCCCGCAAACCTATTCGTATTATTCGAGTGATCTTGACAGAAACTCTCGATTTTCTGTACTTAACTTGAGCTGTAAGATAGCTACATAGCTGACTTTTACAGAAACTGATTCATAATCGTCAGTTGCGTTTGTCTGTCGAATCCAGAGCTCTGAACTCGGTCTTCTGCCCGATCTAAAATTGCGAAATTATTCGTATTTGTCGAATCATCTGGAGAGGTGCTCTCGGTTTTCTTGACTTAACTTGCGCTGAGAGGGGGCTACAGTGCTGCTTGTCATATGAATCGATTTAAAGAGATCATGCGCGTCCGCCTGTCGAATCCAGAGCTCGGAACTCGGTCTGCTGCTAGGTTCGCGAAACTATTGCATTGTTCGAGTCATCCTGAGAGATGCTGTCGGTTTCCTGCACTGCCCTCGGGCTGTAGGGGGGCTGCGAGGCTGGTAATGACAGGAGTCGATACGCAGACATCAGACACGTCCGCTTGTCGCATTCAGAGGTCAAACGATATTCACTATGAGTCAGAATGTTGGTAGGTGCTGTTGGTTTTCTCAATACTTACCGCCGGCGCCCAGTTGGCGACCCGGCCACAAAGGACAAAGTGTTAACTTTTGGTCGGTTTTGCTAAGATTTGAAAGATATTTGACCATTCATTTTGAGAAAGCAGATTTTCACCGAGCATTGACATATAAACTTTGTTCCCTGAGCAGCTCAGCTCTCTTTTTGTAGAAGAGCTACCAGAAGCTCTCGCTTTGATCCTGAGCTTTGTCACGGATGCAAGGAGCTTTACGAGGTTCCCGGCGGTGACCGGGTTGACGGTTCACCGCCGGCGCCAGTTGGCAAGAAAAATCTCGGAAATTTTGGTGACTTTTAGTCGGTTAAAAATTTTGTTCTCGAAATTTGACCATTCGTTAGAGCTCTAGTATTTTTTCCCGTGATATTCGATCTTATTCCCGGTCGCCATCTTGATCTCAGCTCGGTCGGGTAACTTTGAAGGCAAAAAAGCACTGTGGCGGGAACGGCAGTTTCGAGTCATCTTGACACGCGGTGTCGGTATTTTGTACTTAACTCGAGCTGTGGGGCAGCTACAGAGCATGTAAGCACACCTATCGCATTCAGAATGGATAGACGCGCTCGTCTGTTGAATCCAGAGGTCTGAACTCGGTCTGTGAGCCGAGCTAGGTCCGCAAACCTATTCGTATTATTCGAGTTATCTTGACAGAAACTGTCGGTATTTTGTACTTAACTCGAGCTGTAGGGCAGCTACAGAGCTGATAAGCACGCCTATCGCATTCAGAATGATTGGGTGCGTTCGTCTGTTGAATCCAAAGGTCTGACCTCGGTCTGTGAGCCGAGCTAGGTCCGCAATCCTATTCGTATTATTCGAGTTATCTTGACAGAAACTGTCGGTTTTCTGTACTTAACTCGAGCTGTAAGACAGCTACAGAGCTAATATTTACAGAAACTGATTCAGAATCGTCAGTTGCGTTTGCCTGTCGAATCCAGAGCTCTGAACTCGGTTTTCTGTCCGATCTAGAATCGCGAAATTATTCGTATTGGACGAGTCATCTTGAGAAGTGCTCTCGTTTTTCTTCACTTAACTTGTGCTGAGAGGGGGCTGCAGTGCTGCTTGTCATATGAATCGATTTAAAGAGATCATGCGCGTTCGCCTGTCGAATCCAGAGCTCGGAACTCGGTCTGCTGCCCGAACTAGGTTCGCGAAACTATTGTATTGTTCGAGTCATCCTGAGAGATGTTGTCGGTTTTCTGCACTGATCTCGGGCTGCAGGGGGGCTGCGGGGCTGGTAATGACAGGGGTCGATTCGCAGACATCAGCCGCGTCCGCTTGTCGCATTCAGAGGTCAAAAAATATTCACTATGCGTCAGAATGTTGGTAGGTGCTGTCGGTTTTCTCAACTTAAGTCGAGCTTGGAAGCTCTACGAGTTCGCCGGCGGTAACCAAGGTTGACGGTTTACCGCCGGCGCCCAGTACCTCGTAGAGCTCTTCGGCATCGATGAGCTAGAGGAATTCGGGCGCGTGGTGGAGCTAGTTGGCCGACCCGGCCCCGACGGACAATGTGCGAACTTTGGGTCGGTTGGACGAACTTCGTCAGAGATTTGAACATTCGTTTTCAGATCTGGTATTTTTCGCACCTGTAGTGGGTTATTTCGCGTCCGCTCGTCAATCCTGAAGTCTCTAGACGGAACTTTTGCTGACTTTTGCTCGCTTGAAAATTTTGTTCTCGAAATTTGACCATTCGTTAGAGCTCTAGTATTTTTTCCCGTGATATTCGATCTTACTCCCGCTCGCCATCTTGATCTCATCTCGATCGGGTAACTTTGAAGGCCAAAAAGCACTCTGGCGGGAACGCCCGTTTCGAGTCATCTTGATACGCGCTGTCGGTTTTCTGAACATAACTCGAGCTCTAGGGCAGCTACAGAGCTGGTGAGCACAGCTAATGCATGCAGAATGATCAGGCGCGTTCGCCTGTTGAACTCAGAGGTCTGAACTCGGTCTGTGAGCCGAGCTAGGTCCGGGAACCTGTTCGTATTATTCGAGTCATCTTGACAGAAACTCTCGGATTTCTGGTCTTAACTCGAGCTGTAAGACAGCTACAGAGCTGGCAAGCACAACTATCGCAGTCAGAATCATTAGGCGCGTTCGCCTGTTAAATCTAGAGGTCCGAACTCGGTCTGCTAGCCGAGCTAGGTCCGCAAATCTATTCGTATTATTTTGCTCATCTTGATAGGCGCCCTCGGGTTTCTGTACTTAACTCGAACCGTAGGGCAGCTTTCTTCGTTGACTCGAGAGCACTGAACTTGGCCTGCTGCCCGAGCTAGGTTCGCAAAACTATTCGTATTGTTCGAGTCATCCTGAGAAGTGCTGTCGATGTTCGTGCTGGGGGGGAGGCTACAGTGCTGCTGGGGACAGCAATCGATTTAGAGACATCAGGCGCATCCGCCTGCGGAGACCAGAGCTCGGAACTCGTCTGCTGCCCGAATTAGGTATGCGAAACTACTGTACTGTTGAAGTCATTCTGAGAGGTGCTGTCAGTTTTCTGCACTCAACTCGGGCTGTAGGGGGGCTGCAGGGCTGGTAATGATAGAAGTCGACCGCAGACATCAGACGCATGCGCCTCTCGCATTGAGAGGACACAACATATTTACTATGAGTCGGAATGTTGGTAGGTCCTCGGTGTTCTCAACTTTAGTCGAGCTGGTAGCCCTACGAGTCTCCCGGCGGTAACCAAGGTTGACGGTTTACCGCCGGCGTCCAGTTCCGGCGCGGGGTGGAGCTAGTTCCCGGATAGCTCCTTGGAGAGCTGAGGGTTTCAGATAAGAAGCCGGCGGTGGGTGGTGAGGAGCACACGCCCACCTTCGCCGGTCCACGATTCTCGCAGCGCCCTGCCGGAACCGGCAGCGGGTCCGGGAGCGTGGCTTCCTAGCGTTTCCCAATACGCTTGGCTCCAGGGTGCGCGAAGCGCTTCGGCAGAGCTTCGGAAGAGCTTCGGCAGTTCTTCCAGGCTCCTAGGCAGATCTTCCTTGCGCGCTTTGCAGGGCCCCACGTATCGTAAACGGCGCCCCTCCAAGCGTCTCCTGCGAGGTTTCCAGCGTCCCGCGCATCGTTTCAGGCGGCCTGGCAGAGATCCCCGTGCGGCGTTCCGCGCTTGGCTTCGCTATCCGGGTTTTGGACGCTTACAAGTGACTTGTAGAGCTTCCCTTAGCAAGCTATTGCTGGAAGCTAAGAGTAATTCCGGCGCGCCCCACAGCTAGTTGGCTCGAAAAATCTCGACTGAACTTTTCACAACTTTTGCTCGATTGAACATTTTGTTCTCAAAATTTGACAATTCGTTGGAGCTCTAATATTTTTTCCCGTGATATTAGATCTTATTCCCGCTCGCCATCTTGATCTCAGCTCGATAGGATGAATATCACTATCGAAAAACACTGTGGCGGGATCGGCCGTTTTGAGTCATCTTGATATGCACTGACGGTTTTCTAAACATAACTCGAGCTCTAGGGCAGCTAAAGAGTTGGTAAGCACAGCTAATGCATGCAGAATAATCAGGCGCGCTCGCCCGTTGAATCCAGAGGTCTGAACTCGGTCTGCTAGCCGAGCTAGGGCCACAAACCTGTTCGTATTATTCGAGTCATTTTGACAGAAACGCTCGGTTTTCTGCACTTAACTCGAGCTGTAGGACAACTACAGAGCTGATATTCAGAGGCACCAATCCAGAATCATCAGTTGCGTTTGTCTGTCGACTCCAGAGCTGTGAACTCGGCCTGCTGCCCGATCTAGAATCGCGAAACTTTTTGTATCGTTCGAGTCGCTTGCGAGATAATGTCGGTTATCTGAACTCAACTCGAGCTGTAGAGGGGGCTGCATGGCTGGTATCACTGGGATCGATTTGAAGACATGAGGCGCGTCCGCATGTCGAATACAGAGCTCTGAACTCTGTCTGCTGCTCGAACTAGGTCCGCGAAACTATGCCTATTGTTCGAGTCATCCTGAGAGGTGCTGTCGGGTTTCTGCACTTAACTCGGGCTGTAGGGGGGCTGCAGAGCTGGTAATGACAGGAGTCGATTCGCAGACATCAGACGCGTCCGTCTGTCGCATTTAGAGGTCAAACAATATTCACTATAAGTCAGATTGTTG
This sequence comes from Prorocentrum cordatum, assembly GCA_963575745.1. Taxonomy (NCBI): domain Eukaryota; class Dinophyceae; order Prorocentrales; family Prorocentraceae; genus Prorocentrum; species Prorocentrum cordatum. The sequence goes on from CAUYUJ010015263.1 coordinate 200,379, forward strand.
GTAAGTGCTGTATGTTTTCTCAACTTAAGTCGAGTTAGGAAGCTCTACGAGTCCCCCGGCGGTAACAAAGGTTGACGGTTTACCGCCCGCGCCCAGTTGGTCGACCCGGCCAGAAAGGACAAAGTGATAACTTTTGGGTGGTTTTGCAAATAACTCGTAGAGCTCTTCGTTATCGACGAGCTAGAGGAATTCCGGCGCGGGCTGGAGCTAGTTGGCCCACCCGGCTGAGGCGGACAATGTGGCAACTTTCGGTTGGTTTTGCGATTTTTTGAAAGATATTTGACAATTCGTTTTGAGAAAGCAGATTTTTACTCCGAGCATTGACATATTAACTTTGTTCCCTGAGCAGCTCAGCCTTCTAGAACCATTTTTAGTACCAGTTCACTTGGAGGAACCGACTTCATGTTAACTCCGAAAAATCATAACTTCAAGTTTTTGTAGAAAAGCTCCCAGAAGCTCTCGCTTTGATCCTAAGCTCTCTTACGGATGCAAGGAGCTCTACGAGGTTTCCGGCGGTGACCAGGTTGACGGTTCACCGCCGGCGCCAGTTTTTGAAAGATATTTGACAATTCATTTTGAGAAAGCAAATTTTTCGCACCTGTAAACGACTATGAGAGCTTCTCTCTCTTAGTATGACCTCTGTAGGCGCACTTTTACTATCAAAACACTTGGCGGAACCATCTTCATGTCGACACGAAAAAATTTAATTTTTCGTTGTTTCGAGAAATGCTTCCAGAAGCTCTCTCTTTCGACTCCGACCACTCTTACGCGTGGAATGAGCTCCAGAATGAGTGAGGACCATCATCTTGTCACGGCTGAAGTGGGAAGGGATATGTGGAAATGGGTGTATAGGGAGGGCAACGATGAGGCGGACTATGAGACACATCTTGCACGTGAGGGTAAAGTAACTTCTGATGTTCGTTGGAATCATAACACTCTTTATCATATTAGATCGGGTCATTATATTGTTCGTGCACTTAGAGGAGCTTTTGACGGTGGGCGGTGTGAGCGTGGCACCTCGTGTGGCTGGGTTATTGATGTTTATCTTGTTCCCTCTCTTCCTCCTCACCAGCTTCCCCCTGGACTTGTGCAGGGTGGATGGCACCCTGGAGTTGGCCGCAGAGGTTTCATGATCCCTAGCCATTGCACGATCACACAGGCTGAGTTGGCAGCTGCACATTCTCTTCTCAATGGCATTGCCGAGATGTGTATACACGTACAACTTGGCAGGTGACTGTTTAGTTATAATATCTGCATAGCTCCGCCGTTATAAGATACATGCTTAGCCCCACTGTTTCTTGATGTGTGTATATTCCTGTGCAGCTACGCCGTTGTATCATATATGCACAGCTACGCTGACTTGTATATCGCACAGCTCCGCTGTTAGTGCTTAGGTTGCCTGTAGGTAATCCTACCGCTGGCCCTGCCCCCTAAGGGGGCTCGAATCGGGCCCCGCAGACCGCAGACCAGGTTGACGGTTCACCGCCGGCGCCAGTTCCGGAGCGCTGGAGAGCTAGTTGGCAAGAAACATCTCGACAGACCTTTTGGTGACTTTTGGTCGGTTGAAAATTTTGTTCTCGAAATTCAATCATTCGTTTGAGCTCCAGTATTTTTCCCGTGATATTCGATTCTATTCCCGCTCGCCATCTTGATCTCAGCTCGATCGGGTACATTTCACTGCCAAAAAGCGTCCCGGCGGGAACGGCCGTTTCGAGTCATCTTGATACGCGTTGTCGGTATTTTGTTCTTAACTCGAGCTGTAGGGCAGCTACAGAGCTGGTAAGCACACCTATCGCATTCAGAATTATCAGGCGCGTTCGCCCGTTGAATCCAGTCTGAAATCGGTCTGCTAGCCGAGCTAAGTCCGCAAACCTATTCGTATTATTCGAGTCGTCTTGACAGACGCTCTCGGTTTTCTGTACTTAACTCGATCTCTAGGGCAGCTACAGAGCTGGTAAGCACGCCTATCGCATTTATAATTATCAGGCGCGTTCGCCTGTTGAATCCAGAGGTCTGAAATCGGTCTTTTTGCCGGGCTAGGTCCGCAAACCTATTCGTATTATTCGAGTCGTCTTGGCAGACGCTCTCGGTTTTCTGTACTTAACTCGAGCTGTAGGGCAGCTACATGGCTCATTGTCACAGACATCGATGGGGAATCATCAGTCGCGTTCGTCTATTGAACCGAGAGCTCTGAACTCGGTCTGCTGCCCGAGCTAGCTTCGCGAAGCTATTTGTATTGTCCGAATCATCTTGAGAAGTGCTCTCAATTTTCTGCACCCAATTAGTGCTGGGGAAGGGCTACAGTGCTGGGGGTCACAGGAATCGATTTGCACACATCAGGCGCGTCTGTTGGTCGATTCCAGAGCTCGGAACTCGAAACTATTCTATCATTCGAGTCGATACTGTCGGTTTTCTGCACTTAACTCGGGCTGTAGGGGAGCTGCAGGGCTGGGAATCACATGAGTGGATTCGCAGACATCAGACGCGCCCGCCTGTGGCATTCAGAGGTCTGAACTCCGTTCGATACTCGAACTGGGTTGCGAAACTGTTTCTATTTTTGGTTAGAGTCATCTTGAGAGGTCTGAAATCGCTTGGGCTGAAAAACTAGTCGTTCTTTGGATTTTTTACCACACTATATACTGTCAGGAAGCTCTACGAGTCCCCCGGCGGTAAGAAAGGTTGACGGTTTACCGCCGGCGCCCAGTTGGCTCGAAAAATCTCGACTGAACTTTTGATAACTTTGGGTCGGTTTAAAATACCTCGTAGAGCTCTTCGGCATCGATGAGCTAGAGGAATTCTGGCGCGGGGTGCAGCTAGTTTGCCAACCCGGTCTGGGCGGACAATGTGGTGACCTGGAGTCGCTTTATGGAAGATAGCGCGAGATTTTGAAATTTGTTTTGCAAATTCGAATTTTATTTTATGCAGTGAGCCATGGCGTTTTCAATGGTGCAATTCTTAGGGCTCTAGCTAGATTATATTGATCGAACGACTGCGGGGAAGCAGTATTGTATACGACGGAAACCAAGATTTCCTTATTTTTGAAGCTCGTATTCAGAAGTGTTTGTCTGCTGTTATCTCGAATCTAATTTCTCTATTCAGAGGAGCTCTACGAGGGTTCCGGCGGTAATCTGGTTGACGGTTTACCGCCGGATCCCAGTAGAGCTTCCCTTAGCAAGATATTGGTGGCAGCTTAAGAGTAATTCCGGGGCGCTGGAGAGCTAGTTGGCAAGAAAAATCTCGACGAACCTTTTGGTGAGTTTTGGTCGGTTGATATTTTTTTCTCGAAATTCAACAATTCGTTGAGCTCCAGTATTTTTTCCCGTGATATTCGATTCTATTCCCGCTCGCCATCTTGATCTCAGCTCGATAGGGTATCTTTTACTGCCAAAAAGCGTCCCGGCGGGATCGGCCGTTTCGAGTCATCTTGATACGCGTAATGGGTATTTTGTCCTTAATTCGAGCTCTAGGGCAGCTACAGAGCTGGTCAGCACACCTATCGCATCCAGAATCATGAGGCGCGTTCGCCTGTTGAATCTAGAGGTCTGAGCTCGGTCTGCTAGCCGAGCTAGGTCCGCAAACCTATTTGTATTATTCGAGTCATCTTGACAGACACTCTCGGTTTTCGGTACTTAACTCGAGCTGTAGGGCAGCTACAGAGCTCATAGTCACAGAAATCGATTGGTAGTCACCAGGCGCGTTGGTCTGTTGAATCGAGAGCTCTGAAGTCGGACTGCTGCCCGAGCTAGGTTTGCGAAACTATTCGTATTCTCCGAATCATCTTGAGAAGTGCTCTCAATTCTCTGCACTCAACTCGTGCTGGGAGAAGACTACAGTGCTGCTTTTTACAGAAATCGATTCGGACACATCAGGCGCGTCCGTCTGTCGAACCCAAAGCTCGGAATTCGGCCTGCTGCTCGAACTAGGTCTGCGGACCTATTGTATTATTCGAGTTCATCTTGAGGGCTGAAAAACCGGTCGTTCTCTGGAGTTTTTTCCCACATTATATACTGTCAGGAAGCTCTACGAGTCCCCCGGCGGTAAGACAGGTTGACGGTTTACCGCCGGCGCCCAGTAACTCGTAGAGCTCTTCGGCATCGATGAGCTAGAGGAATTCCGGCGCGGGGTGGAGCTAGTCGGTCGACCCGGCCAGAAAGGACAAAGTAACTCGTAGAGCTTCCCTTAGCAAGTTATTGCTGGAAGCTTGAGAGTAATTCCGGAGCGCTGGAGAGCTAGTTGGCAAGACAAGTTTCGTTTTTCCCGTCATATTCGATCTTATTCCCGCTCGCCATCTTGATCTCAGCTCGATCGGGTACCTTTTACTGCCAAAAAGCGTCCCGGCGGGATCGGCCGTTTCGAGTCATCTTGATACGCGTTGTCGGTATTTTGTATTTAACTCGAGCTGTAGGGCAGCTACAGAGCTGGTAAGCACACCTATCGCATTCAGAATGATCAGGCGCGTTCGCCTGTTGAATCCAGAGGTCTGAACTCGGTCTGCTAGCCGAGCTAGGTCCGCAAACCTATTCGCATTATTCGAGTCATCTTGACAGACGCTCTCGGTTTTCTGTACTTAACTCGAGCTGTAGGGCAGCTACAGGGCTCATTGTCACAGACATCGATGGGGAATCATCAGTCGTGTTCGTCTATCGAACCGAGAGCTCTGAACTCGGCTTGCTGCCCGAGCTAGGTTCGCGAAACTATTCGTATTGTCCGACTCATCTTGAGAAGTGCTCTCAATTTTCTGCACTCAACTCGTGCTGGGGGAGGGCTACAGTGCTGCGGGTTACAGATATCGATTTGCACACATCAGGCGCGTCTGTTGGTCGATTCCAGAGCTCGGAACTCGGTCTGCTGCTCGAACTAGATCCGCAAAACTATTATATTATTCGAGTCGATACTGTCGGTTTTCTGCACTTAACTCGGGCTGTAGGGGGGCTGCAGGGCTGGGAATCAGATGAGTGGATTCGCAGACATCAGACGCGCCCGCCTGTCGCATTCAGAGGTCTGAACTCGGTTCGATACTCGAACTGGGTTGCGAAACTGTTTGTTTTATTTGGCGAGAGTCATCTTGAGAGGTCTGCAATCGCTTGCGCTGAAAAACTAGTCGTTCTCTGGAGTTTTTTTCCACACTATATACTGTCAGGAAGCTCTACGAGTCCCGCGGCGGTAAGAAAGGTTGACGGTTTACCGCCGGCGCCCAGTGATGACTTTTGGGTGGTTTTGCAAATATTTGAAGGATATTTGACAATTCATTTTGAGAAAGCAGATTTTTCGCACCTGTAGTGGGGAACTTCGCGTCTGCCAGTAAAATTTTTAGGTCTATAGGTGCAGTATTACTATCAAATCACTTGGCGGAACTGACGTTCAATAAAATAGAAAAACGTGATTTTTCGAGTTTTTTTCTCGCTCCAGAATCTTTCTCTATGTGTTCCGACGATCGCCATGCAAGAAAAGAGCTCTACGAGGTTCCCGGTGGTGACCAGGTTGACGGTTTACCGCCGGTTCTAGTACCTCGTAGAGCTTCCCTTAGCAAGTTACTCCTGGAAGCTTAAGAGTAATTCCGGGGCGCTGGAGAGCTAGTACCTCGTAGAGCTCTTCGGCATCGATGAGCTAGAGGAATTCCGGCGTGGGGTGGAGCTAGTTGGTCGACCCGGCCAGAAAGGACAAAGTGTTAACTTTTGGTTGGTTTTGCAATTTTTTGAACGATATTTGACAATTCATTTTGAGAAAGCAGATTTTTACTCCGAGCATTGACATATAAACTTTGTTCCCTGAGCAGCTCAGCGCTCTAGAGCAATTTTCAGTACCAGTTCACTTGGAGCAACCGACTTCACGTTGACTCCAAAAAATCTCAGCTTGAAGTTTTTGTAGAAAGCTCCCAGAAGCTCTCGCTTTCATTCTGAGCTTTCTCACGGATGCAAGAGCTCTACGAGGTTCCCGGCGGCGACCAGGTTGACGGTTCACCGCCGGCGCCAGTTCCGGGGCGCTGTAGAGCTAGTTGGCAAGAAACATCTCGACGGACCTTTTGCTGACTTTTGGTCGGTTGAAAATTTTGTTCTCGAAATTCAACACTTCGTTAGAGCTCTAGTATTTTTTCCCGTGATATTCGATCTTATTCCCGCTCGCCATCTTGATCTAAGCTCGAGCGGGTACCTTTTACTATCAAAAAGCGTCCTGGCGGGATCGGCCGTTTCGAGTCATCTTGATACGCGTTGTCAGTATTTTGCACTTAACTCGAGCTCTAGGGCAGCTACAGAGCTGGTCAGCACACCTATCGCATTCAGAATTATCAGGCGCGTTCGCCTGTTGAATCCAGAGGTCTGAACTCGGTCTGCCAGCCGAGCTAGGTCCGCAAACCTATTTGTATTATTCGAGTCATCTTGACAGACGCTCTCGGTTTTCGGTACTTAACTCGAGCTGTAGGACAGCTACAGAGCTCATAGTCACAGAAATCGATTGGGAGTCATCAGGCGCGTTCGTCTGTTGAATCGAGAGATCTGACCTCGGCCTGCTGCCCGAGCTAGGTTCGCGAAACTATTCGTATTCTCCGAATCATCTTGAGAAGTGCTCTTAATTTTCTGCACTCAACTCGTGCTGGAAGAGGGCTACAGTGCTGCTGGTCACAGAAATCGATTCGGACACATCAGGCGCGTCCGTCCGTCGAACGCAAAACTCGGAACTCGGCCTGCTGCTCGAACTAGATCCTTGAAACTATTGTATTATTGGAGTCATCCCGAGAGATGCTCTCGGTTTTCTGCATTTAACTCGGGCTGTAGGGGGGCTGCAGGGCTGGTAATCACATGAGTCGATTTGGAGACATCAGACGCGTCCGCCTGTCGCATTCAGAGGTCTGAACTCGGTTTGATATTCGATCTGTGTTGCGAATCTTGAGAGGTCCGAAATCGCTTGGGCTGAAAAACTAGTCGTTCTCTGGAGTTTTTTCCCACATTATATACTGTCAGGAAGCTCTACGAGTCCCCCGGCGGTAAGACAGGTTGACGGTTTACCGCCGGCGCCCAGTACCTCGTAGAGCTCTTCGGCAAGATGAGCTTAGAGGAATTCAGGCGGAGGGTGGAGCTAGTAACTCGTAGAGCTTCCCTTAGCAAGTTATTGCTGGAAGCTTAAGAGTACCTCGTAGAGCTCTCCGGCATCGATGAGCTAGAGAAATCCTGGCGCGGGGTGGAGCTAGTTGGTCGACCCGGCCAGAAAGGACAAAATGATAACTTTTGCGTGGTTTTGCAATTTTTTGAAAGATGTTTGACAGTTCATTTTGAGACAGCAGATTTTTCGCACCTGTGAACGACCATGAGGGCCTCTCTGTCTTAGTATGAGCTCTGTAGGCGCACTTTTACTATCAAAACACTTGGGGGAACCATCTTCATGTCGAAACGAAAAAATGTTTTTTCTTTTTTTCGAGAAATGCTTCCAGAAGCTCTCTCTTTCGACTCCGAGCACTATTACACGTGAAATGAGCTCTACGAGATTCCCGGCGTTGACCAGGTTGACGGTTCACCGCCGGCGCCAGTTGGCAAGGAAAATCTCGACGGACCTTTTGCTGACTTTTGGTCAGTTTAAAATTTTGTTCTCGAAATTCAACAATTCGTTAGAGCTCTAATATTTTTTCCCGTGATATTCGATCTTATTCCCGCTCGCCATCTTGATCTCAGCTCGATCGGGTACCTTTTACTGTCAAAAAGCACACGGGCGGGATCGGCCGTTTCGAGTCATCTTGTCACGCGGGTGTCGGTTTTCTCACGATAACTCGAGCTTCAGGACAGCTATAGAGCTGGTAAGCACAGCTAATCGATTCAGAATGATTAGGCGCGTTCGCCTGTTGAATCGAGAGGTCTGAACTCGGTCTGCTAGCCGAGGTAGGTCTGCAAACCTATTCGTTTTATTCGAGTCATCGTAGCAGACGCTCTCGGTTTTCTGTACTTAACTCGAGCTGTAGGGCAGTTACAGAGCCGATACTCAGAAATCGATTGGGCATCATCAGGCGTGTTCGGCGTGTTCATCTCGGCCTGTTGCCCGAGTTCGCGAACCTATTCGTATTGTTCGAGTCATCTTGAGAAGTGCTCTCGGTTTTCTGCACTTAACTCGTGCTGGAAGAGGGCTACAGTGCTGCTGGTCACAGAAATCGATTTGAAGACATCAGGCGCGTCCGTCTGTCGAACGCAGAGCTCGGAGCTCGGTCTGCTGCTCGAACTAGGTCCGCGAAACTATTGTATTATTCCAGTCATTCTGAGAGCTGCTGTCGGTTTGCTGCACTTAACTCGGGCTGTAGGGGGGCTGCAGGGCTGGTAATCACATGATTCGATTCGCAGACATCAGACGCGCCCGCCTGTCGCATTCAGAGGTCTCAACTCTGTTTGATACTCGAGCTGGGTTGCCAAACTGTTCGTTTATTTGTCAGAGTCATCTTGAGAGGTCTGAAATCGCTTGGGCTAAAAAAGTAGTCGTTCTCTCAATTTTTTTTCCACAGTATATACTGTCAGGAAGCTCTACGAGTCCCCCGGCGGTAACAAAGGTTGACGGTTTACCGCCGGCGCCCAGTTTTGTTCTCGAAATTCAACAATTCGTTAGAGCTCTAGTATTTTTCCCGTGATCTATGATCTTATTCCCGCTCGCCATCTTGATCTCAGCTCGATCGGGTGGGTATTACTATCGAAAAGCGTCATGGCGGGATCGGCCGTTTCGAGTCATCTTGATACGCGGTGACGGTTTTCTCAAGATAACTCGAGCTTCAGGGCAGCTACAGAGCTGGTCAGGACAGCTTATGGATTCAGAATGATCAGGCGCGTTCGCCTGTTAAACCCAGAGGTCTGAACTCGGTCTGCTAGCCGAGCTAGGCGCGCAAACCTATTCGTATTATTCGAGTCATCTTGACAGACGCTCTCGGTTTTCTGTACTTAACTCGAGCTACAGGACAGCTACAGAGCTGATACGTACGGAATCCGATTCAGAATCATCAGTGGCCGTTGTCTGTTGATCCAGAGCTCTGAACTGCGTCTGCTGCCCAATCTAGAATCGCAAAACTATTTGTATCGTTCGAGTTATCTTGAGAGATGCTGTCGGTTCTCTGCACTTAACTCGGGCTGCAGGGGGGCTGCATGGCTGGTAATCATTGGAATTGATTCGGAACTTCAGGCGCGTCCGCCTTCCGAACCGAGAGTTCCGAACTCTTTCCGTTGCACGAACTAGATCCGCAAAACTATTCGTATTGTTCAAGTCATGTTGAGAGGTGCTGTCGGTTTCCTGCACTTAACTCGGGCTGTAGGGGGGCTGCAGGGCTGGTAATCACAGACATCGATTCAGAGACATCAGACGCGGTGTGATACTCGAGCTAGGCTTGCCAAACTATTCGTACTGTTCGAGTCATCTTGAGAGGTGCTGTCGATTTACGCACGAAACTCGGGCTGTGGGAGAATTACAGAGCTTGTACAGAAGACAATCCAGACGCATAGGAGGCGTTCGGATCCGAGAGGTCTGAAATTGCTTGGGCTGAAAAAAACTATTTTTTCAGTGTGTTTACATTATATGTTGTCAGGAAGCTCTACGAGTCCCAGGGCGGTAAGAAAGGTTGACGGTTTACCGCCGGCGCCCAGTTGCTGGAAGCTTAAGAGTAATTCCGGCGCGCTGGAGAGCTAGTTGGTAAGAAAAAACTCGACGGAACTTTTGCTGACTTTTGGTCGGTTTAAAATTTTGTTCTAGAGCTCTATTATTTTTAGACAATTTTGACAATTCGTTAGAGCTCTAGTATTTTTTCCCGTGATATTCGATATTATTCCCGCTCGCCATCTTGATCTCAGCTCGATCGGATAAATATTACTATCGAAAAGCACTGTGGCGGGATCGGCCGTTTCGAGTTGTCTTGATACGCGCTGACGGTTTTCTGAACATAACTCGAGCTTTCGGACAGCTACAGAGCTGGTAAGCACAGCTAATCGATGGAGAATGATTAGGCGCGTTCGGCTGCTGAATCCAGAGGTCTGAACTCGGTCTGTTAGCCGAGCTAGGTCCGCAAACCTGTTCGTATTATTCGAGTCATCTTGACAGAAACTCTCGGTTTTCGGTACTTAAATCGAGCTGTAGGACAGCTACAGAGCTGATATTCACAGAAACCGATTCATAATCATCAGTTGCGTTTGTCTGTCGGATCGAGAGGTCTGAACTTGGTCTGCTGCCCGATCTAGAACCGCGAAATTATTCGTATTGGTCGAGGGATCTTGAGAAGTTTCGAGGTGCTGACGGTTTTCTGCACTTAACTCGGGCTGTAGAGGGGCTGTAGGGCTGGTAATGACAGGAGTCGATTTGCAGACATCAGACGCGTCCGCCTGTCGCATTCAGAGGCCAAAAAATATGCACTATGAGTCGGAATGTTGGTAGGTGCTGTCGGTTTCCTGAACTTGAGTCGAGCTTGGAAGCTCTACGAGTCTCCCGGCGGTAACCAAGGTTGACGGTTTACCGCCGGCGCCCAGTACCCTATGCTCTCCAGGTTTTGGATGCTACCAAGTGCGACAACTTTCGGGTGCTTTTTCCCGGAGAGCTCGCCGAGAGCTAAAGGGTTTAAGATTAGAAGCCGGACGGTGGTGGTGCCTTCCAGGAGCTCCTCCACGCCGGTCCACGTTCCCCGCAGAACCCCGGCGGCCCGGCAACGTGTCCGGGAGAGCTTCCGGCAAGCTGCCACGCGTGCCTGGATGCGTGCAGGCGCAGGAGAACATCTCGAGAAATGAACAGAGTACGAATAGTTTTCTTGTTCCAACTCTGAAAGCGCGACGAGTTCGGGCATCTGGATACTTGAAACTAGCGCGTCTGGTAAATTCCTGGCAATTCTGTGCCAAACAGCTCTGTAGCTCCTCTGTAGCCGAGTCACCTCAAGGACGTTACCATCATCTGTCTAAAATTTAGCACCGTACGAATAGTTGTTCTGACCCAGCTCTGGTAGGAGACCGAATTCAGTCGTCTAGATACTATAGACTAGCGCTTCTTATCATTTCCTTTTGACTTATGTGACACACAGCTCTATAGCTCATCTCCAGCTCGAGTTGAGTCAAGAAAACCATCAACATCTCTAAAAAAAGCAGAATACGAATAGGTTTTCGAATCCCCAGCTCTGATAGCAGATCGAGATCAGGCGTCTAGCTACTTTAGACTCGCGCGCCTGCTGATTTTCCTTTAATTCTTGTGACGAACAGTTATTCAGCTCGTCTGCTGCTGAAGTCTAGTCCAGAGAACCGTCACCATCTCGAAAAAATTAGCAGAGTACGAATAGTTTTTCGTACCGAGCCCTGATAGCAGATCGAGGTCAGGCGTCTAGATACGACTGGAGACTCGCGCGCCTGATGACTGGGATCCGGCGGTAAACCGTCAACCTGGTAACCGCCGGAAGCCTCGTAGAGCTCCGTTTCCGTGCGGAGCTCATCGGTCGAGTTACGTCTAGAAAACGAACCTCAAAAACTAGCAGAGTATGGCTAGTTGTTATAATGCGAATAGTTTCGCAGACCTAGCTCAAGAAGCAGACCGAGCTCAGACCTCTCGATGGAACAGACGAACGCGCCTGATCATTCTGTCTCGGTTTTGTAAGCATCAGCTCTACAGCTGTCCTGAATCTCGAGTTAAGAACAGAAAACCGACAGCACCTGTCAAGATCACACGCTTCGTGGACCTAGCTCGAGTAGCCGACTAAGTTCAGACCTCTAGATGCAACAGATAAACGCGCCTGATGATTTAGAAATGGTTTCTGTAAGCATCAGCCCTGTAGCTCCTGAGTCTCCAGTTAAATACAGAAAACCGACAGCACCTGTCCAGATGACTCGAAGAATACGAATAGTTTTGCGGACCTAGCTCGAGTAGCAGACCGAGTTCAGACCTCTCGATGGAACAGACGAACGCGCCTGATGATTCTAAATAGATTTCTCGACATATCAGCTCTGTAGCTGTCCTAAATCTCGAGTTACGTACAGAAAACCGTCAACGCGTGTCAAGATGACTCGAAACGACCGACGGTTCCAGCAAGTGTTTTGATAGGAATATCTCAGCTACGGACCTGAGAATTTAACTGGCAGACGCGGCATAACTCACTACAGGTGGGCAAAATACCAGTTCTTAAAAACGAATTTTCAAATTTTGCACAAGGATTGAAAAACCGACCCCAAGTCATCACATTGTCTCTTAAGGTCGGGTCGGCCAACTAGCTCCACCCTGCGCCCGAACTGGGATCCGGCGGTAAACCGTCAACCAGGTAACCGCCGGAAGCCTCGTAGAGCTCCGTTTCCGTGCGGAGCTCATCGGTCGAGTTAAATCTAGAAAACGAACCTCAAAAACTAGCAGAGTATGACTAGTTGGAATAATGCGAATAGTTTCGCAGACCTAGCTCAAGAAGTAGACTGAGCTCAGACCTCTCGATGGAACAGACGAACGCGCCTGATCATTCTGTCTCGGCTTTTCTAACCATCAGCTCTATAGCTGTCCTGAATCTCGAGTTAAGTAGAAAACCGACAGCACCTCTCAAGATGACTCGCATAATACGAATAGGTTCGTGGACATAGCTCGAGTAGCAGACCGAGTCCAGACCTCTAGATGCAACAGATCAACGCGCCTGATTATTTAGAAAAGATTTCTGTAAGCATCAGCTCTGTAGCTGTCCTCAATCTGCAGGTAAATACAGAAAACCGACAGCGCCTGTCCAGATGACTCGAAGAATACGAATAGTTTCGCGGACCTAGCTCGAGTAGCAGACCGAGTTCAGACCTCTCGATGGAAGAGACGAACGTGTCTGATGATTCTGAATCGGTTTCTGTTAAGATCAGCTCTGTAGCTGTCCTAAACCTCGAGTTGCGCACAGAAAACCGTTAACGCGTGTCAAGATGACTCGAAACAGCCGACGGTTCCAGCAAGTGTTTTGATGGTAAAATTTCAGCTACGGACCTGAGAATTTAACTGACAGACGCGGCATCTCCCACTTCAATTGGGGAAAAAACGAGATCTCAAAACGAATCTTCAAATTTTGCACAAAGATAGAAAAACCGACCCCAAGTCGTCACATTGTCTCTTAAGGTCGGGTCGGCCAACTAGCTCCACCCTGCGCCCGAATTCCTCTTAGCTCATCTTGCCGAAGAGCTCTACGAGGTACTGGGATCCGACGGTAAAACGTCAACCAGGTAAACGCCGGAAGCCTCGTAGAGCTCCGTTTCCGTGCGGAGCTCATCGGTCGAGCTTAAGACTAGAAAACGAACCTCAAAAACTAGCAGAGTATGACTAGTTGTTAAAATGCGAATAGTTTCGCACACCTAGATCAAGAAGCAGACCGAGCTCAGACCTCTCGATGGAACAGACGAACGCGCCTGATCATTCTGTCTCGGTGTTGTAAGTATCAGCTCTATAGCTGTCCTGAATCTCGAGTTAAGTACAGAAAACCGACAGCACCTGTCAAGATGACTCGCTTCGTGGCCCTAGCTCGAGTAGCAGACTAAGTTCAGACCTCTAGATGCAACAGATAAACGCGCCTTATGATTTAGAAAGGGTTTCTGTAAGCATCAGCTCTGTAGCTCCTGAATCTCCAGTTAAATACGGAAAACCGACAGCACCTGTCCAGATGCTTCGAAGAATACGAATAGCTTTGCGGACCTAGCTCGAGTAGCAGACCGAGTTCAGACCTCCCGATGGAACAGACGAACGCGCCTGATGATTCTAAATCGATTTCTCGACATATCAGCTCTGTAGCTGTCCTAAATCTCGAGTTACGTACAGAAAACCGTCAACGCGTGTCAAGATGACTCGAAACGACCGACGGTTCCAGCAAGTGTTTTGATAATATTATTTCAGCTACGGACCTGAGAATTTAACTGGCAGACGCGGCATAACCCACTACAGATGGGAAAAATACCAGTTCTTAAAACGACTTTTCAAATTTTGCACAAGGATTGAAAAACCGACCCCAAGTCGTCACATTGTCTCTTAAGGTCAGGTCGGCCAACTAGCTCCACCCTGCGCCCGAATTCCTCTTAGCTCATTCTGCCGAAGAGCTCTACGAGGTATTCCTCTTAGCTCATTCTGCCGAAGAGCCCTGCGAGGTATTTCCTTCCCACTTCTGTGCCGAACAGCTCTGTAGCTCATCTGCAGCTCGAGTTAAGTCAAGAACTTGGTAGCGTCCCAAACCCGTAGAGCAAAGAGAACACACACCGGAAAGATTTCCTGGCGAGCCCTCGGACGCTCTCGTCAAGCGCTTCTGGAGCTCTGGGGGGCTCCCCTTCGGCGCTTCTGAAGTGCTGCCGGGAACGCCTGCACGCGTGCAGGAACGCGTAGACGCTTGCCGGAAGCTCCCCCACCTGCTGCCGGCTCAAACGAGTCGCTGCGAGGATCCTGGACCGGCGGAGATGGGCTGCTGGCGGGCACCACCACCGCCCGGCTTCTAATCTAAAACCCTCTCAGTCCCTCGAGATAAGAAAAAAAAAAGAAAAAAAAAACAAAAAAAAAAAAAAAAAAAAAAAAAAAGAAAAAAAAAAAAAAAAAAAAAAAAAAAAAGAAAAAAAATAAAAAAAAAAAAAACAAAAAAAAAGAAACAAAGAAAAAAAAAAAACAAAAAAAAAAAAAAAAAAAACAAAAAATCAGAGAACAAAAAAAAAAAATAAAAAAAAAAAAAAGAAAACAACAAAAAAAAAAAAAGAAAAAATGATAGAAAACAAAAAAAAAAAAAAAAAAAAGGAAAAAGGAAAAAAAGAAAAAAAAAAAAAAAAGATAACAAAAAAAAAAAAAAAATAAACAAAAAAAAAAGCCCACCGCGGGGGAAAATCAAACGTGCGTGGTGGCGCTGGAAAGCTTGCCTGGCTCCTGAAGGGCTGTAACTGGGAACAGGCGGTAAACCGTCAATCCGGTTTTTTTGCGGTTTGCGGTCCAACCACGGGGCCCTACAAGGGCGGTCGGGTTGGTGCAGCCATCCCCTGTGGGCTGGATGTACCCTGAAAAACGTGATACTCTTGAAGTATCTACTACACCTCACGTCGCCGCTACAAATGAAGCGAAGAGCCACGAGAGAGAGCATCGCAGACCAAGAAACAATCACAACATGCAAGTGATCACGGTAACCGTAGTGTCGTCCTTCTTTGAGGCAACCGTAGCGTCGACCAGATCAAAGGCCTACCGTGACAAATCACGGAAAGTCACGTTCAAAGGTCAATGAGCACTCAAATCAAGGAAGCAACGAATGACCTACTTTGGGGGATCAAGCGAAGCTCATATTCAACACACGTGCATGCACAACCACACACAGGCATGAAGAAAAGCAACGCAGCCCCAGATCACAATAGTTCGTACTCAAAGTAATCAGTTATCACCGAGTCAATGTTGAACCAGCACTGAAACATCCCCCAGGAAGACCTTGCATCTTCTGCTCAAGCTCCATAAGTCTCTGTGCATGTGCTGTTACTTTACTTCCTACTTATTTAATATCCTGGCGTACTCCTTCAGTCAATCTCTGCATGTCATGGGCGCTCGTCGTCCTGACGGCATCCACCTTACTATCTACCGCTGCGACCGCCGTCGTCACACTCTGCGTCTGATGACCAATCATCTTCTGAAAGTCACCCAACAAGTTGGCAGAGCCAGACTGCTCCTCCCGCAGAGCCACTGCCGTTACTTTACTGCCAACTGCTTTAATATCTTGGCGATAGCCCTCCGCCGCCTCGCGTGCCGATGATGAGACGCTTGTGAACCCCATCTGCTGTATGAGCAGGAGGTAAACTCTGCTCAATCAGGTAACCGCCGGGGACCTCGTAGAGCTCTTTTCTCACACGGCGCTCCTCGGTAGACATGAAGAAAGCGTATGGAGCAAGACCTGAAAAAAAAAACTCGAATAATCACGTTTTTCTGTTTTTATCCAACGTCGATTCCCCCAAGTGTTTTGATAGTAATACTGCAGCTACGGACCTGAGAATTTCACTGGCAGACGCGGCGCAACCCACTACAGGTGCGAAAAATCTGATTTCTCAAAATGAATTGTCAAATATCTTTCAAATTTTCGCACAACCGACCCAAAGTTACCACATCTTCGTTTCTGGTCGGGTCGACCAACTAGCTCCACCCCGCGCCGGAATTCCTCTAGCTCATCGACTGGGATCCGGCGGTATACCGTCAACCAGGTAACCGCCGGAAGCCTCGTAGAGCTCTGTTCTTACGAAGGAAGCTTTCTCAAGCGCGAAGAAAAAAGCTCGAATAATATGTTTTTTTTTTTTTCATTTTGCATCTTCGCTTCGTGGACCTAGCTCGAGCGCAAGACCGAGTTCAGACCTCTCGATGCGAGAAAAGAACGCGCCGGGTGATACTGGATCGGTTTATATGCGTATCAGCTCTGTAGCTCTTCTAAATCTTCAGTTAAGGGAAACCGACAGCACCTGTCAAGATCACTCGTATGATACGAACAGCTTCGCGGTTCTAGCTCGAGTAGCAGACCGAGTTCAGACCTCTCGATGAAACAGACGAACGCGCCTGATGATTCTCAATCGGCTTCTGTAAGTATCAGCTCTGTAGCTGTCCTAAATCTCGAGTTAAGTACAGAAACCCGTCAACGCGTGTCAAGATGACTCGAAACGACCGACGATTCCCTCAAGTCTTTCGATAGTAATATTGCAGCTAAGGACCTGAGAATTTAACTGGCAGACGCGGCATAACCCACTACAGGTGGGAAAAATACCGGCTCTCAAAACGAATTTTCAAATTTTGCAAAAAGATTGAAAAACCGACCCCACGTTACCACATTGTCTCTTGAGGTCGGGTCGGCCAACTAGCTCCATTCCGCGCCGGAATTCCTCTAGCTCATCGATGCCGAAGAGCTCTACAAGGTACTGGGATCCGGCGGTAAACCGTCAACCAGGTAACCGCCGGGCCTCTTAGAGCTCTGTTCTCGCGCGGCGCTGCTCGGAGCACACGAAAAAGCTTTCTCAAGCGTGAATACAAACGCTCGAAAAACACGTTTTATCATTTTGCATCTCCGTTTCGTGGACCTAGCTCGAGTACCAGACCAAGTTAAGACCTCTCGACGCATGAAAAGAACGCGCCGCATTATACTGGATTGGTTTATATGCGTACCAGCTATGTAGCTCTCCTAAATCCCAGTAAAATACAGGAAACCGAGAGGACTTGTCAAAATGACTCGAAGGATACAAATAGTTTTGCGGACCTAGCTCGAGTATGAGACCGAGTTCAGACCTCTGGATGCAACACACGAACTCGCCTGGCGATTCCGAATAGGTTTCTAAGTATGAGCTCTGTAGCTCTCCTAGATCTCAAGTTAAGTACAGAAAACTGACAACGCGTGCGAACATGACTCGAAACACAGTTGGTTCCCTCAAGTTTTTTGATAGTAATATTGCAGCTACGGACCTCAGAAATTAACTGGCAGGCGCGGCATAACCCACTACAAGTGAGAAAAATACCAGTTCTTAAAACGAATTTTCAAATTTTGCACAAAGATTCAAAAACCGCCCCCAAGTCATCACATTGTCTCTTAAGGTCGGATCGGCCAACTAGCTCCACCCTGCGCCCGAATTCCTCATGGCCCATCTTGCCGAAGAGCTCTACGAGGTATAACTGGGATCCGGCGGTAAACCGTCAACCAGGTAACCGCCGGAAGCCTCGTAGAGCTCTGTTCTCGCGCGGCGCTGCTCGGAGCACACGAGAAAAGCTTTCTCAAGCGTGAAGAAAAAGAAAAAAAAATAAAAAAAAGACAAAGAAAAACAAGAAAAAATGAAATATGAAAAAAAAAAAAAAAACAAAAAACAATAAAAAAACAAGTGGCGTGAAAATAACCAAAAAAGGAATAAAAAAAAAAAAAAAAATAAAAAAAAGAAAATAGAAAACAAAAGCGTGAAGGGATGGCGAGGTTGGGGGTGGGGAAAAAAGCTCGAAAAATATGGTTTTTTCATTTTGCATCTTCGCTTCGTGGAGCTAGCTCGAGTGCCAGACCGAGTTCAGACCTCTCGGTGCGAGAAAAGAACGCGCCGGGTGATACTGGATCGGTTTACATGCGCACCAGCTGTGTAGCTCTTCTAAATCTTCAGTTAAGGGAAACCGACAGCACCTGTCAACATCACTCGTATAATACGAAGAGCTTCGCGGATCTAGCTCGAATAGCAGACCGAGTTCAGACCTCTCGATGGAACAGACAAACGCGCCTGATGATTTTGAATCGGTTCCTGTAAGTATCAGCTTTGTAGCTATCCTAAATCTCGAGAGAAGTACAGAACACCGTCAACGCGAGTCTAGATGACTCGAAACGGCCGACGGTTCCCTCAAGTCTTTTGATAATAATATTGCAGCTACGGACCTGAGAACTTAACTGGCAGACGCGGCATAACCCACTACTGGTGGGAAAAATACCGGTTCTCAAAACGAACTTTCAAATTTTGCACAAAGATTGAAAAACCAACCCCAAGTTACCACATTGTCTCTTAAGGTCGGATCGACCAACTGGCGCCGGCGGTGAACCGTCAACCTGGTAACCGCCGGGAACCTCGTAGAGCTCCTTACACTAGTCAGAGTGCTCAGAATCGAAGTAAACTGATAAAACAAAGATTTTCCGAAAATCTTGATTTTCGTTTTCTTCAATGTTCATATTGGCTCGGTTCCGGGAATTCAACTCTTAATAAAATACATCGGGAGAGCTCAGCTGCTGTCAGAGAGAAGTTTATATGCCAATGCTCAGCGTAAAAATCTCCTTTTTCAAAATGAATGGCCAAGTATCTTCGAATTCTCAGCAAAACCGACCGAAAGTCATCACTTTGTCCGTTCTGGCCGGGTCGACCAACTTGGAACCGGCGGTAAACCGTCAACTAGGTTTCCGCCGGAGACCTCGTGGATCTCTTTTCTTGCTCAGCGCTCCTCAAAACACGTGAAGAAGCTTCTAAAGCGAGGGCCAAAAAACTCGGAAAAAAAAGGTCGCATACGAATAGTTTTGCGGAACTAGCTCGAGTAGCGGACTCTTTTCAGAGCTCTGGATGCTTCAGCTGGACGCCCCTGATGATTCTGCATCGCCTTCTGTGCGTATCAGCTCTGTAGCTGCAATACAGCTCAGCACAGAATACCCACAGCGCCTCTAAAGAGAACATGCGAAATACGAATAGTCTCGTGGACCTGGCTCGAGTAGCAGACCGAGTTCAGATCTCTCGATGCAACAGACGAACGCGCCTGGTGAAAATGAATCGGTTTATGTGCGCACCAGCTCTCTAGCTCCTCTAAATCTTGAGTTCAGTACGTGAAACCGACATCACTGGTCAAACTGACTCGAAGAATACAAATAGTTTGACGGACCTAGCTCGAGTAGCAGACCGAGTTCAGACCTCTAGATGCAACAGACGAACGCGCCTGATGATTCTGAATCGGTTTCTGTAAGAACCAGCTCTGTAGCTCTCCGAAATCTCGAATTACATACAGAAAATCGTGAACGCGTGACTCCGAACACAGTCGGTTCCTTCAAGTGTTTTGATAGTAATACTGCACCTGCGGACCTGATAATTTGACTGGCAGACGCGGCATAACCCACTACAGGTGTAAAGCGTCTGGTTTCTCAAAATGAATGGTTACTTTCAAATCTTAGTAAAACCGACCCAAAGTCGTCACATTGTCCGCCCAGGCCGGGCGAGCCAACTAGCCACCCCGCGCCGGAATTCCTCTAGCTCATCGATGCCGAAGAGCTCTATGAGGTACTAGCTCCACCCCACGCCGGAATTCCTCTAGCTCATCGATGCCGACTTGAAACCGGCGGTAAACCGTCAACCAGGTCACCGCCGGGAACCTCGTAGAGCTCTTTTCTTGCACGGCGATCGTCGGAACACATGAAGAAAGCTTCTGGAGCGAGAGACAAAAAACTCTAAAAATCACGTGATTCTGTTTTTATCAAACGCCGGTTCCTCCAAATGTTTCAATAGTAATACTGCACCTACGGACCTGAGAATTTGACTGGCAAACGCGGAATAACCCACTACAGGTGCGAAAAATCTGGTTTCTTATGATAAATAGTGAAATATATTTCAAATCTTAGGAAAACCGACCCCAGGTCATCACATTGTCTCTTAACGTCGGGTCGACCAACTGGCACCGGCGGTGAACCGTCAACCTGCGCCGGAAACCTCGTAGAGCTCAGACTCGAAGGAAAGAGCTTCTGGAGTCATTTCTCAAAAAATTGAACATTCATTTTTTTTCATGTCGACATAAAGTTGGTTACCCCAAGTGTTTTGATAGTAAAAGTGCGCCTACAGAGCACAAAGAAAGACGCAGAGGCCCTCACAGTCCAAAATGAATTGTCAAATATCTTTCAAATCTTAGCAAAACCGACCCAAAGTTATCATATCTTCTTTTCTGGCAGGATCGACCAACTAGCTCCACCCCGCGCCGGAATTCCTCTAGCTCATCGATAACGAAGAGCTCTACGAGGTACTAGCTCCACCCCGCGCCGGAATTCCTCTAGCTCATCGATAACGAAGAGCTCTACGAGGTAAGAGCTCTACGAGGTACGAAGAGCTCTACGAGGGACCGTGCGTGGAGGCGCTAGAAAGCTTGCCTGGCGCGCTCCTGAGGGCTGAGAGCGACGCTTCCAAGCGCGCCTGCACGCGTGGGGCTCGCTGCTCGGGAAGCTTCGCGAGGCCTCTGGAGCACGTTCCACGGGAACGCACTGGGATCCGGCGGTAAACCGTCAACCAGGCAACCGCCGGAAGCCTCGCAGAGCTCTGCTCTTGCGCGGCGCTGCTCGGAGCACACGAAACAACTTTCTCCAGCGTGATGAAAAAAAGCTCGAAACTTTGTTTTTTTTTCATTTTGCATCTTCGCTTCGTGGACCTAGCTCGAGTGCAAGACCGAGTTCAGACCTCTCGATGCGAGAAAAGAACGCGCCGGGTGATACTGGATCGGTTTATATGCGCACCAGCTCTGTAGCTCTTCTAAATCTTCAGTTAAGGGAAACCGACAGCACCTGTCAAGATCACTCGTATGATACGAATAGTTTCGCGGATCTAGCTCGAGTAGCAGACCGAGTTCAGACCTCTCGATGGAACAGACAAACGCGCCTGATGATTCTCAATCGGTTTCTGTAAGTATCAGCTCTGTAGCTGTCCTAAAACTCGAGTTAAGTACAGAAAACCGTCAACGCGTGTCAAGATGACTCGTAACGGCCGACGATTCCCTCAAGTCTTTCGATAGTAATATTGCAGATACGGACCTGAGAATTTAACTGGCAGACGCGGCCTAACACACTACAGGTGGGAACAATGCCGGCTCTCAAAACGAATTTTCAAATTTTGCAAAGAGATTGAAAAACCGACCCC
Source organism: Prorocentrum cordatum (assembly GCA_963575745.1). NCBI lineage: Eukaryota > Dinophyceae > Prorocentrales > Prorocentraceae > Prorocentrum > Prorocentrum cordatum. The sequence continues at coordinate 221,687 of CAUYUJ010015263.1, forward strand.
AATTACCACATTCTCTCTTAAGGTCGGGTCGGCCGATTAGCTCCACTCCGCGCCGGAATTCCTCTAGCTCATCGATGCCGAAGAGCTCTACGAGGTATTGGAACAGGCGCCGCGGGACACGCTGCAGAACCCGGGGAGCCACAGAAGGGAACGTGGAGCGGTGGGCGGAGGGGTGCGGCGGCGCACGCGCATCCGCCGGCTTCTCTTCTGACAACCCTATCTAGCCCAAGAAGCTATCCGGGAAAACCCTCACTATCTCTAGAAAAGTTAGCAGAGTACGATAGTCTTCTGGACCGAGCTCTAATAGCAGACCGAATTCAGGCGTCTAGACACTTTATTTAGACTAGCGCATATGATGATTTCCTTCCGATTGCTGTGCCAAAGAGCTCTCTAGCTCATCTGCAGCGCGAGTTAAGTCCAGAAAACCATCATCATCTCGAAAGAAATTGGTGGAGTACAAATAGTTGCGCGGACCTAGCTCTGGTAGCAGACCGAGTTCAGACCTCTAGATGCTACAGACGAACGCGCCTGCTGATTCTAGATCGATGAGGTCTGCATACCAGCTCTGTAGCGCTCCGACAGCTGGAGTTAAGTGCAGAAAACCGACAGCATCTCTTAAGATGACCCGAACAGCCGATCCCGCCTGGATGCTTTTTGGCAGTAATAAGTACCCGATCGACCTGAGATTGAGGTGGCGAGCGGGAATGAGATCAAAAATGGGGGAAAAATACAAGGGATCTCAAACAAATTGCTGAATTTCGAGAAATCGAATAAATGCCAAGCAAAATCATGCAAAACTTCCGTCGATATTTTTTCGCCAACTAGCCCCCCAGCGCGCCGGAATTGCTCTTCTAGCGTCGCCGCTTACGCTCCAAGCGAAGCTCTACGAGTCATTGTCCGATCTGGCCGGGTCGATCAACTAGCTCCCCCCTGCGCATAAAGTAGGAGGCCTTGGGGGGAGGAAGATGGAGGAAGAACGAATAAGAGCAGGGAAAGGAGGGAGGAAAAAATATTCAAAAAAAAAAAAAAAAGCAAAATGTAGAAAGGTTAAATGAGTCTGCAAAACAAAGTTGACAAGAATTACATGGTACATAACAGAGTATAAAAGGAGAGAAAACGGTCGGAATGGGATATCTTGGCGCGTGCGGTGAAAGAACCGTGAACCTGGCCACCGCTGGGAACCTCGTAGAGCTTCTAGCACGCATAAAGAGTGCTCGAATCCGAAGCAGACAGCTTCTGGGAGCATTTCCAGAAGAACGTCAAATTTACATTTTTCGGTGTCAACATGATCTCGGTTGCTTCAAATGTTTCGATACTAAAACTGGGCGCCGGCGGTAAACCGTCAACCTTTCTTTTTTTTTTGGGGAGGCTGACCAGGCACCGAGCGCCCCAGCGCCCGTTAAGTGCCTACCTAGTCTCTCTGCAGCTGGAGGTCTTGGGCCACCTGGGCTGCGGCCCGCAAGAGGCCCTCGAGACCCGAAAGCTCAGCGTCAGTGAGACTGCTATGGGAGGGGAGTGCCTGTGCACAACGCCCTACTACTTCCCATATGATTGGACAAGGAGAGGAGGCTTGGGGGAAGAGGGAGACTACACGAGCTCTCTTATCTCTATGCTCAGGGTCAGGGTAAGGGTCATGGAATCGAGGAATATATCCAATCTGCAGAAACCAACCAACGCCCACACCTTGGGCACACACTCCGCCGTCGAAGGATCCGCGGAGGCCAATAACTCGAAAGTTGTCTTGGACATCAGGACGAAAGATATGGTGGTGGAACAGCTCTCTGAATATCTGGCCTTCCCGTGCTAAGTGGGTAAGATCATCAGCTACTGTATTACTCTCTCGATATATGTGTCGAATGAAGTCGTTGCCCCATGAGGGGGGTCGTATTCCTTCCTCCTCCAACTCTTCCATAAGAGAAATAATATTTGCCACCCGCCTACGATAAGAAGCCCCATCTCCTCCTTCTCCTCCCTCAACCTTCCAGAGACCATTGATCCAGTTACAGATAAGAAGCGAATCGCCCGTCAGCTCAAGACCGATCCCATCATCACTCAGATCCCAAGTCGGCTCCTGTTCATTGTTCGAGGCCAATCTCTGGGCCAGCTTCTCAGACTCCTTCACCGACAACGGACGAGCCAACATCTCCTCCCCCCTCTCCTTCATGTAGTTTCCTCGTCCTCCAGTTCCTCCACGGACAACAAACAAGTCAAACAGAGAACCCAAAGTACAAGCTTCCAGTAACTGCCTGCAATACTGAACGAAGTCAGAGTAAGAGAAAGAACACGCCCTCCACCAACGATCCTCCAGATTCACAAACGAGGGAAATATCGTCTGGAACATGAAACACCAAGGATGTTCACCCGTCGCCTGCCCCTTAGCACTGCCTAATCGTGTCAGTTTCGAGGCCTCCTTCCACTTCCACTGGGAACGCAAATATTTTGACTCAAGTGTCCTTTTCTCCTCCCACCTCGGGGTACAGCACATCAGAAGCCGGCGTGCGTCACGATGCGCACGAGGATACACCGTCTGTTGTCCAGGTCCAGGAACAGCCACCCTCCGACGTTTCGGGGGGGGCCTGGGGGAATCCCTAGGCCCCCCCCGCTCACAGGGAACTTCAATATCTCGAGAAGAAGAGGCCCTATCAGAGGGCATAGCAGAAGTGACCATCCCATGCATATCTGAAGAGACAGCGCCCATCCCATTCGTATCTGAGAAGACTGCGCCCATCCCATTAGTAACTGCAGGGGCAGCACCCATCCCACTGGTAACTGAAGAGACTCCCACCATCCCATTAGTAACTGAAGAGACCACACCCATCCCACTGGTAACTGGAGAGACCATCCCATGCATATCAGAAGAGACCACACCCATCCCATTCGTATCTGAAGAGACCGCACCCATCCCACTAGTAACTGAAGAGACAGCCCCCATCCCATTGGTAACTGAAGAGACCTCCACCATCCCATTGGTAACTGAAGAGCCCGCGACCATCCCTGGGCTCAGCTCCGACTCAGGAATCTGATATCCGCTGTCGACATTAGCTCCGAAATATGATGCTATGTCAGCTCCAAGCTGCCACAAGGAATAAAGAACTCTCTGCACTGCACTCTGGCACTTTGCTTCAAAGAACATCCGTCTAGCATTTCTGAGTCGAGCTGGCTTCCAAACTACCCAACTTTCGGAGGCTGGCTTTTGGGGTGACGTCATCTGGTAAAGACAATTTCCCTCAAAGACATTCAGGCTCTGCAAGGAGTCCCTGTCCCAACTACTACCTTGACTTCCATAAATGAGAATGCTCTGAACCCGAGTGATATAACTCCTACACTTGGCCGAAAACGGGACTGCCTTTGATCTAAAATAAGCTGCATGCGCATGGAAGGCTCGTCGCGCGGCCCCGATCCGCCGCCGAAGGTCCTGGTGTGCCTCCCTATAGCTACAGTATATGCTGTTCCCCAAGACATTCATCTCGTCAACTACTTTGAACGGCACCATCTGATCCTGAACCCGAACCAGGATATGATGTTTTGGCTTCTCCGAGAAACCGATAAACGCGACCTCGAGCGACTCGATCTTCCATTCGAATCCCCATCCCCGCAGAGTCTCTGTCATGTCTCCTACCTGTCGCCTAAACTCCTCCTCCGAAGATCCCAAGATAAAGATATTGTCGGCATATAGCAAGTGGTGTACAGGAACCGAGGCCGAAACTTCTCCCACCGAGTTTGGATCCAGACAATGGAACCCAATCCCCTGCTCATCCCAAAGCTTAAATAAAGGAGCCCACATCGCAACGACTATCAGGTTCCACAAGGAGGGGCTGTCGTTCCCACCTGTCCTGATGTGGGTATCGATTCCCACATTCGGCAGCTGCAGGCCCTGGAAGAGAAGCGAAGTGACCTCGCACGGCATAGGCACGAGCACACCGTACTGGAGCCAGGGAGGGAGAGAGAGGACGTCGAACGCACGTTTGACCGTCGAGATTTTCGTGTTCTGGAAAGCTTGTTTCACATCCGCTGACCCAAGAACCAGACGTCGATCCTTCCCCCACTGTGTGGCGTGTTGTGCTGCTGCCTTAAGTCCTGCAAATATCTCAGTGCATGATCTTTTGGGAACGAAACCGAATAACGATGCATGAGTGCCAGCCTGGAGACAATATGGTTCAAGCATGATCGAGAGACAAGAACTGTACCACTTCTTAAAGATACTCTCCACAGAAATACGCCTCGTATCAGAAACATCGCATATCGGATAAGATTTGGGAAGTAGTGTCGTCAATGTTTGATGCCAAGAAGATGGAGGTAAAACAATGCCACGTAAGATATCACAAAATAATCGCTTGATAGTGCGAACGGCTCTCCACGGAAGCGCTTTGATTACTTCTGCCCCCACCCCGTCTGGTCCCGTGGCTTTTCCCGGGTTGAGTCGAGCTCGGGCCCGAAGGACCACCGCCATCGTGAGCGTCGCCTCCTGGGGTCTGGGGGACCCCTGGAGCTCCTCCCTGAGGCCCTGGACAATCTTGATCGACCGCAGACGCTCCTCCTCATCCTCGCAGACCTCCTTCAACTTCATCATCTCCTCCATCCACCTCTCCCTGTCCACGCTCTCCTCCCCCTCAATCTTCACCGCCTTCAAAGCTGCTTTACGTGGACGCTCCGCTTCCCATTCCAGCTTTGCTCGTTTGAATTTTCTGGCTTCCCGATCTCTTTTTCTGCGTAGAAGTCGATAGGCTAACGTCCCCCTCTCCGCCCTCCTCCGGTAGACCTGCACATCCAAGGACCGCAGCAATTCCGATCGTTCAGGGGCTCGAGCTGGGCGCTTCGGGGTACATTCTGTGGCCGACGCACACGAATAGATAACACTCTCTGCCTGACACATAAGTTGGCACGAAAATAGATTGGCATCCAACAACTGGCGACACGATCGACGAGCAGACAAGTTGAGTGGGTCCCAGCCTTTTAGGGTTCGAGAACGTCGTGAGAGATTCCGTCTCGCCAACTCCCTGGAAGCCACTCTCAGAGAAGCTCGAACAAGGGCATGATCTGATAATCTCATCACGGCTCCCTGCTGCTGTCCTACGTACAGAAACTCAACCGAGCACCCCGACACCTGCGATCCATGAGGAACAAGGATGTAATCGAGCACTTCACGGCGGGACCCCTTCCGATAATCAAACCAAGTCGGCTTCCTAGCTCCAAAAGAATTCGAAGCACACATACGCTCCTGAACAAACCAATCCTCCACCTCCTGTCGCAAGCTCTCCACCTTCTCCTTCCTCTCCCGCTCCTTGGTCCCCGTGGCCTGGATCTGCACTACCTCCAAGCCTCCTCCCGAATAAACCTCCTCCTCATGCTGTAAGTGTGGCTGTACAACAAGACGACAGAAACCATAACGACGGCATACGTACTTTCTGAGCAAGCTTACCGACTGGAGTGCACAATGTGATATCTCCAGAAACTCGGGCTGCTGGCATCAGGCAAGTACAATGAGACAAAGAGAATCCGTCCAGCAAGGATCGCGCACCACCTCTCTGAGGCCCACTGACCTCGAACACTATCAGCCCTCCGATAGAGTATCATAGCACGGCGATCCTCCGAGACGTGGTAGTACAGTCCCATTTTGACAAACCATTGCGCCATAACGTCGATGTTCTGAGACTCCTGTACCCCCAGGAAATCCCAGCCTAGGTGTGCTCCGTAGACTACCCTCGCCAGAACACTATAAGCTTTGTCATCCTTCCTCCCGGCACGTTGAAGGTTGAGCGTGGCGAAGCGGACTTCCGTCGGCTCCGCCCGTCGGCGTCACTGAGAAGCAGCCCTGGAGTCCGAGACTAACTCCTCGAGCTCTGTCTCCGTCATGGTGATGCCGTGCCTCTGGGCGAAAGACGTCCAAGCTGCTGGGATAACTCGCCACTGCCCAGATCCCCCGAAGCTGGCCGCCTGATACTCGGCCAGCAAGCTCCGCTTCCACTCAACGGGGTCAGAGTACATCGTGGACGGCGACTTTCCGTACCCAGACGATCCTTTGAGGAAGATGGTGGGGTGCTTCCTGCTCCAGACACCATAAAATCGGCCAACCGCTTGATTGTGTGGGATCTTCTCGTCTGGGACCTCTGCACGAACTCTCAAACGAGACATCTTCGACTTCACCTTGGTGTAAAAGGCGTGGTTAAGCGATGCGTCATCATTTATACGTGTGAGAGCGCGTTGTACAGCATAGACCACTTCACTCCCTGTCCCAACCTTAAATCTAATCTTGATATTCCCCGTCATCGGTTTCGATCTGGCAAGTTTCTCAGAGCTGACCACATCCACTTGACCGTGTAACCGCTCGTTGTCCGCTTTCAAAAGACCCAGGGTGTTCTGGAGTAGTGTGCAGGCATCCGCATCGTCAATCATCGTAAGTTCCCTACTCGTGCGATTCGACCAGTCCTGGACCCATCCGTACAATTCCACATATGTAGGAGTAAATTTTGCCGTCGATGTTCGTCCTGCAAATCTCGGGGCTGCTATCGTAGAGTTAGAGGATCCAATCGAAGCAGTATCCTGGCTGGCCAGGGTCTCCAAGTTCTTAAGCCTAATCTCCTGCTCCTGCTGGTTCTTCTCAATGGCCGTGAGTTTCTCTGTCTGGACCCCGAGACGTTGATCCATACTACTAATACGCACGTCAGTGGCCACCGAGGCGGCCTTCGACTCGTCATGATTCTGAAAGGACATCTGCATGAACAATCGCAAACTCTCATCTTCTTGAAGACTCAGAATTTTCTCTCTCATGGCCTTTTGATCACGAATGTCACCTCCCGTCTTGTCCACCTTCTCCTCCTCCTCCATATCCGTCTTCATCCTCTTGCTACCCTGACCGTCAACCTCCATTTCTTCTGGAAAGAACTGGCGAAACGACCCTTCTTGAACTTACAGAAACACCACGAACGACGCGAGTAGTGTCGATAAGGTCGAGAACGACGAAATATGCAACACACTAAGCGACAGTAATCCTCCCAGTAGAAGTCTTCCAGATCTGCAAAGAATCGATCCCAAACACAGCTGGGCTCTCCGAGAGGATATAAGACGTTCCACCCTCCTGCTGGCTCTCCGAAGCTGTTCGTGACTGCACAGAACGATACAACAATACTCAACTCGCACACGTGGAATGAATAATGGACGAGGGCAAAAAATGGAAGAAGGCACGCTCCCAAGAACAAAAGCAGATGCAGACGTATGCGTGCTCCACTCGTACCAGCAGGGCGTTGCCTCCCAGTAACCAGTTCAATCAGGAGCCTGATGCCAGCAGAGGGGCCGCAGGCTGTCCAAGATGTGTGCGAAAGAGTGTACAGTATGTGGAACCCAACTCCCCACTGCACAATGCAGCTCGAGAGAGCCCCCCGGCGGGACAAGGCCGAGGGAGAGCGGGAGGTAAGCTCCGCTTCCTCAACCTTTCTTACCGCCGGGGGACTCGTAGAGCTTCCTGACCATATATAATATAACAAAACTGCAGAGAACGATTAAGTTTTTCAGCCCCAGCGATTTCAGACCTCTCGATACAACAGCCGAACGCCTCTGATGTTTCTGGATCGTTTGCTGTGCGTACCAGCTCATAGCTGTCCTACAGCCCGAGTTCAATACAGAAAAGAGACAACACCTGCCAAGGTGACTTGAAGAATACGAACAGTTTTGCGGACCTAGCCCGAGTAGCAAACCCAGTTCAGATCTCTGGATGCAACAGACGAACCCGCACGATGATATCAAATCAGCGTCTGTGCGTATCAGCTCTGTAGCTCTTTTACATCCCGAGTTGCGTGCGAAAATCGACAGCACCTCTCAAGATGACTCCAACAATACGAATAGTTTCCCGAACCTAGCTTGAGTACCGAGTTTAGACCTCTGAATGCAACAGGCAGACGCGCCTGATGTCTCCAAATCGATTCCTGTGATAATAGCACTGTAGCCGCCCTACAGCCCGAGTTAAGTGCAGAAAACCGACAGCACCTCTCAAGATGACTCGAACAGTACGAATAGCTTCGCGGACCTAGCTCGGGCAGCAGACCGAGTTCAGAGCTCTGGATTCAACAGACAAACGCGCCTCATGATTCTGAATCGGTTTCTGTAAGTATCGGCTCCGTAGCTGTCCTACAGCTCGAGTTGACTACAAAAACCGAAAACGCATGTCGAGATGACTCGAAATGGCCAATCCCGCCTGCCTGCTTTTCGGCAGTAAAAGGTACCCGATCGAGCTGAGATCAAGACGGCGAGCAGGAAAAAGATCGAATATCCTGAGAAAAATACTAGAGGTCAAACGAATTGAGGAATTTCGAAGAAAAAATTTTCAACTGAGCAAAGGTCAGCAAAAGGTGTCAGACTTCTCTTCCAAACTAGCTCTCCAGCGCCCCGGAATTACTCTTAAGCTTCCAGCAACTAGCTAAAAAAAACTCTACGAGTTATTCGCTCTAGAGACCTAAGCTGCTCACAGAACGAAGTTTGGGCACTAATGCGTGCAGTGAAAATATCGTTGCTTGAAATCAATGGTCAAATATCTTTCGAATCTTAGCACAACTGGGCGCCGGCGGTAAACCGTCAACCTTTCTTACCGCCGGGGGACTCGTAGAGCTTCCTAACAATATATAATGTCGAAAACAAATTGCAGAGAACGGAGAGTTTTTCAGCCCAAGCGATTTCAGACTCTTGATGCCACAGCGAAACGCCCCCGATGCTTCTGGCAGGCGGACGCGTCTGATGTCTACTCGATTCCTGTCATTACCAGCCCTGCAGCCCCTACAGCCCCAGTTAAGTTCAGAAAACTGACAGCACCTCTCAGGATGACTCGAATACTACGAACAGTTTCGCGAACCTAGTTCGGGCAGCAGACCGATTCGACAGGCGGACGCGCCTGATGTCTCCAAATCGATTCCTGTCACTACAGCACTGTAGCCCCCTACAGCCCGAGTTAAGTACAGAGCCGACAGTATCTCTCAAGATAACTCGAACAATACGAATAGTTTCGCGATTCTAGATCGGACAACAGACCGAGTTAAGAGCTCTGGATTCAACAGACGAACGCGACTGATGATTCTGAATCGGTTTCTGTGAGTAGCAGCTCTGCGGCTGTCACATGGCTCAGGTTAAGTACAGAAAACTGAGAGCGCCTGTCAAGATAACTCGAATCATACGAATAGGTTTCCGGACCTAGCTCGGCTAGCAGACCGAGTTCACACCAGGACGAGGGGCCCGAACAACTCACACCAGGAGAAGCCCGAACAACTCACACCAGGACGAAGAGCCCGAACAACTCACACCACGAAGAGCCCGAACGACTCACACCAGGAAGGGCCCGAACGACTCACACCAGGACGAGAAGCCCGAACGACTCAGAGCACGGGGAGCGCTTTCCCTCCCTCCTCCTCCGCCTCGTCCTTCTCCCGCCCCCACCACAAGAAAGAGTACAAGGAGGCGGGAGGAAGGAGGAACAGGGGAGATATGCGGGGGCAGGCGGAAACACGCCTGTGGATGCAACAGACGAACGCGCCTGATCATTCTGAACCGATAAGGCGTGCACCAGCTCTGTAGCTGTCCTGTATCTCGAGTTAAGTCCAATATACCGAGAGCGCGTACCAAGATGACTCGAAACGGCCGATCCCGCGGTGTGCTTTTTGGCAGTAAAAGATACCCGATCGAGCTGAGATCAAGATGGCGAGCGGGAACAAGATCGAATATCACCAAAAGAATACTAGAGCTCAAACGAATTGAGAAATTTCGAGAACAAAATTTTCAACCGACCAAAAATCACCAAAAGGTCCGTCGAGATTTTTCTTGCCAGCTCTCCAGCGCCCCGGAACTGGCGCCGGCTGTAAACCGTCAACCTGGCTACCGCCGGGAACCTCGTAGAGCTCCTTCCACGTGCATATAGATGAGTGGCATGCGAGCGTGGAGGGAGCTTCGTCGGAGGGGGCATTTCTCGAACAATTGTGGGCAACATTGTCAGATGTGTGTTGATGTTTCGGGTGGAAGTCCGGTTCTCGGCCGAAGTGTTTTCGATAGTTAAAATGTGGCGTCCTAAAAGAAAAAAAAAGACAAAAGAAAAAAACAAAAGAAAAATGAAAAAAGAAAAAGAAAAAAAAAAACACAAAAAAAAAAAGAAAAAAAAAGAAAAAAAAAGAAAAAAAAAAGAAAAGAAAAAGAAAATAAAAAAAGAAAAAGAAAAAAAAAAAGCTCATGAAAACTGGGAACAAGCGGTAAACCGTCAACCAGGTTACCGCCGGGCACCTCGTAGAGCTCTTTTCTTGCACAGTGCTCCTCGAAACACATGCAGGAAGCTTCTGAAGCGAGAGACGAAAAACTCGAAAAATCAGGATTTGTCGGTTTTCATCCAAACTCGGTTGCTCCAAATGTTTTGATAGTAATACTGCACCTACGGACCTGAGAATTTGACTGGCAGACGCGGCATAACCCACTTTAGGAGCGAAAAATCTGGCTTCTCAAAATGAATTCTCAAATATCTTTCAAATCTTAGCAAAACCGACCGAAAGTTGTCACATTGTCTCTTCTCGTCGGGTCGACCAACTAGCTCAGCCCCGCGCCGGAATTCCTCTAGCTCATCGCCGACGAAGAGCTCTACGAGGTATTAAGACGCAGAGGCCCTCATAGTCGTTTACAGGTGCGAAGAATCTGGTTTCTCAAAATAAGTGGTCAAATATCTTTCAAATCTTGGCAAAACCACCCAAACTGAGCGCCGGCGGTAAACCGTCAACCTTTCTTACCGCCCGGGGACTCATAGAGCTTCCTGACAATATATAATGTGGAAAAAATGCAGAGAACGAAATGTTTTCAGCCCAAGCGATTTCAGACCTCTCGATGCAACAGCCGAACGCCCCCGATGCTTCTGGATTGTCTTCTTTACGAGCTCTGTAGCTCTCCTACAGCCCGAGTTACGTGCGTAAATCGACAGCACCTCTCAAGATGACTCTAACAAAGCGAAGAGTTTGGCAATCCAGCTCGAGTATCAAACCGAGTTCAGACCTCTGAATGCGACAGGCGGACGCGTCTGATCTCTACGAATCGACTCCTGCGATTACCAGCCCTGCAGCCGCCCTACAGCCCGAGTGACGTGCGTAAATCGACAGCACCTCTCATGCTCACTCGAAAAATACAATTGTTTCGCGGACTAGTTCGGCCAGAGAGTTCCGAGCTCTGGATTCGACAGGCGGACGCGCCTGATGTCTTCAAATCGATTCATGTGACCACCAGCACTGTAGCCCCCCCCTCCCCCCCAGCCCGAGTTAAGTGCAGAAAACCGAGAGCACTTCTCAAGATGACTCGAACAATACGAATAGTTTCGCGATTCTAGATCGAGCGGCAGACCGAGTTCAGAGCTCTCGAGTCAACAGACCATGCGACTGATGATTCTGAAGCGGTTTCTGTAAGCATCAGCTCTGTAGCTGCCCTATAGCTCGAGTTAAGTACAGAATACCGAGAGCACCTATCAAGGTGACTCGAATAATACGAATGGATTTGCGGACCTAGCTCGGCTAGCAGACCGAGTTCAGACCTCTAGATTGATCAGGCAAACGCGCCTGATCATTCTGAATCGATTAGCTGTGCTTACCAGCTCTGTAGCTGTCCTGAAGCTCGAGTTATCTTCAGAAAACCGTCATCGCGTGTCAAGATGACTTGAAACAGCCGATCCCGAGTGCCTGCTTTTTGGAAATAAAAGGTACCCGATCGAGCTGAGATCAAGATGGCGAGCGGGAATGAGATCGAATAGAGCTCAAACGAATTCTTGAATTTCGAGAACAAAACGCCGGGAACCGGCGGTAAACCGTCAACCAGGCTACCGCCGGACACCTCGTAGAGCTCTTTTGTTGCACAGCGCTCCTCGGACCACATGAAGGAAGTCCACTGGTCGCCGGCGGTAAACCGTCAACCTTCCTTGCCGGGAGACTCGTAGAGCTTCCTGAAAATATATAATGCCGGAAAAAATTGCAGAGAACGAATAGTTTTTCAGCCCAAGCGATTTCAGACCTCTCGATGCAACAGCCGAACGCCCCGATGCCTCTGGATTGTCTTATTTGCGAGCTCTCTGCCTACAGCCCGAGTTACGTGCGTAAATCGACAGCGTCTCAAGATAACTCGAACAATACGAATAGTTTGGCAAACCTAGCTCGAGTATCGGACCGAGTTCAGATCTCTGAATGCGACAGGCGGACTCGTCTGATGTCTTTAACGATTCCTGTGACCACCAGCCCTGCAGCCCCCCAACAGCCCGAGTTAAGTGCAGAAAACCGACAGCACCTCTCAGGATGACTCGAACAATACAAATAGTTTCGCGGGCCTAGTTCAGGCAACAGACCGAGTTCGGAGCTCTGAATTGACAGACGACGCGCCTGATGTCTCCAAATCGATTCCTGTGACTACCAGCACTATGCCCGCCCGACAGCCCGAGTTAATTAAGTACAGAAAACCGACAGCACCTCTCAAGATAACTCAAACAATACGAATAGTTTCCTGATTCTAGATCGGGCAGCAAACCGAGTTCAGAGCTCTGCATTGAACAAACGAGAGCGACTGATCATTTTGAATGATTTTCTCTAAGTATCAGCTCTCTAGCTGTCATATAGCTCGAGTTAAGTGCAGAAAACCGAGAGCACCTGTCAAGATTACTCGGATAATACGAATAGCTTTGCGGACCTAGCTCGGCTAGCAGGCCGAGTTCAGACCTCTGAGTGCAACAGACGAACGAGCCTGATCATTCTGAATCGATGAGGTGTGCTTACCCGCTCTGTAACTGTCCTCTATCTCGAGTTAAGTCCAATATACCGAGAGCGCGTATCAAGATGACTCGAAACGGCCGATCCCGCCAATGTGCTTTTTGGCAGTAAAAGGTACCCGATCGAGCTGAGATCAAGATGGCGAGCGGGAATAAGATCGAATATCACGGGAAACTTGGTAGCGTCCACTGAGCGCCGGCGGTAAACCGTCAACCTTTGTTACCGCCGGGGGACTCGTAGAGCTTCCAGACAACATATAATGTCAAAAAAATACACCGAAAAAAAAGTTGTTCAGCCCAAGCAATTTCAAACCTCTCGGATGCAACAGCCGAACGCCCCCGATGCTTCTGGATTGTCTTCTTTACGAGCTCTGTAGCTCTCCTACAGCCCGACTTACGTGCGTAAATCGACAGCACCTCAAGATGACTCGAACAATACGAATAGTTTGGCAAACCTAGCTCGAGTATCAGACCGAGTTCAGACATCTCAATGCAACAGGCGGACGCGCCTGATGTCTCTGAATCGATTCCAATCATTACCAGCCCGCCCGAGTTAAGTGCAGAAAATCGAGAGCACCTCTGAAGATGACTCGAACAATACGAATAGTTTCGCGGACCTAGCTCGGGCAGCAGGCCGAGTTCAGGGCTCTGAATGCGACAGATGGACGCGGCTGATGTCTCCGAATCGATTCCAGAGATTACCAACCCTGCAGCCCACCAACAGCCCGAGTTAAGTGCAGGAACCGACAGCACCTCTCAGGATGAATCGAACAATACGAATAGTTTCGCGGACCTAGTTCGGGCAGCAGACAGAGTTCGGAGCTCTGGATTCGAAAGGCGGACGCGCCTGATCCGAATCGATTCCAGTGATTACCAGCCATGCAGCCCCCCAACAGCCTGAGTTGAGTGCAGAGAACCGACAGCATCTCTCAAGATAACTCGAACAATACGAATAGTTTCGCGATTCTAGATCGGGCAGCAGACGGAGTTCAGAGCTCTGGATTCAACAGACAACGGCCACTGATGGTTCTAAATCAGATTCTGTACGTATCAGCTGTGTAGCTGTCCTGTAGCTCGACTTAAGTACAGAAAACCGAGAGCGTCTGTCAAGATGACTCGAATAATACGAATAGGTTTGCGGACCTAGCTCGGCTAGCAGACTGAGTTCAGACCTCTGGGTTCAACAGGCGAACGCGACTGATCATTCTGAATCGATTGGCTGTGCTGAACAGCTCTGTAGCTGTCCTGAAGCTCGAGTTATATTGAGAAAACCGACAGCGCGTATCAAGATGACTCGAAACAGTCGATCCCCCCTGTGTGCTTTTTGGCAGTAAAAGGTACCCGATCGAGCTGAGATGAAGATGGCGAGCGGGAATAAGATCGAATATCATGAGAAGAAATACTAGAGCTGAAACGACTTGTTGAATTTCGAGAACCAAATTTTCAACCGACCAAAAGTCACCAAAAGGTCCGTCGAGGTTTTTCTTGCCAACTAGCTCTCCAGCGCCCCGGAATTACTCTTAAGCTTCCAGCAATACTGGCGCCGGCGGTGAACCGTCAACCTGGTCACCGCCGGGAACCTCGTAGAGCTCCTTACACGGGTGAGAGTGCTTAGAATCGACAGAGAGAGCTTCTCGAAGCATTTCGCGAAAAAGGCAAAATTGATTTGTTTTATGTCGATATGAAATTGGTTCCGCCAAGTGTTTCGATAGTAAGTGTAAGACGCAGAGGCCTTTATAATCGTTCGCAGGTGCGAAAAATCTGCTTTCTCAAAATGAATTGTCAAATATCTTTCAAATCTTAGCAACACCGACCGAAAGTTGTCACATTGTCTCTTCTGGTCGGGTCGGCCAACTAGCTCCACCCCGCGCCGGAATTCCTCTAGCTCATCGATGCCGAAGAGCTCTACGAAGTAACTTGCTAAGGGAAGCTCTACGAGTTATTTGGTAGCGTCCACTTGGTAGCGTCCAAAAACCGGAGAGCGACTGGGAACCGGCGGTAAACCGTCAACCAAGTTACCGCGGGGACCCTCGTAGAGCTCTTTTCTCACTCCGCGCTTCTCGAAACACATGAAGGGAGCTTCTGGAGCGAAAACAACAAAATCAAAAAATCACGTTTTTCTGTTTTTATCCAACGTCGGTTCCCCCAAGTGTTTTGATAGTAATACTGCACCTACGGACCTGAAAATTTACTGGCGGACGCGCCATAGCCCACTACAGGTGCGAAAACTCTGCTTCCTCAAAATGAAATGTCAAATATCTTTAAATTTTTCGCAAAACCATCCAAAAGTTACCACTTTGTCCTTTCTGGCCGGGTCGGCGAACTGGCTCCGGCGGTGAACCGTCAACCTGGTCACCGCCGGGAACCTCGTAGAGCTCCTTTCACCCGTAGGAGTGCTCAGAGTCGAAAGAGAGAGCTTTTGGAAGCATTTCTCGAAAAGAAGAAAAAATAATTTTTTCCGTGTCGACATGAAGATGGTTCCGCCAAGTGTTTTGATAGTAAAAGTGCGCCTACAGAGCTCATACTAAGACAGGGAGGCCCTCATAGTCGTTTACAGGTGCGAAAAATCTGCTTTCTCAAAATGAATTGTCAAATATCTTTCAAAACATTGCAAAACCACCCAAAAAAACCGAAAACATAAAGAAAAAAAAAAAAAAAAAAAAGAAAAAAAAAAAAAAAAAAAAAAAAAAAAAAAAAGAAAAAAAAGAAAAAAAAAAAAAAAAAAAAACAAAATAAAAAAAAAAAAAAAAAGACAAAAACAAAAACAATTACCACTTTGTCACTTTCTGGCCGGGTCGACCAACTGGCCTGTGTGGGAACAAAACCTGTCCACCTGAGGGCGGACGCCGGGAATCCTCGTAGAGCTCGTTCACGCGTAAGAGTGCTCGAGTCGAAAGAGCGGAGTCGAAAGAAGAGCTTCTGGAAGCATTTCTTCGAAAAGAAAAAGAAAAATGATTTTTTTTTTTTTATGTCGACGTGATAATGGTTCCGCCAAGTGTTTTTGATAGTAAAAAGTGGGCCTACAGAGCTCATACTAAGACAGAGAGGCCCTCATAGTCGTTACAGAGTGCGAAAATCTGCTTTCTCAAAATGAATTGTCAAAAATCTTTCAAAACATTGCAAAACCACCCAAAAGTTACCCTTTGTCCTTTCTGGCCGGGTCGACCAACTGGGCGCCGGCGGTAAACCGTCAACCTTCCTTACCGCCGGGGGACTCGTAGAGCTTCCTGAGCATATATAATGTCGAAAAAAATTGGAGAGAACGAATAGTTCTTCATCCAAAACGATTTCAGACCTCTCGATGCAAAAGCCAAACGCCCTTCATGCTTCTGGACCGTTTTCTGTGCGCACGAGCTCCGTAGCTCTCCTACAGCCCGAGTTACGTGCGAAAATGTACAGCACCTCTCAAGATCACTCGAACAATACAAATAGTTTCGCGAATCTAGCTCGAGTATCAGACCGAGTTCAGACATCTGAATGCAGCAGGCGGACGCGCCTGATGTCTCCGAATCGATTCCTGTGATGACCAGCTGCAGACCGTTACAGCCCGAGTTAAATGCAGAAAATCGACAGCACCTCTGAAGATGACTCGAACAATACGAATAGTTTCGCGGACCTAGCTCGGGCAGCAGGCCGAGTTGAGGGCTCTGAATGCGACAGGTGGACGCGACTGATGTCTCTCAATCGATTCCAGTGATTACCAACCCTGCAGCCCCTTACAGCTCGAGTTAAGTGCAGAAAACGGACAGCACCTCTCAAGATGACTCGACGAATACGAATAGTTTTGCGAACCTAGCTCGGGCAGCACACCGAGTTCTGAGCTCTAGATTCGGCAGCCGAACGCGCCTGATATCTTCGAATCGATTCCTGTGAGTACGAGCCCTGTAGCCCCCTACAGCTCGAGTTAAGTGCAGAAAATTGTCAGCACCTCTCAGGACGACTCCAACAACACGAATAGTTTCGCGGATCTAGCTCGGGCAGCAGACCGAGTTCAGACCCCTAGATTGAACAGACGAACGCGTCTGATGATTCGCAATCGATTTCTGCGAGAATGAGCTCTGTAGCTGCCCTAATACCGACAACGCGTATCAAGATGACTCGAAACAGCCGATCCCGCCGCGATGCTTTTTTGCAGAAATATTTACCCGATCGAGCTGAGATTAAGATGACAAGCGGGAATAAGATCGAATATGGTCAGAAAAAATACTAGAGCTCAAACGAATTGTTGAATTTCGAGAACAAAATTTTCAACCGACCAAAAGTCAGCAAAAGGTCCGTCGAGATTTTTCTTGCCAACTAGCTCTCCAGCGCGCCGGAACTAGCGCCGGCGGTGAACCGTCAACCTGGTCACCGCCGGGAACCTCGTAGAGCTCATTTCACGCGTAAGAGTGCTCGGAGTCGAAAGAGAGAGCTTCTCGAAGCATTTCTCGGAAAAAAGAAAAATTGATTTTTTCGTGTCAACATGAAGATGGTTCCGCCAAGTGTTTTGATAGTAAAAGTGCGCCTACAGAGCTCATACTAAGACAGAGAGGCCCTCATAGTCGTTTACAGGTGCGAAAAATCTGCTTTCTCAAAATGAAATGTCAAATATCTTTCAACAAATTGCAAAACCACCCAAAAGTTACCACTTTGTCCTTTCTGGCCGGGTCGACCAATGGGCGCCGGCGGTAAACCGTCAACCTTCGTTACCGCCGGGGGACTCGCAGAGCTTCCTGACAACATATAATGTCGAAAAAAATTACACCGAAAAAATAGTTTTTCAGCCCAAGCAATTTCAGACCTCTCGGATGCAACAGCCGAACGCCCCCAATGCTTCTAGATTGTCTTCTGTACGAGCTCTGTAGCTCTCCTACAGCCCGAGCTACGTGCGTAAATTGACAGGACCTCTCAAGATGCCTCGAACAATACGAATAGTTTGCAACAGGCCGACGCGTCTGATGTCTCTGAATCGATTCCTGTGATTACAAGCCCTGCAGCCCCCCTACAGGCCCGAGTTAAGTGCAGGAAACCGACAGCACCTCTCAGGATGACTCGAACAAGACGAATAGTTTCGAGGACCTAGCTCGAGCAGCAGACCGAGTTCGGAGCTCTGGAATCGAAAGCCGGACGCACCTGATGTCTCCGAATCGATTCCAGTGATTACCAGCCATGCAGCCCCCCTACAGCCCGAGTTAAGTGCAGGAAACCGACAGCACCTCTCAGGATGACTCGAATAATACGAATAGTTTCGCGATTCCAGATCGGGCAGCAGACCGAGTTCACAGCTCTCGATTCAACAGACAACGGCCACTGATGATTCTGGACCAGATTCTGTACGCATGAGCTCTGTAGCTGTCCTATAGCTCGAGTTAAGTACAGAAAACCGAGAGCGTCCGTCAAGATGACTCGAATAATACGAATAGGTTTGCGGACCTAGCTCGGCTAGCAGACCGAGTTCAGACCTCTGGGTTGATCAGGCGAACGCGCCTCATCATTCTGAATCGATTAGCTGTGCTTACCAGCTCTGTAGCTGTCCTGACACTCGAGTTATCTTGAGAAAACCGTCACCGCGTATCAAGATGACTCGAAACGGCCGATCCCGCCTGCCTGCTTTTTGGCAGTAAAAGGTACCCGATCGAGCTAAGATCCAGATGACGAGCGGGAATAAGATCGAATATCATGGGAAAAAATACTAGAGCTCAAACGAAATGTTGAATTTCGAGAACAAAATTTCCAACCGACCAAAAGTCATCAAAAGGTCCGTCGAGATTTTTCCTGCAACTAGCTCTCCAGCGCGCCGGAACTGGCGCCGGCGGTGAACCGTCACCCTGGTCACCGCCGGGAACCTCGTAGAGCTCATTTCACGCGTAAGAGTGCTTGGAGTCGAAAGAGAGAGCTTCTGGAAGCATTTCTCGAACAAAAGAAATATTGATTTTTTCGTGTCGACATGAAGATGGTTCTGCCAAGTGTTTTGATAGTAAAAACGCGCTTACAGAGCTCATACTAAGACAGAGAGGCCCTCATAGTCGTTTACCAAAAATCTGCTTTCTCAAAATGAATTGTCAAATATCTTTCAAAAAATTGCAAAACCACCCAAAAGTTACCACTTTGTCCTTTCTGCCCGGGTCGACCAACTAGCCCCCCCCCGTGCCGGAATTCCTCTAGCTCATCGATGCCGAAGAGCAACTAGCTCTCCAGCGCGCCGGAATTACTCTTAAGCTTCCAGCAACAACTTGCTAAGGGTCGACCAACTAGCTCCACCCCGCGACGGAATTCCTCTAGCTCATCGATGCCGAAGAGCTCTACGAGGTACTGGCGCCGGCGGTGAACCGTCAACCTGGTAACTGCCGGGAATCTCGTAGAGCTCCTTTGCCCATAATTGAAGCAGAACTTCAAAGTTGATTTTATTCTAATCTTATTTCATATTCTTGATGTTAATATGAGGTCAGGTTCTTGGCTTCGCTCAGAAGAATTTTTCGACGGAATGAGCTGAGAATTCGAGGGGCAACTTCTATGATACGAAGCTTCGCTCTGCGCACTTATCAGCCCAAACTGGCGCCGGCGGTGCACCGTCAACCTGGTCACCACCGGGAACCTCGTAGAGCTCCTTTTCACGCGTGAGAGTGCTCAGAGTCGAAAGAGAGAGCTTCTCGGGGCATTTCTCGAAAAAGGCAAAAATTATGTTTTATTATGTCGGCATGAAGTTAGTTCCGCCAAGTATTTTGATAGTAAAAGTGCGCCTAGAGAGCTCATATTAAGACAGAGAGGCCGTCATAATCGTTTACAGGTGCGAAAAATCTGCTTGTTCAAAATGAATTGTCAAATATCTTGCAAATATTCGCGAAACCACCGAAAAGTTATCACTTTGTCCTTTCTGGTCGGGTGGGCCAACTAGCTCCACCCCGCGCGCGCGCTGGAAATTTCCCTAGCCTATCGATGCCGACGAAAGAGCTCCCTAAAGGGTATTTTACCAATGGTTAGGAACTGCAAAATCGGCTCTGACAGGCCCAGGGCTGCGGATGTATGATCGCGTTCCCTTTTCAAAATCTCGCCCCCAACTAGCTCCACCCTGTCCCAGAAATGAATTCCTATATCTCTGTTACCATCAGAGCCTCCACGATGGTATATATACTATATATAATATTATTACTACTTAAGCTTTCCAGCAAACTAGCTACTAAGGGGAAGCTCTACAGTTACTTAGCTTCCACCCGCGCCGGAATAGAAATTAATTCCTTTCTAGCTCAGCGATCCGAAGAGCTCTCCGAGGTACTAGCTCCACCCCGCCGCCGGACGGAAATTCCTCTAAGCTCAATCGGTGCCGAAGAGCTATACGAGGGTACTAGCTTGCACCCCGGCGGACAAAATACCTCGCTAGAGCTCTCGGCATCTGATTGAGCCATCGATGAGCTAGAGGAATTTCCGGCGCGGGGTGGAGTAGTTGGCCGATACATCAGCGCCAGCGGCTGGAAGGAAAGGACCAAAACAAGTGGTAATTTGGGTGGCTTTTGCATTTGTGTCAAAGATATTGACCAATATATTTGACTATTTTGAGAAAGCAGATTTTTCGCACCTGTAAACGACTATGAGGGCCTCTCTGTCTTAGTATGAGCTCTGTAGGCGCACTTTTACTATCAAAACACTTGGCGGAACCATCTTCATGTCGACGCGAAAACAAATCATTTTTTTCTTTTTCGAGAAATGCTTCCAGACTGGGCGCCGGCGGTAAACCGTCAACCTTGGTTACCGCAGGGGGACTCGTAGAGCTTCCTGACAACATATAATGTCGAAAAAAAATCACATAAAAATTAATTTTTCAGCCCAAGGAATTTCAAACCTCTCGGATGCAAGAGCCGAACGCCCGATGCTTTTGGATTGTCTTCTGCACGGGCTCTGTAGCTCTCCTACAGCCCGAGTTACGTGCCTGAATCGACAGCACCTCCCAAGATCACTCGAACAATACGAATAGTTTGGCAAATCTAGCTCGAGTACCGAGTTCAGACCTCTGCATGCGACAAGCGGACGCGTCTGATGTCTCTGAATCGATGCCTGTGATTACCAGCCCTGCAGCCCCCCTACAGCCCGAGCTAAGTGCAGGACACCGACAGCACCTCTCAGGATAACTCGAACAATATGAATAGCTTCGCGGACCTAGTTCGGGCAGCAGGCAAAAATTGGAGCTCTGGATTCGACAGGCGGACGCGCCTGATGTCTCTGATTCCAGTGATTACCAGCCATGCAGCCCCCCTACAGCCCGAATTAAGTGCGGAGAACCGACGGCATCTCTCAAGAAGACTCGAACAATACGAAGAGTTTCGTGATTCTAGATCGGGCAGCAGACCGAGTTGAGAGCTCTCGATTCAACTGACAACGGCCACTGATGATCAGAATCAGATTCTGTACGTATCAACTCTGTAGCTGACCTGTAGCTCGAGTTAAGTACAGAAAACCGAGAGCGTCTGTCAAGATGACTCGAATAATACGAATAGTTTTGCGGACCTAGCTCGGCTAGCAGACCGAGTTCAGACCTCTGGGTTCAACAGGCAAACGCGTCTGATCATTCTGAATCGATTAGCTGTGCTTACCATCCCTGTGGCTGTTCTGAAGCTCGAGAAATCTTGAGAAAACCGACAGCACGTATCAAGATCTCTCGAAACAGTCGATCCCGCCGGGACGCTTTTTGGCAGTAAAAGATACCCGATCGAGCTGAGATCAAGATGGCGAGCGGGAATAAGATCGAATATCACAGAAAAAAATTCTAGAGCTCTAACGAATTGTTGAATTTCGAGAACAAAATTTTCAGCCACCAAAAGTCACCAAAAGGTCCGTCGAGATTTTTCTTGCCAACTAGCTCCCCAGCGCCCCGGAATTACTCTTGAGCTCCCAGCAACAGCTTGCTAAGGGAAGCTCTACGAGTTAAGCTCTCTCTTTCGACTCCGAGCATTCTTACGCGTGAACTTGCGCCGGCGGTGAACCGTCAACCTGGTCACCGCCGGGAATCTCGTAGAGCCCCTTGAACGCGTAGAATGCTCAGATTCAAAGCAGTCCGCTTCTCAGAGCATTTCCAGAAAAACATCATATTTGCATTTCTCGGTGTTAACGTGATGTCGGTTCCTCCAAGTGTTTGGATAGTAAAACTGTCTCGAAAGAGCTGAGCTGCTCGCAGAATAAATTTGAGATACCAATGCTCGGAGTGAAAATCTGCTCTCTCAAAATGAATTGTCGAATATCTTTCAAATCTTAGCAAAACCGACCCAAAAAGTACCAAGATTGTCACCTTTCCTGGCGTCCGGGACCGATCCCCTATCCGATCAACTGGCGCCGGCGGTGAACCGTCAACCTGGTCACCGCCGGGAAAATTGAGGGAACCTTACGATCAGAGCTCTTCTACGCGTAAGAGTGCTCAGACGTAAAGCAGACAGCTTCTTTGGAGTCCGCAAAATCCACTCTCAGAGAGAGAAAAACTAGATCAGTTTTTTGTCCGTTGGTCGACTAAATCCAATGCAAGCTGGCTCTATATATAAGTTGGTTTTCCCAAGTTATTGAAGAGTCGAAGTCGCCTACAGAGCTCATTATTATAGACAGAGAGGCCCTCACACACCCCTATACGCGTTAAGACCAGGTGCGAAAAAAATCTGCTCCCTCAAAAATGAACTATGGAAAATTGTCAAATGGGGATATCATTTTTGATCGCGACCGAAACAAACACACAACACAGAAAAAAAATAAGAGTGTAATTCACTTTGTACTGCTTTCCTGGCCGCGGGTCGACCAACTTAGCTCCACCCCGCGCGCCGGAATTCCTCTGAGCCGAAGATAATACGACGCCGAAGAGCTCTACGAGGCACTGGCTCCAGCCCGCACCGGAATTCCTCCAGCTCATCGATAACGAAGAGATCTACGAGGAAACTTGGCAGCGTCCAAAACCCGAATAGCAAAGAGAATGTCGGAGACGGGGAATCTTTCCTGGAGAGCCGCGTCTGCCAGTTAAATTTTCAGGCCTGTAGCTGCAATATCACTATCAAAAGACTTGCAGGAACCGATTTGGGATAGAAACCGAAAAATCGTGATCTTTCGAGTTTTTTGGCTCTCGCTTTAGCAGCTTTCTTGATGTCTTTCGAAGAGCGCTGTGCAAGAAAAGAGCTCTACGAGCTGCCCGGCGGTAACCTGGTTGACGGTTTACCGCCGGTTCCCATTCCCCGTAGAAACTCCGGCGACCCGGCAACTGGTCCGGGAGAGCTTCCCGCAATCTTCCACGCGTGCCTGCATGCGCGCAGGCACGCATAGAAGCGTTTCTGGCAGCGCTTCCGCAGCGCGAGCCCCCCGGGCCATAACCCACTACACGTGAGAAAAAACTGGTTTCTCAAAATGAACTGGGAATCGGCGGTGAACCGTCAACCGGCTTACCGCCGGGACCCTCGTAGAGCTCTGCATAGACCACGTCGGTTCTGAGATCACAGCAGAAAAAAGCTTCTGCATACTAGCTCCAAACATAAAGACATCTTTGTTTCGGTCGTACAGAATGGTGGTTCCCCCGAGTCGTTTGATCGAATAATGCAGCTAGGGCCCTGAGAATTGCACGATCGAAAGCGCCATGATTCACTCCATAAAATAAAATTCGAATTGCAAAATTAATTTCAAAATCTCTCGCCATCTTCGAAAAACCGACCCCAGGGCACCACATTGTCCGCCCGGGCCGGGTTGGCCAACTAGTCACCCAGCGCCGAGATTCCTCTGGCTCTCATCGATGTCGAAGAGCTCTACGAGATATTGTTAAATATCTTTGAAATCTTAGGAAGAAACGATCCAAAGTCATCACTTTGTCCCTAAGGTCGGGTCGACGAACTAGCTTCCCGCGCCGGGATTTCTCAAGCTCATCGTACCGAAGAGCTCTACGAGGCACGTGGAGGGGCACCACCACCGCCCGGCTTACTTGGTGGCATCCAAAACCTGGAGAGCATAGAGCAAACTGGCGCCGGCGGTGAACCGTGAACCTAGTCACTGCCGGGTACCTCGTAGAGCTCCTTTGACGCGTAAGAGTGCCCAGAATCGAATCAAAGAACTTCGCAGTAGATTTTCTTAAAAAGTTTAATTTCAAATTGTTATGGTAATCCGAGGTCAGGCTCGTGGCATCGCTCAGACGTCGACGGAATGAGCTAAGAATTGCAGAGACAACTTCTCTGATCCAAAGCTTCGCTCTGCGCAAGTATCAGCCCAAACAAATGGTTAGAGCTGCAAAATCGGCTGAGCCAGACCGCGAATGGTATGATTGCGTTCCTCTTATCAATTTCGCGAACTAGCTCCACCCTCTCGCCGAATTCATCTAGCTTATGAGAGCTCTACGAGATAAACACCGGAAAGTTTTCCAGGGAGGCCGTGCAACTGGGCGCCGGCGGTGAACTGTCGACCTGGTCACCGCCGGAAACCGTACGCTCTCGCACAGCTCTTCTGGCTTTCTCGAAAGCCCTAGTGCAGGGCTCGGGAAGCACTGCCAGAGACGCTTCTATGCGTGCATGCAAGCGTACGGGGCTCACGTGGAAGCTTGCGGGAACGCTCTTCCGGACGCGCTGCCGGGCCGAACGAACCGCTGCGGAAATTCTGGACCGGCGAAGATGGGCTGCTGGCGGGCACCACCAACGACCGGCTTCTTATCTTAAACCCTCTAGCTATCAGCGAGCTCTGGGAATCTTAAACCACTTGTAAGCGTCCACAACCCGGATAGCGAGGCAAGGCGCGGAGCGCAGAGCGCTCCAAAGCGCCGCACGGCGACCTCTGCCAGGCCGCCTGGAACGATGCGTGGGGCGCTGGAAACCTCGCAGGAGACGCCTGCGAGGGCGTCTTTTACGACGCGCGGGGCTCTGTGGAACCTACCACGACACCTCTGCCTAGGAGCCTGCGAGCACTGGCGAAGCTCTGCCGAAGCTCTGCCGAAGCGCTTCGCGCACCCTTGAGCCACGCGTATTGGGAAACGCTAGGAAGCCACGCTCCCGGACCCGCTGCAACCTCCGGCAACTCGCTGCGAGGATCGTGGACCGGCAGAAGTGGGCGTGTCCCCCTCACCACCCACCTCCGGCCTCTTCTCTGAAACCCTTAGCTCTCCAAGGAGCTATCCGGGAATTTAGCTCTCAGCGAGCTCTTCGGGAATGAGCTCTGCGAGGTGCGGTGATCAGGTTGACAGTTCCCCGCCGGCGCCAGTTCCTCTGGCTCATCGATGCCGAAGAGCTTTACGAGGTAAGAGACCCCAAAGGCTTACCTGGAGAGCTCTGGGAAGCTTCCCTGCGGCGCTTCCGAAGCGCTGGCAGAAACGTCTCCATACGTGCCCGCACGCGTGCAGACACGCGTGGAAGCATGCCGGAAGCTC
This sequence comes from Prorocentrum cordatum, assembly GCA_963575745.1. Lineage (NCBI taxonomy): Eukaryota > Dinophyceae > Prorocentrales > Prorocentraceae > Prorocentrum > Prorocentrum cordatum. Next base: position 246,778 of record CAUYUJ010015263.1, read on the forward strand.
TCCCGGACCAGTTGCCGACTCAAAAAAGCCGTTGCGAGGATCGTGGAGCGACGGAAAGGAGCTCCTGGCAAGCACCACCACCGTCCGGCTTCTAATCTTAAACCCTTTAGCTTTCAGCGAGCTCTCCGGGAAAAATCTGGAGAGCGAAGAGACCCTTTGGGGACGAAGCATCTGTCCTGAAGAGCTGCGGGAAGCCCCCCTGCAGCGCTGCCGAAGCGCTGGCAGAAACGCTTCCATACGTGCCTGTACGCGTGCAGGCACGCGTGGAAGCTTGCCGGATCCTCCTCTGGACCAGTTGCCGGCTCAAAAATGCCGCTGCGAGGATCGTGGAGCGACGGAAAGGAGCTCCTGGCGGGCACCACCACCGTCTGGCTTCTAATCTTAAACCCTTTAGCTCTCAGCGAGCTCTCCGGGAACTTGGTAGCGTCGAAAACCTGCAGAGCGAAGAGACCGTCGGGAAGGGAAAATCTTTTCTCGCGAGCGCTGGGGAGCTCCCTGCAGAGCTTTCGAAGCGCTGCCAGGAACGCTTCCACGCGTGCCTGCACGCGTGCAGGCACACGTGGACAGCGCCCCCGAACCAGCTGCCGGCTCGCTGGAGTTTCTGCGAGGCCTGTGGACCGCCGTGGAGGAGCTCCTGGCGGGCACCACCACCGTCGGGCTTCTAATATTAAACCCTTTAGCTCTCAGCGAGCTCTGAAAAACCCGGAGAGCAAATGGCGACGAACACACCTGCAGCGCTGCTGCGGCGCTGCCAGAATCGCTTCCACGCGTGCCTGCACGCGTGCAGACACGCGTGGAAGCTTGCCGGAAGCTCTCCCGGACCCGTTGCCCGGCCGGGCGAGTCGCTGCGGGGAACGTGGAGCGCCGCGGAGGAGCCCCTGGCGGGCACCACCACCGCCCGGCTTCTAATCTCAAGCCCTTTAACTCTCAGCGAGCTCTCCGGGAAAAATACTAGAGCTCAAACGAATTGAGGAATTTCCCGGAGAGCTCTCTGAGAGCTATAGGGCTTCTTATTAGAAGCTGGTCGGTGGTGGTGCCCGCCAGCAGCCCATCTTTGCCGCTCCAGAATCCTTGCAGCAGTTCGTTTGGGGTCGCAGCGGGTCCGGGAGCGTTTCCGCCGCGCGTCCACGCGTGCCTGCACGCGTGCAGGCATGCATGGACGCGTGTCAGGCAGCAATTTCGAAGCGCTTCGGACGTGCCTGCACGATTGCAGGCACGCATGGGGGCGTGCCTGGCAGTTTCGAAGCGCGTCAGGGGGGCCCGCCAGAGCTTTCGAGAAAATATTTCCCGTCTCCTAGGGTTTCTTCGCTCTCCAGGCTTTGGACGCTAACAAGTTCGAGAACAAAATTCTCGACCGACCAAAAGCCAGCAAGAGGTCCTTCGAGATTTTCTTGCCAACTAGCTGTCCAGCGCCCCGGAATTACTCTTAAGCTTCCAGCAATAACTTGGTGAGGGAAGCTCTACAAGCTACTGGGCGCCGGCGGTGAACCGTCGACCTTCCTTACCGCCGGGGGACTCGTAGAGCTTCCTGACAATATATAGCGTGAGTAAAAAAGCAGAGAACGAATAGTTTTTCAGCCCAAGCGATTTCAGACCTCTCGATGCAACAGCCGAACGCCCCGGATGCTTGTGGATTATTTCCTTTGCGAGCTCTGTAGCTCTTCTACAGCCCGAGTTACGTGCGTAAATCGACAGCACGTCTCAAGATGACTCCAACGAAACGAATAGTTTAGGAACCCAGCTCGAGTATCAAACCAAGTTCAGACCTCTGAATGCGACAGGCCGACGCGTCTGATGTCTGCGAATCGACTCCTGTAATCACCAGCCCTACAGCCCGAGTTAAGTGCAGAAAACCGGCAGCATCTCTCAGGATGAGCTTCGCGGACCTAGTTTGGGCAGCAGACCGAGTTCCCAGCTCTGGATTCGACAGGCGGACGCGCCTGATGTCTTCAACGATTCCTGTGACCACCAGCACTGTAGCCCCCCCCCCCCCCAGCCTGCAGAAAACCGAGAGCACTTCTCAGGATGACTCGAACAATACGAAAAGTTTCGCGATTCTAGATCGGGCAGCAGACCGAGTTCAGAGCTTTGGATTCTACATACAAATGCGACTCGTGATTCTGAAGCGGTTTCTGTAAGTATCAGCTCTATAGCTGCCCTATAGCTCGAGTTGAGTACAAAAAAGCGAGAGCGCCTGTCAAGGTGACACGAATAATACGAGTGGATTTGCGGACCTAGCTCGGCTAGCAGACCGAGTTCAGACCTCTAGATTCATCAGGCGAACGCGCCTCATCATTCTGAATCGATTAGCTGTGTTTACCAGCTCTGTAGCTGTCGCAAAGCTCGAATTGTGTTCAGAAAATCGTCATCGCGTGTCAAGATCATTTGAAACGGCCAATCCCGCCTGCCTGCTTTTCGACAGTAAAAAGTAACCGATCGAGCTGAGATCAAGATGGCGAGCGGGAATAAGATCAACGATCATGGGAAAGAATATTAGAGCTCAAAGGAATTGGGGAATTTCGAGAACAAAATTTTCAACCGACCACAAGTCAAGTTCTGTCGAGATTTTTCTTGCCAACTATCTCTCCGGCGCCCCGAAATTACTCTTAAGCTTCCAGCAATAGCTTGATGAGGGAAGCTCTACGAGCTACTTGGTAGCTTCCATCTTCTAGCGTCCACTTGGTAGCGTCCACTTGTAAGCGTCCACTTGTAAGCGTCCAAAACCCGAATAGCGGAGCCAAGCGCGGAACGCCGCACTGGAACCGGCGGTTAACCGTCAACCAAGTTACCTCGTAGCGCTCCGGGCACCTCGTAGCGCTCTCTTCTTACACAGCGCTCCTCCGAACACGTGAAGGAAGCTTCTCAAGCGAGAGCCAAAAAATTCGACAAATGACGAGTTTTCGGTTTTCACACAGTGGGTTCCTCCAAGTGTTTTGATAGTAATACTGGACCTAGAGCCATAAAAAATTAACCAGCAGGTGCGTCGTAGCTTGTTACAGGGAATAAAATCTCACTTCTACAAACGAACTTTAAAATTTTGTTTAAAATGAAAAACACCGACCCCAGGTTACCACATTCTCTCTTTTCGTTGGGCTGGCCAACTAGTTCCACCCTGCGCCCGAACTGGCGCCGGCGGTGAACCGTCAACCTGGTCACCGCCGGGAACCTCGTAGAGCTCCTAACACGCGTGAGAGCGCTCACTACCAAAAGAGAGGGCTTCTGGAAGAAATTCGGGAAATCAAAAGACATGATTTTTTCATGTCGAGATAGAGTTGGTTTCGCCAAGTGTTTCGATAGTAAAAGTGCATGTACAGAGCTCATATCAAGATGCTGAGGCCCTTATGATCGTCTACAGGTGCGAAAAATCTGCTTTCTCAAAATGAATGGTCAAATATCTTTCAAAAAATCGCAAAACCACCCAAAAGTTGTCACATCCTCGCGCCCGAATCCTCTAGCTCATCGATGCCGAAGAGCTCTACGAGATAGTCCTCTCTTTTCGTTGGGCTGGCCAACTAGTTCCACCCTGCGCCCGAATTCCTCTTAGCTCTTTGCCGAAGAGCTCTACGAGGTACGGGGACCTGTGACAGGCCGCCGGAAACTGGCGCCGGCGATGAACCGTCAACCTGGTCACCGCCGGGAACATCGTAGAGCTCCTCTTACAAGTAAGAGTGCAGAGAATCGACAGATTTTTCGAAAATCTTGAAATTCGATTTTTTTCATGTTCATATTCGCTCAGTTCCCGGAAGTCAGCTCATGCAAAAATGCATCGAGAGAGCTGAGCTGCTGTCAGAGAGGAGTTCATATGCGAATGCTCGGCGTAAAAATCTGCTTTTTCAAAATAAATGGTCAAATATCTTTCAATTTTTTGCAAAACCGCCCAAAAGTTGTCACATTGTCCGTTCTGATCGGGTCGACCAACTGGGAACCGGCGGTGAACCGTCAACCTGGTTTTTGCGGCTTTGCGAGGCTCCTACTGGCCCTAGGGCCACGAGCAAGCATGAGGTCAGGTGTCATCAGGAAGCGAAAGCTCTTATTCGAACCTAAAGTCAAGACAACCCAGAGCAGCGAAGCTGCGATGAATCATCAATCACAAATATGAGCGAACGAGCAAACGCACACAGAAATGAATCAAAGTGCAGTCAACTAAACATGCAAGAGAAAAGAGAAGTCCCAGCGAAGCTGAGTATATCATAGTATGAGGAAGAACAATGAAATAAGAAAAACTGCAACTATCAAGTCTGTGATAACCATAGAACTGCCTGTGGGAGCGCAGTCACGATGCACTCCAAAGCACTGAGTTCTGTATCAGTAACAGTTGTGGTCGGAGAAATAAGCCAAGCCCTCTCAAAAACTGACTTCCATATCAGCTGAGCGGGGTCCCGTCGATCCCAATACCGAGGTTTGAGGCCTATGTCTATCCAGCAACCGCACCCACATCCCTCAGACGACACGCCGCCATCGAAACCAGCCCGAATAGCAGCAGCAACGTAAAATTCTGTCTCATAATCATGTGTATACGGACTACATTCTGAACTAGAAATCTGGCCCTCTCGGGCCTGGTGTGTTAGAACGTCGGCACGAGTGTTCCACTCCCGAAAATCATGACGAATAAGATCCATACCCGGCGCTGGAGGTCGTATATTATAGCTGCAACAAAGCCCATCAAGCGTATTGATAATTTTTGATATTCTATCCGCATATGATCTATTATCTGCACGCCACCGTCCCGTAGCCCAGCTAACCACGAGAAGCGAGTCACCCACCACCTCCAGAGGGATTCCAGGGGCCTCCAGGTTCCAACGGGTTGCTTTCATATTATGAAGAGCGATGCGCTTTGCAAGTTTCTCAGCAGCCATCGGACTATCATCCGTGCTCACCTGGATTTCACCATGCTCGGAGGGCGCCAAATATGCGGGCGAACTCACAGGTCCGCACGTCGACACCTCCTGGAAACATTGAAGCATGCTATGAGTACAAAGGTGCGTGGCGTATTGCATAAATCCAAGCTGGGAGCCTGTGAAATGAATCCACCAATCATCTCCGAAAAACTCAGCTAATGTATATTGCCATGATCTCTGTCCAATACTCTCCGTACCTCGACAGCGACGTTTGTAAGAAGAGGCCTCCGACCAGTTGCCAAAGTGTCTCATCGTCTCGCTCATAAGTGTACGAGTGCGGTCAGTGTACGGTCCAAAACATAAACTCGCCATACGGGAATCGCGCCATGTCCTCTCCGCCGCCTTCAAGTCAATCACTTTCTCAACAATCATGCCATTTGCGAAACTTGCAATGTCTTTTGCGAAATTCCAGTGCAATATCAGATAACGCTGGACAAGAGAGGAGTACCCAGCCTTCAAGAAACGTTCCCGTGCGACATGATATCTCATCTGCTGATAAGCTTGCTCCGTTTCCGTCGGGCCTTTTCGAGAAGAGATCATCATCTTCAGGCATTTCCCTTCGAAGGAATGGAGAAACGAGAGAGTATAAGAATCTGCAGTGGTGGTCTCCATACCATACAGAGCCAGGCTCTGGACTCTGTCCTGGTATCTCCGCAGCTTATCCTTGAGAGGAATACAGTGCGACCTGAAATACCCTGCCTGAGAGTAAAATGCGCGACGAGCACAGTCTAGGCGAAAAGAAACATCACGATGTACAGAACAGTTATATTCACTATGCAGCTGCGTGCCCAGTACGTCCATAGAAACAACTCGACGGTAACATAACTCATCAATCTGCTGCACTGCATTCCTCCCGTCACATGCATCTGAGAAGATCGGTATTTTAAGATCCATCGAACGCGGGATATTCCCGTCCTCATCCAAGACAGCAGGAGCTCCGCACACCATGTACTTCAGCGATGTGGGTTTCCATCGCATCGAGAAGTTGTAAAGTGGAAGTGTCAAGTCTCTTACCATACGAGTAAGCTCCTCACGGCTACGACTGACGAGGTACACGTTATCTGCCCAGATAAAATGATTCACCACCGACCGATGCTCCGTACCGAAATCTACCGCATACCCCATGCCCTGAACGTCCCAATTATGAATAACGTCACCCCACATGGCAGCAATAATGAGGTTAAAGCCCAAGGGCCCTTCTGGGCCTCCAGTCCTAATACAGGTGTCCCACTGGATGTTATCAATCTCCAACCCGTCATAGTAGAGGCAGCCCGTGCTGTGCGATAACGGATCCAGAAACGCGTGCTGTAAATACGCAGGGACACGTGCATGCTCAAGACCCTTATGAACGTTCTGTATCGTGCAGTTGTCAAAGGCCTGGTATATGTCCATGTCCGCAACGTACAGACACTCACGCTTCCCCCACTTGTCCCCGTGCATACACATGTTAGTAAGGCTACTCGTGATATGGGATGTGCTGTGACCCTGACGGAACCCATAGAGGCCCAGAGGATGAAATAGCTTAGACTCTTCCACATGCTGCTCCACCAGGATAACTACGCACGCCGAGAACCAGCGAGTTATGCTATTCTGTAAGCACAAGAGTCGAGCATCCGCCAAGTTCGTGATCCCCTTTAGTTTAGGCATGTATGCAATGAGAATGTCCCTCCATCGAACAGGGTACTGGACAACCAGCCTCAAAAGAGAGTCGAAGATCTGTTGGATGTGCCGAACTGTGCACCATGGGAGAAGCTTGAGCATTTCACAAGGTACGCGATCCGGTCCTGTTGCCCGTCGCGTTCGAAGACGAGCCCTCGCTGCACAACATATCGACATCGTAATACTTCGAATGATCTGGCCACCCTTGATCTCCTCCTCCGCCTTCCTCCTGATTTCCTCCATCAAGTTGCTGTTCTCCTCCCTCCTACGCTGTGATGTCACCTTCCCCTTAACATGCTCCTCCAACTTCTCCTTCAAGATATATCTATCCTCCGTCTCCCATCCATCAACCACCACATGTTTGATACGATGTCGAATCTTACGACGAGTCGGGGGTACAGCCCATTCAAGAAGATCACGCCGATACTGTCTCCTCCAAACATTGGCAGCTGCTCTGAGTCTCTTTTTCTCTGGACCATTCTGAAGGGACCGAATCCGCTCTTCGAGACGTGTGAGCTCGGGCGGGCGAGTAGGCGCTGGAGGCCGGGCAGCTGAGGCCGTGGAGTAATCCACATCCTCCTGCGTAAATGCTTTCAAAATGACAGGAGCGGTCTCTGTCACGTCCTGTGGTCGTGTCGACGCAGCTGGAGGGGAACCACATCCAGCAAACACGGCACCGCAAAACTCGAGGTCAACCCTTTCCCTCCCTATCATCTCGTCCGCATACGTCTGAGCCCGCCATCCCACCAAAGAAGGTTCCCTATGCACACGCTCGACTGTCCAATCAGTCCTGCCAGGACTGGACTGTCGTACTGTGCACATAACTAGAGCATGATCAGCAAGTCTACTACGATTATGAGTTCCTCCGCTGCGATACTTGAAATCGACCTTACAAGTTGTCACATTGTCCGTTCTGATCGGGTCGACCAACTGGGAACCGGCGGTGAACCGTCAACCTGGTTACCGCCGGGAACCTCGTAGAGCTCTTTTCATGCACGGCGGTCGTCGGGGCACATGAAGAAAGCTTCTGGAACGCAAGAGAAAAAACTCGAGAAATTACATTTTTTTTGGAATATCCAACGTCGGTCCCTGCAAGTCTTTTGATAGTAATATTGCAGCTACGCACCTGAAAATTTTACTGGCAGACGCGGCATAACCCACTACACGTGAGAAAAATACCGGTTCTCGAAATGAATTGTCGAATCGATTTCGAATATTAACAAAATCGACCCAAAGTCATCACATTGTCTCTTTTGGTCGGATCGGCCAACTAGCCCCACCCCGCGCCGGAATTCCTCTAGCTCATCGATGCCGAAGAGCTCTACGAGGTACTAGCTCCACCCCGCGCCGGAATTCCTCTAGCTCATCGCTGCCGAAGAGCTCTACGAGGTACGATGCGCGGGACGCTGGAAACCTCGCAGGAGACGCTTGCAGGGGCGCCGTTGCTGCGAGAATCGTGGACCAGCGGAGGTGGGCGTGTACTCCCCATCAGCCAAAGCCGGCTTCTTATCTGAAACCCTCAGCTTTCCAAGGAGCTATCCGGGAAAAACCCAGATAGTGAAGCCAAGCGCGGAACGCCGCATTCGCGCACCCTGGAGCCACGCGTATTGGGAAACGCTAGGAAGCCACGCTTCCGGACACGCTGCAAGCCCGGCGAGCCGCTGCGGGGAACGTGGACCGCCGTGGAGGAGCTCCTGGCGGGCACCACCCACCTCCGGTTTCTTCTCTGAAACCCTTAGCTCTCCAAGGAGCTATCCGGGAAAAACCCGGAGAGCAACGGGCGAACACGCCAGAAAGCTTTCCTGGCGAGCTCCCAACGCTCTCGTAAAGCACTTCTGGCGCTCTGGGAAGCCTCCCTGCTGCGCTGCTGAAGCGTTGCCAGAATCGATTCCATGCGTGCCTGCACGCGCGAAGGCACACGTGGAAGCTTGCCGGAAGCTTTCCCGGACCCGTTGCCGTCTCAGGCGAGTCGCTGCGGGGAACGTGGGGCGACGGAAAGGAGCTCCTGGCGGGCACAACGACCTTCCGGCTTTCAATCTTAAACCCTCTAGCCCTCAGCGAGCTCCCCGGGAAAAACCCGGAGAGCAAAGAGAGCGTCGGGGAGAAGAAATCCTTGCTGGAGAGCTCTAGGGGGTTCCCCTGCAGCGCTGCTGAAGCGCTGCCAGGAACGCATCCACGCGTGCCTGCTCGAGTGCAGGCGCACGTGGAAAGCGCCCCCGAACCCGCTGCCGGGACGGGCGAGCCGCTGCGAGGATCGTGGAGCGGCGGAGATGGGCTGCTGGCGGGCACCACCACCGTCTGGCTTCTAATCTAAAGCCCTTTAGCCTTCAGAGAGCTCTCCGGGAAAACCCGGAGAGCGAAGAGACCCTCGGACGGGGCATCTTTCCTAAAGAGCTCCCCGGGGCCCCCCTGCAGCGCTTCTGAAGCGCTGCCAAGAACGTTCCCACGCGTGCCTGCGCGCGTGCAGGCACACGTGGACGCGCGTCGGAAGCGCCCCCGAACCCGCTGCCGGCTCGGGCGAGTTGCTGCGAGGATTCTGGAGCGGCGGAGATGGGCTGCTGGCGGGCACCACCACCGCCCGGCCTCTAATCTTAAACCTTCTAGCTCTCGGAGAGCTCCCCGGGAAGAACCCGGAGAGCAAAAGGCGCACACACCAGAAAGCTTTCCTGGCGAGCGCTCGAACGCTTTCATAAAGCTCTTCGGGTGCTCTGGGGAGCTCCTCTGCAGCGCTGCTGAAGAGCTGCCAGAATCGCTTCCATGCGTGCCTGCACGCGCGCAGGCACGCGTGGAAGCTTGCCGGAAGCTCCCTCGGACACGTTGCTGGGTCAGGCGAGGCGCTGCGGAGATCGTGGAGCGGCGGGGATGGGCTGCTGGCGGGCACCACCACCGTCGGGCTTCTAATCTTAAACCCTCTAGCTCTCGGCGAGCTCTCCGGGAGAAACCCGGAGAGCGAAGAGACCTTTCTGGGGCGGGAAATCTTTCCTGGAGAACATTTGGAAGCTTCCCTGCAGCGCTGCTGATGCGCTGCCAGAAACACTTCCATGCGCGCCTGCGCGCGCGCATGCACGCGTGGAAGCTTGCCGGAAGCTCCCCGGAGCAGCTGCCGGGCCGAACGAACCCCTGCGGGGATTCTGGAGCGCCGCGGAGGAGCTCCTGGCGGGCGCCACCACCGCCCGGCCTCTAATCTTAAACCTTCTAGCTCTCGGAGAGCTCCCCGGGAAGAACCCGGAGAGCAAAGGGCACACACACCAGAAAGCTTTCCTGGCGAGCGCTCGAACGCTTTCATAAAGCTCTTCGGGTGCTCTGGGGAGCTCCCCTGCAGCGCTGCTGAAGAGCTGCCAGAATCGCTTCCATGCGTGCCTGCACGCGCGCAGGCACGCGTGGAAGCGTGCCGGAAGCTCCCTCGGACACGTTGCCAGATCAGGCGAGGCGCTGCGGAGATCGTGGAGCGGCGGGGATGGGCTGCTGGCGGGCACCACCACCGTCGGGCTTCTAATCTTAAACCCTCTAGCTCTCGGCGAGCTCTCCGGGAGAAACCCGGAGAGCGAAGAGACCTTTCTGGGGCGGGAAATCTTTCCTGGAGAACATTTGGAAGCTTCCCTGCAGCGCTGCTGATGCGCTGCCAGAAACACTTCCATGCGCGCCTGCGCGCGCGCATGCACGCGTGGAAGCTTGCCGGAAGCTCCCCGGAGCAGCTGCCGGGCCGAACGAACCCCTGCGGGGATTCTGGAGCGCCGCGGAGGAGCTCCTGGCGGGCACCACCACAGCCCGGCTTCTGATCTTAAACCTTCTAGCTCTCAGCGAGCTCTCCGGGAAAAACCCGGAGAGCGAGGGGAACACACGCGGGAAAGCTCTCGTGAAGCGCTTCTGGGGCTCTGGGACGCTTTCCTGCAGCGCTTCGGAATCGCTTCCGGGAACGCTTCCAAGCGTGCCTGCACGCTTGCAGGCACGCGTGGACGCGTGCCGGGGGCGCTCCCAGACCAGCTGCCGGGACGGGCGAGGCGCTGCGAGAATCGTGGAGCGGCGGAGATGGGCTGCTGGCGGGCACCACCACCGTCCGGCTTCCAAGTTAAAACCCTCTAGCTCTCAGAAAACTCTCCGGGAACTCGGCAGCGTCTAAATCGGAGCGAGGAGACCCTTCGGGACAGGAAATCTTTCCTAGAGAGCTCCCTGGGGCCCTCCCTGAAGCGCTTCGAAGCACTGCCAGGCACGCCCCCCTGCGTGCTTGCACGCGTGCAAGCACGCGTGGACGCGTGCTATCCTGCAATGCTATGTGAAACCCTCCTGGGGCGCCTGCAGAGCTCTGTGAAACCCTTCTGAAGCGATCCTGCATTGCTGCGGACCCGCTGCCGGGTCGGGCGAGTTGCTGCGGGGATCGTGGACCGGCGGAGATGGGCTGCTGGCGGGCACCACCACCGTCTGGCTTCCAATCTAAAACCTTCTAGCTCTCAGAGAGCTCTGCGGGAACATTGTCCTTTCTGGCCGGATCGACCAACTAGCTCCACCCCGCGCCGGAATTCCTCTAGCTCATCGATGTCGAAGAGCTCTACGAGGTATTACTCTTAAGCTTCCAGCAATAACATGCTAAGGGAAGCTCTACGAGTTGCCAGCCGTGCCTCCGGACTGCTCCGCTCGCTGCGTCCGCATAGCGCGACCAGATGACTTAGACGTGCGCGAAGGCACTAGAAATGGCGGTAAGGGGAGCCGCACGGTCGTGGGAAGCGCCCCCGAAGCGCTTTTGAATCGCTGACAGCGACGCCTGCACGCGTGCCTGCACGCGTGGGGGCACGCTGCACGCGTGACGGCAAGCTGCCCTGGAAGCTTCGCGGGGCCTCTGGGGCACGTTCTACGGAAACGTGTTGGAACAGGCGCTCCAGGGCACGCTGCGGAACCCGGGGAGCCACAGAAGGGAACGTGGAGCGGTGGGCGGAGGTGTGCGACGGCGCACACGCACCCGCCGGCTTCTCTTCTGACAACCCTATCTAGCCCAAGAGGCTATCCGGGAAAATCGCGCGAAGGGGAGCTCGACGGTCGCGAAGCGCCGCTGACGCGCACAGTTCACCGCCGGCGCCATTCTCGGAGAGTTCGCTGAGAGCTAGAGGGTAACTCGTAGAGCTCCCCTTAGCAAGCACACCTTATCGATTCAGAATGATCAGTCGCGTTCGTCTGTTCAATCCAGAGCTCTGAACTCGGTTTGCTACCCGATCTAGAATCACAAAATTATCTGTATTGTTCGAGTCATCTTGAGAGATGCTGTCGGTCTTCTGTACTTAACTCGGGCTGTAGGGCGGCTACAGCGCTGGTAGTCACAGGAATCGATTTGGAGACATCAGGGCGTCTGTCAAATCCAGAGCTCGGAACTCGTCCGCGAAACTATTTGTATTGTTCGAGTCATCCTGAGAGGTGCTGTCGGTTTTCTGCACTGAACTCGGGCTGTTGGGGGGCAGTAGGGCTGGTAATCCCAGAAATCGATTCAGAGACATCAGACGAGTTCGCCTGTCGCATTCAGAGGTCTGAACTCGGTCTGATACTCGAGCTAGATTCGACAAAGTATTCGTATTGTTCGAGTTATCTTGAGAGGCGCTGTCGATTTACGCACGTAACTCGGGCTGTAGAAGAGCAGATAACTCGCTCAGAAGACAATCCAGAAGTATCGGGGGCGTTCGGCTGTTGCATCGAGAGTCCTGAAATCGCTGGGACGAAAAACTATTCGTTCTCTGTAACTGTTTTCGGCACTATATTGTTAGGAAGCTCTACGACTCCCCCAAGAAAGATTGACGGTTTACCGGCGGCGCCCAGTTTAAGATCAGAAGCCGAGCTGTGGTGGTGCCCGCCAGGAGCTCCTCCGCGGCGCTCCAGAATCCCCGCAGGTGCTCGTTCGACCCGGTTGCTGGTCCGGGAGAGCTTCCGGCAGACTTCCACGCGTGCCTGCACCCGCGCAGGCACGCATGGAAGCCTTTCTGGCAGCGCATCACAGGGAAGCTTCCAAGAGCTCTCCAGGAAAGATTTCCCGTTCCCTCTTCGCTCTCCGGGTTTGGGACGCTACCAAGTAACTCGTAGAGCTTGCCCTAGCAAGTGATTGCTGGAAGCTTAAGAGTAATTCCCGGAGAGCTCGCTGAGAGCTAAAGGGCTTAAGATTAGAAGCCAGACGGTGGTGGTGCCCGCCAGGAGCTCTTCCACGGCGGTCCACAGGCCTCGCAGCGACTCCGGTGAGCCGGCAACGTGTCCGGGAGAGCTTCTGGCAAGCTTCCAAGCGTGCCTGCACGCGTGCAGGCACGCAAGGAAGCGTTCCTGGAAGCGCTTCAGGAGCGCTGCAGGGGCGCCCTCCAAACCTTTCCAGAAAAGACTTCTCGTCCCCGAGGGTGTCTTCGCTCTCCGGGTTTTGGATACTACCAAGTACCTCGTAGAGCTCTTCGGCATCGACGAGCTAGAGGAATACCTCGTAGAGCTCTTCGGTATCGATGAGCTAGAGGAATACCTCGTAGAGCTCTTCGACATCGATGAGCTGGAGGAATTCTGGCGCGGGGCGCTAGTTGGTCGACCCGACCAGAAAGGACACAGTGACAACTTTTGGGTGGTGTTGCAAATTTTGAAAAGATATTTGGCCATTTATTTCCCGGGGGGCTCGCTTAGAGCGCGTGCCCTCACGCGTGCAGGCACGCATGGAAGCGGTTCAGGCAGGGCTTCAGCAGCGCTGCAGGGATGCTCCCCAGAGCACCAGCGGAGCTTTGGAAGAGCGTATGACAGCTCGCCAGGAAAGCCTTCTGGTGTGTGTGCGCTCTTTGCTCTCCGGGTTTTGGACGCCCGCAATGCATATTCCCGGAGAGCTCGCTGAGAGCTAGAGGGCTTAAGATAAGAAGCCGGTCGTTGGTGGTGCCCGCCAGCAGCCCATCTTCGCCGGTCCAGAATCCCCGCAGCGGTTCGTTCGGCCGGGCAGGGCGTCCGGGGGAGCTTCCGGCAAGCTTCCACGCGAGCCTGTACGCGTGCATGCACGCATGGAAGCGTTTCTGGCAGTGCTTCCGCAGCGCTGCACGGGAGCTGTCCAGAGGGCCAGAAGAGCTGTCCGAGAGCGTTGCACGGCCTGCCCGGAAAGCTTTCTGGTGTGTTTGCCCTATCCTCCCCAGGTTTTGGATGCTACCAAGTAACTCGTAGAGCTTCCCTTGGCTAGTACCTCGTAGAGCTCTTCGACATCGATGAGCTAGAGGAATTCCGGCGCGGGCTGGAGCTAGTTGGCCGACCTGGCCGAGGCGGACAATTCCCGGAGAGCTCGCTGAGAGCTAGAGGGCTTAAGATAAGAAGCCGGTCGTTGGTGGTGTCCGCCAGCAGCCCATCTTCGCCGGTCCAGAATCCCCGCAGCGGTTCGTTCGGCCCGGCAGGGCGTCCGGGAGAGCTTCCGGCAAGCTTCCACGCGAGCCTGTACGCGTGCATGCACGCATGGAAGCGTTTCTGGCAGTTCCCGGGGGGCTCTCTGAGGGCTAGAGGGTTTAAGATTAGAAGCCGGACGGTGGTGGTGCCCGCCAGCAGCCCATCTCCGCCGGTCAAGAATCCCCGCAGCAGGTCGTTCGACCCGGCAGCGGGTCCGGGAGAGCTTCCGGCGAGCGTCTAGGCGTGCCTGCACGCGTGCAGGCACGCGTGGAAGTGTTCCTGGCAGCGCTTCGGAAGCGCTGCCGGGGAACCCCCCAGAGTCCCAAAAGAGCTTCACGCGCGCTTCCGTGGGCTTGCCAGGAAGGTTTTCTGGCGTGTCCTCTCTTTACTCTCCGGGTTTTGGACGCTACCAAGATGACTCGTAGAGCTTCCCTAAGCTAGTGACTCGTAGAGCTTCTCTGAGAGCGCAGCGGCGAAGCTTAAAAGTAATTCGAAAACGCTGGCAGGATAGTAACTCGTAGAGCTCCCCTTAGCAAGTTATTGCTGGAAGCTAGAGAGTAATTCCTCGTAGAGCTCTTCGGCATCGATGAGCTAGAGGAATTCGGGCGCGGGCTGGAGCTAGTTGGCCGACCCGGCCCCGACGGACAATGTGCGAACTTTGGGTCGGTTGGACAAACTTCGTGAGAGATTTGAACATTCGTTTTGAGATCTGGTATTTTTCGCACCTGTAGTGGGTTTTGTCGCGTCTGCCAATGAATTCTCAGGTCCGTAGCTGCAGTATTACTATCAAAACACTTGGCGAAACCGTCGTTCGGTGACCCTGGAAAATCTTACTTTTCGAGTGTTCAGCTCGCGCATCAGAAAAGCTCCTGCCACGTGTTCTAAGTAGTGTCGTGCGAGAAAAGGGCTCTACGAGGCTCCGGCGGTAACCTGGTTGACGGTTCACCGCCGGCTCCCAGTACCTCGTAGAGCTCTTCGGCATCGATGAGCTAGAGGAATAACTCGTAGAGCTTCCCTCAGCAAGTTATTGCTAGAAGCTTTAGAGTAATGACTCGTAGAGCTTCCCTCAGCTAGTTGCTGGAAGCTTAAGAGTAATTCCGGCGCGCTGGAGAGCTAGTACCTCGTAGAGCTCTTCGGCATCGATGAGCTAGAGGAATTCCGGCGCGGGGTGGAGCTAGTTCCCGGATAGCTCCTTGGAGAGCTAAGGGTTCCAGATAAGAAGCCGGCGGTGGGTGGTGAGGAGGACACGCCCACCTCCGCCGGTCCACGATCGTCGCAGCAGCGTGCCGGAACCGGCAGCGGGTCCGGGAGCGTGGCTTCCTAGCGTTTCCCAATACGCGTGGCTCCAGGGTGCGCGAAGCGCTTCGGCAGAGCTTCGGAAGAGCTTCGGCAGTTCTTCCAGGCTTCTAGGCAGATCATCCTTGCGCGCTTTGCAGAGCCCCACGTATCGTAAACGGCGCCCCTGCAGGCGTCTCCTGCGAGGTTTCCAGCGTCCCGCGCATCGTTTCAGGCGGCCTGGCAGAGGTCCCCGCGCGGCGTTCCGCGCTTGGCTTCGCTATCCGGGTTTTGGACGCTTACAAGTGACTCGTAGAGCTTCCCTAAGCTAGTTGCTGGAAGCTTAAGAGTAATTCCGGCGCGCTGGAGAGCTAGTTGACACGAAAAATCTCGACTGATTTTTTGCTGACTTTTGGTAGGTCCGCTAACCTATTCGTATTATTCGAGTCATCTTGACAGAAGCTATCAGTATTTTGTACTTAACTCGAGCTTTAGGGTAGCTACTGTGCTGGTAAGCACGCCCATCGCACTCAGAATCATCAGGCGCGTTCGCGTGATTAATAACTCGTAGAGCTCTCCTTAGCTAGTTATAGCTGGACTAAGAGTAATTCCGGCGCGCCGGAGAGCTAGTTGGCAAGAAAAATCTCGACGGAACTTTTGGTGACTTTTGGTCGGTTGAAAATTTTGTTCTCAAAATTTGACAATTCGTTAGAGCTCTATTATTTTTTCCCGTGATATTCGACCTTATTCCCGCTCGCCATCTTGATCTCATCTCGATCGGGTAACTTTCAAGGCCCAAAAAAAAGCACTCTGGCGGGAACGGCCGTTTCGAGTCATTTTGATATGCGCTGTTGGTATTTTGCACTGAGCTCGAGCTGTAGGGCAGCTACAGAGCTGGTAAGCACAGCTATCGCACTCAGAATCATCAGGCGCGTTCGCCTGTTGAATCCAGAGGTCTCAACTTGGTCTGTGAGCCGAGCTAGGCCCGCAAACCTATTCGTATCATTCGAGTCAACTTGATACGCGTTGTCGGTATTTTCTACTTAACTCGAGCTGTAGGGCAGCTACAGTGCTGGTAAGCGCGCCTATCGCACTCAGAATAATCAGGCGCGTTCGCCTGTCGAATTCATAGGTCTGAACTCGTCCTGCTAGCCGAGCTAGGTCCGCAAACCTATTCGTATTATTCGAGTCAACTTAATGCGCGTTGTCGGTATTTTCTACTTAACTTGAGCTGTAGGGCAGCTACAGTGCTGGTAAGCACACCTATCACACTCAGAATAATCAGGCGCGTTCGCCTGTTGAATTCATAGGTCTGAACTCGGTCTGCTAGCCGAGCTAGGTCCGCAAACCTATTCGTATTATTCGAGTCAACTTAATGCGCGTTGTCGGTATTTTCTACTTGCTGCAGTGCTGGTAGGCACACCTATCGCACTCAGAATAATCAGACGCGTTCGCCTGTCGAATCCAGAGCTCTGAACTCGGTCTGCTGCGCGATCTAGAATCACAAAACTGTTCGTATTCTTCCAGTCATCTTAAGAGCTGCTGTCGACGTTCTGCACTTAGCTCGGGCTGTAGGAGGGCTGCAGGGCGGGTAATCACAGGAATCGATTCGGAGACATGAGACGCCTCTGTCTGCTGCATCCAGAGGTCCGAACTCGGTCTGATACTCGAGTTGGGCTGAAAAACTATTCGTTCTCTGCAGTTTTCTTCGACATTATATGTTGTCCGGAAGCTCTACGAGTCCCCCGGCGGTAACAAAGGTTGACGGTTTACCGCCGGCGCCCAGTACAGAGGTCTGAACTCGGTCTGTGAGCCGAGCTAGGTCCGCAAACCTATTCGTATTAGTCGAGTCATCTTGACAGACACTGCCGCTATTTTGCACTGAACTCGAGCTGTAGGACAGCTACAGAGCTGGTGAGCACACCTATCGCATTCTGAATGATTAGGCGCGTCCGCCTGTTGAATCCAGAGGTCTGAACTCGGTCTGTGAGCCGAGCTAGGCCCGCAAACCTATTCGTATTATTCGAGTGATCTTGACAGAAACTCTCGATTTTCTGTACTTAACTTGAGCTGTAAGATAGCTACATAGCTGACTTTTACAGAAACTGATTCATAATCGTCAGTTGCGTTTGTCTGTCGAATCCAGAGCTCTGAACTCGGTCTTCTGCCCGATCTAAAATTGCGAAATTATTCGTATTTGTCGAATCATCTGGAGAGGTGCTCTCGGTTTTCTTGACTTAACTTGCGCTGAGAGGGGGCTACAGTGCTGCTTGTCATATGAATCGATTTAAAGAGATCATGCGCGTCCGCCTGTCGAATCCAGAGCTCGGAACTCGGTCTGCTGCTAGGTTCGCGAAACTATTGCATTGTTCGAGTCATCCTGAGAGATGCTGTCGGTTTCCTGCACTGCCCTCGGGCTGTAGGGGGGCTGCGAGGCTGGTAATGACAGGAGTCGATACGCAGACATCAGACACGTCCGCTTGTCGCATTCAGAGGTCAAACGATATTCACTATGAGTCAGAATGTTGGTAGGTGCTGTTGGTTTTCTCAATACTTACCGCCGGCGCCCAGTTGGCGACCCGGCCACAAAGGACAAAGTGTTAACTTTTGGTCGGTTTTGCTAAGATTTGAAAGATATTTGACCATTCATTTTGAGAAAGCAGATTTTCACCGAGCATTGACATATAAACTTTGTTCCCTGAGCAGCTCAGCTCTCTTTTTGTAGAAGAGCTACCAGAAGCTCTCGCTTTGATCCTGAGCTTTGTCACGGATGCAAGGAGCTTTACGAGGTTCCCGGCGGTGACCGGGTTGACGGTTCACCGCCGGCGCCAGTTGGCAAGAAAAATCTCGGAAATTTTGGTGACTTTTAGTCGGTTAAAAATTTTGTTCTCGAAATTTGACCATTCGTTAGAGCTCTAGTATTTTTTCCCGTGATATTCGATCTTATTCCCGGTCGCCATCTTGATCTCAGCTCGGTCGGGTAACTTTGAAGGCAAAAAAGCACTGTGGCGGGAACGGCAGTTTCGAGTCATCTTGACACGCGGTGTCGGTATTTTGTACTTAACTCGAGCTGTGGGGCAGCTACAGAGCATGTAAGCACACCTATCGCATTCAGAATGGATAGACGCGCTCGTCTGTTGAATCCAGAGGTCTGAACTCGGTCTGTGAGCCGAGCTAGGTCCGCAAACCTATTCGTATTATTCGAGTTATCTTGACAGAAACTGTCGGTATTTTGTACTTAACTCGAGCTGTAGGGCAGCTACAGAGCTGATAAGCACGCCTATCGCATTCAGAATGATTGGGTGCGTTCGTCTGTTGAATCCAAAGGTCTGACCTCGGTCTGTGAGCCGAGCTAGGTCCGCAATCCTATTCGTATTATTCGAGTTATCTTGACAGAAACTGTCGGTTTTCTGTACTTAACTCGAGCTGTAAGACAGCTACAGAGCTAATATTTACAGAAACTGATTCAGAATCGTCAGTTGCGTTTGCCTGTCGAATCCAGAGCTCTGAACTCGGTTTTCTGTCCGATCTAGAATCGCGAAATTATTCGTATTGGACGAGTCATCTTGAGAAGTGCTCTCGTTTTTCTTCACTTAACTTGTGCTGAGAGGGGGCTGCAGTGCTGCTTGTCATATGAATCGATTTAAAGAGATCATGCGCGTTCGCCTGTCGAATCCAGAGCTCGGAACTCGGTCTGCTGCCCGAACTAGGTTCGCGAAACTATTGTATTGTTCGAGTCATCCTGAGAGATGTTGTCGGTTTTCTGCACTGATCTCGGGCTGCAGGGGGGCTGCGGGGCTGGTAATGACAGGGGTCGATTCGCAGACATCAGCCGCGTCCGCTTGTCGCATTCAGAGGTCAAAAAATATTCACTATGCGTCAGAATGTTGGTAGGTGCTGTCGGTTTTCTCAACTTAAGTCGAGCTTGGAAGCTCTACGAGTTCGCCGGCGGTAACCAAGGTTGACGGTTTACCGCCGGCGCCCAGTACCTCGTAGAGCTCTTCGGCATCGATGAGCTAGAGGAATTCGGGCGCGTGGTGGAGCTAGTTGGCCGACCCGGCCCCGACGGACAATGTGCGAACTTTGGGTCGGTTGGACGAACTTCGTCAGAGATTTGAACATTCGTTTTCAGATCTGGTATTTTTCGCACCTGTAGTGGGTTATTTCGCGTCCGCTCGTCAATCCTGAAGTCTCTAGACGGAACTTTTGCTGACTTTTGCTCGCTTGAAAATTTTGTTCTCGAAATTTGACCATTCGTTAGAGCTCTAGTATTTTTTCCCGTGATATTCGATCTTACTCCCGCTCGCCATCTTGATCTCATCTCGATCGGGTAACTTTGAAGGCCAAAAAGCACTCTGGCGGGAACGCCCGTTTCGAGTCATCTTGATACGCGCTGTCGGTTTTCTGAACATAACTCGAGCTCTAGGGCAGCTACAGAGCTGGTGAGCACAGCTAATGCATGCAGAATGATCAGGCGCGTTCGCCTGTTGAACTCAGAGGTCTGAACTCGGTCTGTGAGCCGAGCTAGGTCCGGGAACCTGTTCGTATTATTCGAGTCATCTTGACAGAAACTCTCGGATTTCTGGTCTTAACTCGAGCTGTAAGACAGCTACAGAGCTGGCAAGCACAACTATCGCAGTCAGAATCATTAGGCGCGTTCGCCTGTTAAATCTAGAGGTCCGAACTCGGTCTGCTAGCCGAGCTAGGTCCGCAAATCTATTCGTATTATTTTGCTCATCTTGATAGGCGCCCTCGGGTTTCTGTACTTAACTCGAACCGTAGGGCAGCTTTCTTCGTTGACTCGAGAGCACTGAACTTGGCCTGCTGCCCGAGCTAGGTTCGCAAAACTATTCGTATTGTTCGAGTCATCCTGAGAAGTGCTGTCGATGTTCGTGCTGGGGGGGAGGCTACAGTGCTGCTGGGGACAGCAATCGATTTAGAGACATCAGGCGCATCCGCCTGCGGAGACCAGAGCTCGGAACTCGTCTGCTGCCCGAATTAGGTATGCGAAACTACTGTACTGTTGAAGTCATTCTGAGAGGTGCTGTCAGTTTTCTGCACTCAACTCGGGCTGTAGGGGGGCTGCAGGGCTGGTAATGATAGAAGTCGACCGCAGACATCAGACGCATGCGCCTCTCGCATTGAGAGGACACAACATATTTACTATGAGTCGGAATGTTGGTAGGTCCTCGGTGTTCTCAACTTTAGTCGAGCTGGTAGCCCTACGAGTCTCCCGGCGGTAACCAAGGTTGACGGTTTACCGCCGGCGTCCAGTTCCGGCGCGGGGTGGAGCTAGTTCCCGGATAGCTCCTTGGAGAGCTGAGGGTTTCAGATAAGAAGCCGGCGGTGGGTGGTGAGGAGCACACGCCCACCTTCGCCGGTCCACGATTCTCGCAGCGCCCTGCCGGAACCGGCAGCGGGTCCGGGAGCGTGGCTTCCTAGCGTTTCCCAATACGCTTGGCTCCAGGGTGCGCGAAGCGCTTCGGCAGAGCTTCGGAAGAGCTTCGGCAGTTCTTCCAGGCTCCTAGGCAGATCTTCCTTGCGCGCTTTGCAGGGCCCCACGTATCGTAAACGGCGCCCCTCCAAGCGTCTCCTGCGAGGTTTCCAGCGTCCCGCGCATCGTTTCAGGCGGCCTGGCAGAGATCCCCGTGCGGCGTTCCGCGCTTGGCTTCGCTATCCGGGTTTTGGACGCTTACAAGTGACTTGTAGAGCTTCCCTTAGCAAGCTATTGCTGGAAGCTAAGAGTAATTCCGGCGCGCCCCACAGCTAGTTGGCTCGAAAAATCTCGACTGAACTTTTCACAACTTTTGCTCGATTGAACATTTTGTTCTCAAAATTTGACAATTCGTTGGAGCTCTAATATTTTTTCCCGTGATATTAGATCTTATTCCCGCTCGCCATCTTGATCTCAGCTCGATAGGATGAATATCACTATCGAAAAACACTGTGGCGGGATCGGCCGTTTTGAGTCATCTTGATATGCACTGACGGTTTTCTAAACATAACTCGAGCTCTAGGGCAGCTAAAGAGTTGGTAAGCACAGCTAATGCATGCAGAATAATCAGGCGCGCTCGCCCGTTGAATCCAGAGGTCTGAACTCGGTCTGCTAGCCGAGCTAGGGCCACAAACCTGTTCGTATTATTCGAGTCATTTTGACAGAAACGCTCGGTTTTCTGCACTTAACTCGAGCTGTAGGACAACTACAGAGCTGATATTCAGAGGCACCAATCCAGAATCATCAGTTGCGTTTGTCTGTCGACTCCAGAGCTGTGAACTCGGCCTGCTGCCCGATCTAGAATCGCGAAACTTTTTGTATCGTTCGAGTCGCTTGCGAGATAATGTCGGTTATCTGAACTCAACTCGAGCTGTAGAGGGGGCTGCATGGCTGGTATCACTGGGATCGATTTGAAGACATGAGGCGCGTCCGCATGTCGAATACAGAGCTCTGAACTCTGTCTGCTGCTCGAACTAGGTCCGCGAAACTATGCCTATTGTTCGAGTCATCCTGAGAGGTGCTGTCGGGTTTCTGCACTTAACTCGGGCTGTAGGGGGGCTGCAGAGCTGGTAATGACAGGAGTCGATTCGCAGACATCAGACGCGTCCGTCTGTCGCATTTAGAGGTCAAACAATATTCACTATAAGTCAGATTGTTGGTAAGTGCTGTATGTTTTCTCAACTTAAGTCGAGTTAGGAAGCTCTACGAGTCCCCCGGCGGTAACAAAGGTTGACGGTTTACCGCCCGCGCCCAGTTGGTCGACCCGGCCAGAAAGGACAAAGTGATAACTTTTGGGTGGTTTTGCAAATAACTCGTAGAGCTCTTCGTTATCGACGAGCTAGAGGAATTCCGGCGCGGGCTGGAGCTAGTTGGCCCACCCGGCTGAGGCGGACAATGTGGCAACTTTCGGTTGGTTTTGCGATTTTTTGAAAGATATTTGACAATTCGTTTTGAGAAAGCAGATTTTTACTCCGAGCATTGACATATTAACTTTGTTCCCTGAGCAGCTCAGCCTTCTAGAACCATTTTTAGTACTAGTTCACTTGGAGGAACCGACTTCATGTTAACTCCGAAAAATCATAACTTCAAGTTTTTGTAGAAAAGCTCCCAGAAGCTCTCGCTTTGATCCTAAGCTCTCTTACGGATGCAAGGAGCTCTACGAGGTTTCCGGCGGTGACCAGGTTGACGGTTCACCGCCGGCGCCAGTTTTTGAAAGATATTTGACAATTCATTTTGAGAAAGCAAATTTTTCGCACCTGTAAACGACTATGAGAGCTTCTCTCTCTTAGTATGACCTCTGTAGGCGCACTTTTACTATCAAAACACTTGGCGGAACCATCTTCATGTCGACACGAAAAAATTTAATTTTTCGTTGTTTCGAGAAATGCTTCCAGAAGCTCTCTCTTTCGACTCCGACCACTCTTACGCGTGGAATGAGCTCCAGAATGAGTGAGGACCATCATCTTGTCACGGCTGAAGTGGGAAGGGATATGTGGAAATGGGTGTATAGGGAGGGCAACGATGAGGCGGACTATGAGACACATCTTGCACGTGAGGGTAAAGTAACTTCTGATGTTCGTTGGAATCATAACACTCTTTATCATATTAGATCGGGTCATTATATTGTTCGTGCACTTAGAGGAGCTTTTGACGGTGGGCGGTGTGAGCGTGGCACCTCGTGTGGCTGGGTTATTGATGTTTATCTTGTTCCCTCTCTTCCTCCTCACCAGCTTCCCCCTGGACTTGTGCAGGGTGGATGGCACCCTGGAGTTGGCCGCAGAGGTTTCATGATCCCTAGCCATTGCACGATCACACAGGCTGAGTTGGCAGCTGCACATTCTCTTCTCAATGGCATTGCCGAGATGTGTATACACGTACAACTTGGCAGGTGACTGTTTAGTTATAATATCTGCATAGCTCCGCCGTTATAAGATACATGCTTAGCCCCACTGTTTCTTGATGTGTGTATATTCCTGTGCAGCTACGCCGTTGTATCATATATGCACAGCTACGCTGACTTGTATATCGCACAGCTCCGCTGTTAGTGCTTAGGTTGCCTGTAGGTAATCCTACCGCTGGCCCTGCCCCCTAAGGGGGCTCGAATCGGGCCCCGCAGACCGCAGACCAGGTTGACGGTTCACCGCCGGCGCCAGTTCCGGAGCGCTGGAGAGCTAGTTGGCAAGAAACATCTCGACAGACCTTTTGGTGACTTTTGGTCGGTTGAAAATTTTGTTCTCGAAATTCAATCATTCGTTTGAGCTCCAGTATTTTTCCCGTGATATTCGATTCTATTCCCGCTCGCCATCTTGATCTCAGCTCGATCGGGTACATTTCACTGCCAAAAAGCGTCCCGGCGGGAACGGCCGTTTCGAGTCATCTTGATACGCGTTGTCGGTATTTTGTTCTTAACTCGAGCTGTAGGGCAGCTACAGAGCTGGTAAGCACACCTATCGCATTCAGAATTATCAGGCGCGTTCGCCCGTTGAATCCAGTCTGAAATCGGTCTGCTAGCCGAGCTAAGTCCGCAAACCTATTCGTATTATTCGAGTCGTCTTGACAGACGCTCTCGGTTTTCTGTACTTAACTCGATCTCTAGGGCAGCTACAGAGCTGGTAAGCACGCCTATCGCATTTATAATTATCAGGCGCGTTCGCCTGTTGAATCCAGAGGTCTGAAATCGGTCTTTTTGCCGGGCTAGGTCCGCAAACCTATTCGTATTATTCGAGTCGTCTTGGCAGACGCTCTCGGTTTTCTGCACTTAACTCGAGCTGTAGGGCAGCTACATGGCTCATTGTCACAGACATCGATGGGGAATCATCAGTCGCGTTCGTCTATTGAACCGAGAGCTCTGAACTCGGTCTGCTGCCCGAGCTAGCTTCGCGAAACTATTTGTATTGTCCGAATCATCTTGAGAAGTGCTCTCAATTTTCTGCACTCAATTAGTGCTGGGGAAGGGCTACAGTGCTGGGGGTCACAGGAATCGATTTGCACACATCAGGCGCGTCTGTTGGTCGATTCCAGAGCTCGGAACTCGAAACTATTCTATCATTCGAGTCGATACTGTCGGTTTTCTGCACTTAACTCGGGCTGTAGGGGAGCTGCAGGGCTGGGAATCACATGAGTGGATTCGCAGACATCAGACGCGCCCGCCTGTGGCATTCAGAGGTCTGAACTCCGTTCGATACTCGAACTGGGTTGCGAAACTGTTTCTATTTTTGGTTAGAGTCATCTTGAGAGGTCTGAAATCGCTTGGGCTGAAAAACTAGTCGTTCTTTGGATTTTTTACCACACTATATACTGTCAGGAAGCTCTACGAGTCCCCCGGCGGTAAGAAAGGTTGACGGTTTACCGCCGGCGCCCAGTTGGCTCGAAAAATCTCGACTGAACTTTTGATAACTTTGGGTCGGTTTAAAATACCTCGTAGAGCTCTTCGGCATCGATGAGCTAGAGGAATTCTGGCGCGGGGTGCAGCTAGTTTGCCAACCCGGTCTGGGCGGACAATGTGGTGACCTGGAGTCGCTTTATGGAAGATAGCGCGAGATTTTGAAATTTGTTTTGCAAATTCGAATTTTATTTTATGCAGTGAGCCATGGCGTTTTCAATGGTGCAATTCTTAGGGCTCTAGCTAGATTATATTGATCGAACGACTGCGGGGAAGCAGTATTGTATACGACGGAAACCAAGATTTCCTTATTTTTGAAGCTCGTATTCAGAAGTGTTTGTCTGCTGTTATCTCGAATCTAATTTCTCTATTCAGAGGAGCTCTACGAGGGTTCCGGCGGTAATCTGGTTGACGGTTTACCGCCGGATCCCAGTAGAGCTTCCCTTAGCAAGATATTGGTGGCAGCTTAAGAGTAATTCCGGGGCGCTGGAGAGCTAGTTGGCAAGAAAAATCTCGACGAACCTTTTGGTGAGTTTTGGTCGGTTGATATTTTTTTCTCGAAATTCAACAATTCGTTGAGCTCCAGTATTTTTTCCCGTGATATTCGATTCTATTCCCGCTCGCCATCTTGATCTCAGCTCGATAGGGTATCTTTTACTGCCAAAAAGCGTCCCGGCGGGATCGGCCGTTTCGAGTCATCTTGATACGCGTAATGGGTATTTTGTCCTTAATTCGAGCTCTAGGGCAGCTACAGAGCTGGTCAGCACACCTATCGCATCCAGAATCATGAGGCGCGTTCGCCTGTTGAATCTAGAGGTCTGAGCTCGGTCTGCTAGCCGAGCTAGGTCCGCAAACCTATTTGTATTATTCGAGTCATCTTGACAGACACTCTCGGTTTTCGGTACTTAACTCGAGCTGTAGGGCAGCTACAGAGCTCATAGTCACAGAAATCGATTGGTAGTCACCAGGCGCGTTGGTCTGTTGAATCGAGAGCTCTGAAGTCGGACTGCTGCCCGAGCTAGGTTTGCGAAACTATTCGTATTCTCCGAATCATCTTGAGAAGTGCTCTCAATTCTCTGCACTCAACTCGTGCTGGGAGAAGACTACAGTGCTGCTTTTTACAGAAATCGATTCGGACACATCAGGCGCGTCCGTCTGTCGAACCCAAAGCTCGGAATTCGGCCTGCTGCTCGAACTAGGTCTGCGGACCTATTGTATTATTCGAGTTCATCTTGAGGGCTGAAAAACTAGTCGTTCTCTGGAGTTTTTTCCCACATTATATACTGTCAGGAAGCTCTACGAGTCCCCCGGCGGTAAGACAGGTTGACGGTTTACCGCCGGCGCCCAGTAACTCGTAGAGCTCTTCGGCATCGATGAGCTAGAGGAATTCCGGCGCGGGGTGGAGCTAGTCGGTCGACCCGGCCAGAAAGGACAAAGTAACTCGTAGAGCTTCCCTTAGCAAGTTATTGCTGGAAGCTTGAGAGTAATTCCGGAGCGCTGGAGAGCTAGTTGGCAAGACAAGTTTCGTTTTTCCCGTCATATTCGATCTTATTCCCGCTCGCCATCTTGATCTCAGCTCGATCGGGTACCTTTTACTGCCAAAAAGCGTCCCGGCGGGATCGGCCGTTTCGAGTCATCTTGATACGCGTTGTCGGTATTTTGTATTAACTCGAGCTGTAGGGCAGCTACAGAGCTGGTAAGCACACCTATCGCATTCAGAATGATCAGGCGCGTTCGCCTGTTGAATCCAGAGGTCTGAACTCGGTCTGCTAGCCGAGCTAGGTCCGCAAACCTATTCGCATTATTCGAGTCATCTTGACAGATTCTCTCGGTTTTCTGTACTTAACTCGAGCTGTAGGGCAGCTACAGGGCTCATTGTCACAGACATCGATGGGGAATCATCAGTCGTGTTCGTCTATCGAACCGAGAGCTCTGAACTCGGCTTGCTGCCCGAGCTAGGTTCGCGAAACTATTCGTATTGTCCGACTCATCTTGAGAAGTGCTCTCAATTTTCTGCACTCAACTCGTGCTGGGGGAGGGCTACAGTGCTGCGGGTTACAGATATCGATTTGCACACATCAGGCGCGTCTGTTGGTCGATTCTAGAGCTCGGAACTCGGTCTGCTGCTCGAACTAGATCCGCAAAACTATTATATTATTCGAGTCGATACTGTCGGTTTTCTGCACTTAACTCGGGCTGTAGGGGGGCTGCAGGGCTGGGAATCAGATGAGTGGATTCGCAGACATCAGACGCGCCCGCCTGTCGCATTCAGAGGTCTGAACTCGGTTCGATACTCGAACTGGGTTGCGAAACTGTTTGTTTTATTTGGCGAGAGTCATCTTGAGAGGTCTGCAATCGCTTGCGCTGAAAAACTAGTCGTTCTCTGGAGTTTTTTTCCACACTATATACTGTCAGGAAGCTCTACGAGTCCCGCGGCGGTAAGAAAGGTTGACGGTTTACCGCCGGCGCCCAGTGATGACTTTTGGGTGGTTTTGCAAATATTTGAAGGATATTTGACAATTCATTTTGAGAAAGCAGATTTTTCGCACCTGTAGTGGGGAACTTCGCGTCTGCCAGTAAAATTTTTAGGTCTATAGGTGCAGTATTACTATCAAATCACTTGGCGGAACTGACGTTCAATAAAATAGAAAAACGTGATTTTTCGAGTTTTTTTCTCGCTCCAGAATCTTTCTCTATGTGTTCCGACGATCGCCATGCAAGAAAAGAGCTCTACGAGGTTCCCGGTGGTGACCAGGTTGACGGTTTACCGCCGGTTCTAGTACCTCGTAGAGCTTCCCTTAGCAAGTTACTCCTGGAAGCTTAAGAGTAATTCCGGGGCGCTGGAGAGCTAGTACCTCGTAGAGCTCTTCGGCATCGATGAGCTAGAGGAATTCCGGCGTGGGGTGGAGCTAGTTGGTCGACCCGGCCAGAAAGGACAAAGTGTTAACTTTTGGTTGGTTTTGCAATTTTTTGAACGATATTTGACAATTCATTTTGAGAAAGCAGATTTTTACTCCGAGCATTGACATATAAACTTTGTTCCCTGAGCAGCTCAGCGCTCTAGAGCAATTTTCAGTACCAGTTCACTTGGAGCAACCGACTTCACGTTGACTCCAAAAAATCTCAGCTTGAAGTTTTTGTAGAAAGCTCCCAGAAGCTCTCGCTTTCATTCTGAGCTTTCTCACGGATGCAAGAGCTCTACGAGGTTCCCGGCGGCGACCAGGTTGACGGTTCACCGCCGGCGCCAGTTCCGGGGCGCTGTAGAGCTAGTTGGCAAGAAACATCTCGACGGACCTTTTGCTGACTTTTGGTCGGTTGAAAATTTTGTTCTCGAAATTCAACACTTCGTTAGAGCTCTAGTATTTTTTCCCGTGATATTCGATCTTATTCCCGCTCGCCATCTTGATCTAAGCTCGAGCGGGTACCTTTTACTATCAAAAAGCGTCCTGGCGGGATCGGCCGTTTCGAGTCATCTTGATACGCGTTGTCAGTATTTTGCACTTAACTCGAGCTCTAGGGCAGCTACAGAGCTGGTCAGCACACCTATCGCATTCAGAATTATCAGGCGCGTTCGCCTGTTGAATCCAGAGGTCTGAACTCGGTCTGCCAGCCGAGCTAGGTCCGCAAACCTATTTGTATTATTCGAGTCATCTTGACAGACGCTCTCGGTTTTCGGTACTTAACTCGAGCTGTAGGACAGCTACAGAGCTCATAGTCACAGAAATCGATTGGGAGTCATCAGGCGCGTTCGTCTGTTGAATCGAGAGATCTGACCTCGGCCTGCTGCCCGAGCTAGGTTCGCGAAACTATTCGTATTCTCCGAATCATCTTGAGAAGTGCTCTTAATTTTCTGCACTCAACTCGTGCTGGAAGAGGGCTACAGTGCTGCTGGTCACAGAAATCGATTCGGACACATCAGGCGCGTCCGTCCGTCGAACGCAAAACTCGGAACTCGGCCTGCTGCTCGAACTAGATCCTTGAAACTATTGTATTATTGGAGTCATCCCGAGAGATGCTCTCGGTTTTCTGCATTTAACTCGGGCTGTAGGGGGGCTGCAGGGCTGGTAATCACATGAGTCGATTTGGAGACATCAGACGCGTCCGCCTGTCGCATTCAGAGGTCTGAACTCGGTTTGATATTCGATCTGTGTTGCGAATCTTGAGAGGTCCGAAATCGCTTGGGCTGAAAAACTAGTCGTTCTCTGGAGTTTTTTCCCACATTATATACTGTCAGGAAGCTCTACGAGTCCCCCGGCGGTAAGACAGGTTGACGGTTTACCGCCGGCGCCCAGTACCTCGTAGAGCTCTTCGGCAAGATGAGCTTAGAGGAATTCAGGCGGAGGGTGGAGCTAGTAACTCGTAGAGCTTCCCTTAGCAAGTTATTGCTGGAAGCTTAAGAGTACCTCGTAGAGCTCTCCGGCATCGATGAGCTAGAGAAATCCTGGCGCGGGGTGGAGCTAGTTGGTCGACCCGGCCAGAAAGGACAAAATGATAACTTTTGCGTGGTTTTGCAATTTTTTGAAAGATGTTTGACAGTTCATTTTGAGACAGCAGATTTTTCGCACCTGTGAACGACCATGAGGGCCTCTCTGTCTTAGTATGAGCTCTGTAGGCGCACTTTTACTATCAAAACACTTGGGGGAACCATCTTCATGTCGAAACGAAAAAATGTTTTTTCTTTTTTTCGAGAAATGCTTCCAGAAGCTCTCTCTTTCGACTCCGAGCACTATTACACGTGAAATGAGCTCTACGAGATTCCCGGCGTTGACCAGGTTGACGGTTCACCGCCGGCGCCAGTTGGCAAGGAAAATCTCGACGGACCTTTTGCTGACTTTTGGTCAGTTTAAAATTTTGTTCTCGAAATTCAACAATTCGTTAGAGCTCTAATATTTTTTCCCGTGATATTCGATCTTATTCCCGCTCGCCATCTTGATCTCAGCTCGATCGGGTACCTTTTACTGTCAAAAAGCACACGGGCGGGATCGGCCGTTTCGAGTCATCTTGTCACGCGGGTGTCGGTTTTCTCACGATAACTCGAGCTTCAGGACAGCTATAGAGCTGGTAAGCACAGCTAATCGATTCAGAATGATTAGGCGCGTTCGCCTGTTGAATCGAGAGGTCTGAACTCGGTCTGCTAGCCGAGCTAGGTCTGCAAACCTATTCGTTTTATTCGAATCATCGTAGCAGACGCTCTCGGTTTTCTGTACTTAACTCGAGCTGTAGGGCAGTTACAGAGCCGATACTCAGAAATCGATTGGGCATCATCAGGCGTGTTCGGCGTGTTCATCTCGGCCTGTTGCCCGAGTTCGCGAACCTATTCGTATTGTTCGAGTCATCTTGAGAAGTGCTCTCGGTTTTCTGCACTTAACTCGTGCTGGAAGAGGGCTACAGTGCTGCTGGTCACAGAAATCGATTTGAAGACATCAGGCGCGTCCGTCTGTCGAACGCAGAGCTCGGAGCTCGGTCTGCTGCTCGAACTAGGTCCGCGAAACTATTGTATTATTCCAGTCATTCTGAGAGCTGCTGTCGGTTTGCTGCACTTAACTCGGGCTGTAGGGGGGCTGCAGGGCTGGTAATCACATGATTCGATTCGCAGACATCAGACGCGCCCGCCTGTCGCATTCAGAGGTCTCAACTCTGTTTGATACTCGAGCTGGGTTGCCAAACTGTTCGTTTATTTGTCAGAGTCATCTTGAGAGGTCTGAAATCGCTTGGGCTAAAAAAGTAGTCGTTCTCTCAATTTTTTTTCCACAATATATACTGTCAGGAAGCTCTACGAGTCCCCCGGCGGTAACAAAGGTTGACGGTTTACCGCCGGCGCCCAGTTTTGTTCTCGAAATTCAACAATTCGTTAGAGCTCTAGTATTTTTCCCGTGATCTATGATCTTATTCCCGCTCGCCATCTTGATCTCAGCTCGATCGGGTGGGTATTACTATCGAAAAGCGTCATGGCGGGATCGGCCGTTTCGAGTCATCTTGATACGCGGTGACGGTTTTCTCAAGATAACTCGAGCTTCAGGGCAGCTACAGAGCTGGTCAGGACAGCTTATGGATTCAGAATGATCAGGCGCGTTCGCCTGTTAAACCCAGAGGTCTGAACTCGGTCTGCTAGCCGAGCTAGGCGCGCAAACCTATTCGTATTATTCGAGTCATCTTGACAGACGCTCTCGGTTTTCTGTACTTAACTCGAGCTACAGGACAGCTACAGAGCTGATACGTACGGAATCCGATTCAGAATCATCAGTGGCCGTTGTCTGTTGATCCAGAGCTCTGAACTGCGTCTGCTGCCCAATCTAGAATCGCAAAACTATTTGTATCGTTCGAGTTATCTTGAGAGATGCTGTCGGTTCTCTGCACTTAACTCGGGCTGCAGGGGGGCTGCATGGCTGGTAATCATTGGAATTGATTCGGAACTTCAGGCGCGTCCGCCTTCCGAACCGAGAGTTCCGAACTCTTTCCGTTGCACGAACTAGATCCGCAAAACTATTCGTATTGTTCAAGTCATGTTGAGAGGTGCTGTCGGTTTCCTGCACTTAACTCGGGCTGTAGGGGGGCTGCAGGGCTGGTAATCACAGACATCGATTCAGAGACATCAGACGCGGTGTGATACTCGAGCTAGGCTTGCCAAACTATTCGTACTGTTCGAGTCATCTTGAGAGGTGCTGTCGATTTACGCACGAAACTCGGGCTGTGGGAGAATTACAGAGCTTGTACAGAAGACAATCCAGACGCATAGGAGGCGTTCGGATCCGAGAGGTCTGAAATTGCTTGGGCTGAAAAAAACTATTTTTTCAGTGTGTTTACATTATATGTTGTCAGGAAGCTCTACGAGTCCCAGGGCGGTAAGAAAGGTTGACGGTTTACCGCCGGCGCCCAGTTGCTGGAAGCTTAAGAGTAATTCCGGCGCGCTGGAGAGCTAGTTGGTAAGAAAAAACTCGACGGAACTTTTGCTGACTTTTGGTCGGTTTAAAATTTTGTTCTAGAGCTCTATTATTTTTAGACAATTTTGACAATTCGTTAGAGCTCTAGTATTTTTTCCCGTGATATTCGATATTATTCCCGCTCGCCATCTTGATCTCAGCTCGATCGGATAAATATTACTATCGAAAAGCACTGTGGCGGGATCGGCCGTTTCGAGTTGTCTTGATACGCGCTGACGGTTTTCTGAACATAACTCGAGCTTTCGGACAGCTACAGAGCTGGTAAGCACAGCTAATCGATGGAGAATGATTAGGCGCGTTCGGCTGCTGAATCCAGAGGTCTGAACTCGGTCTGTTAGCCGAGCTAGGTCCGCAAACCTGTTCGTATTATTCGAGTCATCTTGACAGAAACTCTCGGTTTTCGGTACTTAAATCGAGCTGTAGGACAGCTACAGAGCTGATATTCACAGAAACCGATTCATAATCATCAGTTGCGTTTGTCTGTCGGATCGAGAGGTCTGAACTTGGTCTGCTGCCCGATCTAGAACCGCGAAATTATTCGTATTGGTCGAGGGATCTTGAGAAGTTTCGAGGTGCTGACGGTTTTCTGCACTTAACTCGGGCTGTAGAGGGGCTGTAGGGCTGGTAATGACAGGAGTCGATTTGCAGACATCAGACGCGTCCGCCTGTCGCATTCAGAGGCCAAAAAATATGCACTATGAGTCGGAATGTTGGTAGGTGCTGTCGGTTTCCTGAACTTGAGTCGAGCTTGGAAGCTCTACGAGTCTCCCGGCGGTAACCAAGGTTGACGGTTTACCGCCGGCGCCCAGTACCCTATGCTCTCCAGGTTTTGGATGCTACCAAGTGCGACAACTTTCGGGTGCTTTTTCCCGGAGAGCTCGCCGAGAGCTAAAGGGTTTAAGATTAGAAGCCGGACGGTGGTGGTGCCTTCCAGGAGCTCCTCCACGCCGGTCCACGTTCCCCGCAGAACCCCGGCGGCCCGGCAACGTGTCCGGGAGAGCTTCCGGCAAGCTGCCACGCGTGCCTGGATGCGTGCAGGCGCAGGAGAACATCTCGAGAAATGAACAGAGTACGAATAGTTTTCTTGTTCCAACTCTGAAAGCGCGACGAGTTCGGGCATCTGGATACTTGAAACTAGCGCGTCTGGTAAATTCCTGGCAATTCTGTGCCAAACAGCTCTGTAGCTCCTCTGTAGCCGAGTCACCTCAAGGACGTTACCATCATCTGTCTAAAATTTAGCACCGTACGAATAGTTGTTCTGACCCAGCTCTGGTAGGAGACCGAATTCAGTCGTCTAGATACTATAGACTAGCGCTTCTTATCATTTCCTTTTGACTTATGTGACACACAGCTCTATAGCTCATCTCCAGCTCGAGTTGAGTCAAGAAAACCATCAACATCTCTAAAAAAAGCAGAATACGAATAGGTTTTCGAATCCCCAGCTCTGATAGCAGATCGAGATCAGGCGTCTAGCTACTTTAGACTCGCGCGCCTGCTGATTTTCCTTTAATTCTTGTGACGAACAGTTATTCAGCTCGTCTGCTGCTGAAGTCTAGTCCAGAGAACCGTCACCATCTCGAAAAAATTAGCAGAGTACGAATAGTTTTTCGTACCGAGCCCTGATAGCAGATCGAGGTCAGGCGTCTAGATACGACTGGAGACTCGCGCGCCTGATGACTGGGATCCGGCGGTAAACCGTCAACCTGGTAACCGCCGGAAGCCTCGTAGAGCTCCGTTTCCGTGCGGAGCTCATCGGTCGAGTTACGTCTAGAAAACGAACCTCAAAAACTAGCAGAGTATGGCTAGTTGTTATAATGCGAATAGTTTCGCAGACCTAGCTCAAGAAGCAGACCGAGCTCAGACCTCTCGATGGAACAGACGAACGCGCCTGATCATTCTGTCTCGGTTTTGTAAGCATCAGCTCTATAGCTGTCCTGAATCTCGAGTTAAGTACAGAAAACCGACAGCACCTGTCAAGATCACACGCTTCGTGGACCTAGCTCGAGTAGCCGACTAAGTTCAGACCTCTAGATGCAACAGATAAACGCGCCTGATGATTTAGAAATGGTTTCTGTAAGCATCAGCCCTGTAGCTCCTGAGTCTCCAGTTAAATACAGAAAACCGACAGCACCTGTCCAGATGACTCGAAGAATACGAATAGTTTTGCGGACCTAGCTCGAGTAGCAGACCGAGTTCAGACCTCTCGATGGAACAGACGAACGCGCCTGATGATTCTAAATAGATTTCTCGACATATCAGCTCTGTAGCTGTCCTAAATCTCGAGTTACGTACAGAAAACCGTCAACGCGTGTCAAGATGACTCGAAACGACCGACGGTTCCAGCAAGTGTTTTGATAGGAATATCTCAGCTACGGACCTGAGAATTTAACTGGCAGACGCGGCATAACTCACTACAGGTGGGCAAAATACCAGTTCTTAAAAACGAATTTTCAAATTTTGCACAAGGATTGAAAAACCGACCCCAAGTCATCACATTGTCTCTTAAGGTCAGGTCGGCCAACTAGCTCCACCCTGCGCCCGAACTGGGATCCGGCGGTAAACCGTCAACCAGGTAACCGCCGGAAGCCTCGTAGAGCTCCGTTTCCGTGCGGAGCTCATCGGTCGAGTTAAATCTAGACAACGAACCTCAAAAACTAGCAGAGTATGACTAGTTGGAATAATGCGAATAGTTTCGCAGACCTAGCTCAAGAAGTAGACTGAGCTCAGACCTCTCGATGGAACAGACGAACGCGCCTGATCATTCTGTCTCGGCTTTTCTAACCATCAGCTCTATAGCTGTCCTGAATCTCGAGTTAAGTAGAAAACCGACAGCACCTCTCAAGATGACTCGCATAATACGAATAGGTTCGTGGACATAGCTCGAGTAGCAGACCGAGTCCAGACCTCTAGATGCAACAGATCAACGCGCCTGATTATTTAGAAAAGATTTCTGTAAGCATCAGCTCTGTAGCTGTCCTCAATCTGCAGGTAAATACAGAAAACCGACAGCGCCTGTCCAGATGACTCGAAGAATACGAATAGTTTCGTGGACCTAGCTCGAGTAGCAGACCGAGTTCAGACCTCTCGATGGAAGAGACGAACGTGTCTGATGATTCAGAATCGGTTTCTGTTAAGATCAGCTCTGTAGCTGTCCTAAACCTCGAGTTGCGCACAGAAAACCGTTAACGCGTGTCAAGATGACTCGAAACAGCCGACGGTTCCAGCAAGTGTTTTGATGGTAAAATTTCAGCTAC
This sequence comes from Prorocentrum cordatum, assembly GCA_963575745.1. Taxonomy (NCBI): domain Eukaryota; class Dinophyceae; order Prorocentrales; family Prorocentraceae; genus Prorocentrum; species Prorocentrum cordatum. The sequence goes on from CAUYUJ010015263.1 coordinate 281,547, forward strand.
GGACCTGAGAATTTAACTGACAGACGCGGCATCTCCCACTTCAATTGGGGAAAAAACGAGATCTCAAAACGAATCTTCAAATTTTGCACAAAGATAGAAAAACCGACCCCAAGTCGTCACATTGTCTCTTAAGGTCGGGTCGGCCAACTAGCTCCACCCTGCGCCCGAATTCCTCTTAGCTCATCTTGCCGAAGAGCTCTACGAGGTACTGGGATCCGACGGTAAAACGTCAACCAGGTAAACGCCGGAAGCCTCGTAGAGCTCCGTTTCCGTGCGGAGCTCATCGGTCGAGTTTAAGACTAGAAAACGAACCTCAAAAACTAGCAGAGTATGACTAGTTGTTAAAATGCGAATAGTTTCGCACACCTAGATCAAGAAGCAGACCGAGCTCAGACCTCTCGATGGAACAGACGAACGCGCCTGATCATTCTGTCTCGGTGTTGTAAGTATCAGCTCTATAGCTGTCCTGAATCTCGAGTTAAGTACAGAAAACCGACAGCACCTGTCAAGATGACTCGCTTCGTGGCCCTAGCTCGAGTAGCAGACTAAGTTCAGACCTCTAGATGCAACAGATAAACGCGCCTTATGATTTAGAAAGGGTTTCTGTAAGCATCAGCTCTGTAGCTCCTGAATCTCCAGTTAAATACGGAAAACCGACAGCACCTGTCCAGATGACTCGAAGAATACGAATAGTTTTGCGGACCTAGCTCGAGTAGCAGACCGAGTTCAGACCTCCCGATGGAACAGACGAACGCGCCTGATGATTCTAAATCGATTTCTCGACATATCAGCTCTGTAGCTGTCCTAAATCTCGAGTTACGTACAGAAAACCGTCAACGCGTGTCAAGATGACTCGAAACGACCGACGGTTCCAGCAAGCGTTTTGATAATATTATTTCAGCTACGGACCTGAGAATTTAACTGGCAGACGCGGCGTAACCCACTACAGATGGGAAAAATACCAGTTCTTAAAACGACTTTTCAAATTTTGCACAAGGATTGAAAAACCGACCCCAAGTCGTCACATTGTCTCTTAAGGTCAGGTCGGCCAACTAGCTCCACCCTGCGCCCGAATTCCTCTTAGCTCATTCTGCCGAAGAGCTCTACCAGGTATTCCTCTTAGCTCATTCTGCCGAAGAGCCCTGCGAGGTATTTCCTTCCCACTTCTGTGCCGAACAGCTCTGTAGCTCATCTGCAGCTCGAGTTAAGTCAAGAACTTGGTAGCGCCCCCAACCCGTAGAGCAAAGAGAACACACACCGGAAAGATTTCCTGGCGAGCCCTCGGACGCTCTCGTCAAGCGCTTCTGGAGCTCTGGGGGGCTCCCCTTCGGCGCTTCTGAAGTGCTGCCGGGAACGCCTGCACGCGTGCAGGAACGCGTAGACGCTTGCCGGAAGCTCCCCCACCTGCTGCCGGCTCAAACGAGTCGCTGCGAGGATCCTGGACCGGCGGAGATGGGCTGCTGGCGGGCACCACCACCGCCCGGCTTCTAATCTAAAACCCTCTAGCCCTCAGAGAGCCCACCGGGAATCAAACGTGCGTGGTGGCGCTGGAAAGCTTGCCTGGCTCCTGAAGGGCTGTAACTGGGAACAGGCGGTAAACCGTCAATCCGGTTTTTTTGCGGTTTGCGGTCCAACCACGGGGCCCTACAAGGGCGGTCGGGTTGGTGCAGCCATCCCCTGTGGGCTGGATGTACCCTGAAAAACGTGATACTCTTGAAGTATCTACTACACCTCACGTCGCCGCTACAAATGAAGCGAAGAGCCACGAGAGAGAGCATCGCAGACCAAGAAACAATCACAACATGCAAGTGATCAAGGTAACCGTAGTGTCGTCCTTCTTTGAGGCAACCGTAGCGTCGACCAGATCAAAGGCCTACCGTGACAAATCACGGAAAGTCACGTTCAAAGGTCAATGAGCACTCAAATCAAGGAAGCAACGAATGACCTACTTTGGGGGATCAAGCGAAGCTCATATTCAACACACGTGCATGCACAACCACACACAGGCATGAAGAAAAGCAACGCAGCCCCAGATCACAATAGTTCGTACTCAAAGTAATCAGTTATCACCGAGTCAATGTTGAACCAGCACTGAAACATCCCCCAGGAAGACCTTGCATCTTCTGCTCAAGCTCCATAAGTCTCTGTGCATGTGCTGTTACTTTACTTCCTACTTATTTAATATCCTGGCGTACTCCTTCAGTCAACCTCTGCATGTCATGGGCGCTCGTCGTCCTGACGGCATCCACCTTACTATCTACCGCTGCGACCGCCGTCGTCACACTCTGCGTCTGATGACCAATCATCTTCTGAAAGTCACCCAACAAGTTGGCAGAGCCAGACTGCTCCTCCCGCAGAGCCACTGCCGTTACTTTACTGCCAACTGCTTTAATATCTTGGCGATAGCCCTCCGCCGCCTCGCGCGCCGATGATGAGACGCTTGTGAACCCCATCTGCTGTATGAGCAGGAGGTAAACTCTGCTCAATCAGGTAACCGCCGGGGACCTCGTAGAGCTCTTTTCTCACACGGCGCTCCTCGGTAGACATGAAGAAAGCGTATGGAGCAAGACCTGAAAAAAAAAACTCGAATAATCACGTTTTTCTGTTTTTATCCAACGTCGATTCCCCCAAGTGTTTTGATAGTAATACTGCAGCTACGGACCTGAGAATTTCACTGGCAGACGCGGCACAACCCACTACAGGTGCGAAAAATCTGATTTCTCAAAATGAATTGTCAAATATCTTTCAAATTTTCGCACAACCGACCCAAAGTTACCACATCTTCGTTTCTGGTCGGGTCGACCAACTAGCTCCACCCCGCGCCGGAATTCCTCTAGCTCATCGACTGGGATCCGGCGGTATACCGTCAACCAGGTAACCGCCGGAAGCCTCGTAGAGCTCTGTTCTTACGAAGGAAGCTTTCTCAAGCGTGAAGAAAAAAGCTCGAAAAATATGTTTTTTTTCATGTTGCATCTTCGCTTCGTGGACCTAGCTCGAGCGCAAGACCGAGTTCAGACCTCTCGATGCGAGAAAAGAACGCGCCGGGTGATACTGGATCGGTTTATATGCGTATCAGCTCTGTAGCTCTTCTAAATCTTCAGTTAAGGGAAACCGACAGCACCTGTCAAGATCACTCGTATGATACGAACAGCTTCGCGGATCTAGCTCGAGTAGCAGACCGAGTTCAGACCTCTCGATGAAACAGACGAACGCGCCTGATGATTCTCAATCGGCTTCTGTAAGTATCAGCTCTGTAGCTGTCCTAAATCTCGAGTTAAGTACAGAAACCCGTCAACGCGTGTCAAGATGACTCGAAACGACCGACGATTCCCTCAAGTCTTTCGATAGTAATACTGCAGCTAAGGACCTGAGAATTTAACTGGCAGACGCGGCATAACCCACTACAGGTGGGAAAAATACCGGCTCTCAAAACGAATTTTCAAATTTTGCAAAAAGATTGAAAAACCGGCCCCACGTTACCACATTGTCTCTTGAGGTCGGGTCGGCCAACTAGCTCCATTCCGCGCCGGAATTCCTCTAGCTCATCGATGCCGAAGAGCTCTACAAGGTACTGGGATCCGGCGGTAAACCGTCAACCAGGTAACCGCCGGGCCTCTTAGAGCTCTGTTCTCGCGCGGCGCTGCTCGGAGCACACGAAAAAGCTTTCTCAAGCGTGAATACAAACGCTCGAAAAACACGTTTTATCATTTTGCATCTCCGTTTCGTGGACCTAGCTCGAGTACCAGACCAAGTTAAGACCTCTCGATGCATGAAAAGAACGCGCCGCATTATACTGGATTGGTTTATATGCGCACCAGCTATGTAGCTCTCCTAAATCCCAGTAAAATACAGGAAACCGAGAGGACTTGTCAAAATGACTCGAAGGATACAAATAGTTTTGCGGACCTAGCTCGAGTATGAGACCGAGTTCAGACCTCTGGATGCAACACACGAACTCGCCTGGCGATTCCGAATAGGTTTCTAAGTATGAGCTCTGTAGCTCTCCTAGATCTCAAGTTAAGTACAGAAAACTGACAACGCGTGCGAACATGACTCGAAACACAGCTGGTTCCCTCAAGTTTTTTGATAGTAATATTGCAGCTACGGACCTCAGAAATTAACTGGCAGGCGCGGCATAACCCACTACAAGTGAGAAAAATACCAGTTCTTAAAACGAATTTTCAAATTTTGCACAAAGATTCAAAAACCGCCCCCAAGTCATCACATTGTCTCTTAAGGTCGGATCGGCCAACTAGCTCCACCCTGCGCCCGAATTCCTCATGGCCCATCTTGCCGAAGAGCTCTACGAGGTATAACTGGGATCCGGCGGTAAACCGTCAACCAGGTAACCGCCGGAAGCCTCGTAGAGCTCTGTTCTCGCGCGGCGCTGCTCGGAGCACACGAGAAAAGCTTTCTCAAGCGTGAAGAAAAAAGCTCGAAAAATATGGTTTTTTCATTTTGCATCTTCGCTTCGTGGAGCTAGCTCGAGTGCCAGACCGAGTTCAGACCTCTCGGTGCGAGAAAAGAACGCGCCGGGTGATACTGGATCGGTTTACATGCGCACCAGCTGTGTAGCTCTTCTAAATCTTCAGTTAAGGGAAACCGACAGCACCTGTCAACATCACTCGTATAATACGAAGAGTTTCGCGGATCTAGCTCGAATAGCAGACCGAGTTCAGACCTCTCGATGGAACAGACAAACGCGCCTGACGATTTTGAATCGGTTCCTGTAAGTATCAGCTCTGTAGCTATCCTAAATCTCGAGAGAAGTACAGAACACCGTCAACGCGAGTCTAGATGACTCGAAACGGCCGACGGTTCCCTCAAGTCTTTTGATAATAATATTGCAGCTACGGACCTGAGAACTTAACTGGCAGACGCGGCATAACCCACTACAGGTGGGAAAAATACCGGTTCTCAAAACGAACTTTCAAATTTTGCACAAAGATTGAAAAACCAACCCCAAGTTACCACATTGTCTCTTAAGGTCGGATCGACCAACTGGCGCCGGCGGTGAACCGTCAACCTGGTAACCGCCGGGAACCTCGTAGAGCTCCTTACACTAGTCAGAGTGCTCAGAATCGAAGTAAACTGATAAAACAAAGATTTTCCGAATATCTTGATTTTCGTTTTCTTCAATGTTCATATTGGCTCGGTTCCGGGAATTCAACTCTTAATAAAATACATCGGGAGAGCTCAGCTGCTGTCAGAGAGAAGTTTATATGCCAATGCTCAGCGTAAAAATCTCCTTTTTCAAAATGAATGGCCAAGTATCTTCGAATTCTCAGCAAAACCGACCGAAAGTCATCACTTTGTCCGTTCTGGCCGGGTCGACCAACTTGGAACCGGCGGTAAACCGTCAACTAGGTTTCCGCCGGAGACCTCGTGGATCTCTTTTCTTGCTCAGCGCTCCTCAAAACACGTGAAGAAGCTTCTAAAGCGAGGGCCAAAAAACTCGGAAAAAAGGTCGCATACGAATAGTTTTGCGGAACTAGCTCGAGTAGCGGACTCTTTTCAGAGCTCTGGATGCTTCAGCTGGACGCCCCTGATGATTCTGCATCGCCTTCTGTGCGTATCAGCTCTGTAGCTGCAATACAGCTCAGCACAGAATACCCACAGCGCCTCTAAAGAGAACATGCGAAATACGAATAGTCTCGTGGACCTGGCTCGAGTAGCAGACCGAGTTCAGATCTCTCGATGCAACAGACGAACGCGCCTGGTGAAAATGAATCGGTTTATGTGCGCACCAGCTCTCTAGCTCCTCTAAATCTTGAGTTCAGTACGTGAAACCGACATCACTGGTCAAACTGACTCGAAGAATACAAATAGTTTGACGGACCTAGCTCGAGTAGCAGACCGAGTTCAGACCTCTAGATGCAACAGACGAACGCGCCTGATGATTCTGAATCGGTTTCTGTAAGAACCAGCTCTGTAGCTCTCCGAAATCTCGAATTACATACAGAAAATCGTGAACGCGTGACTCCGAACACAGTCGGTTCCTTCAAGTGTTTTGATAGTAATACTGCACCTGCGGACCTGATAATTTGACTGGCAGACGCGGCATAACCCACTACAGGTGTAAAGCGTCTGGTTTCTCAAAATGAATGGTTAGATATCTTTCAAATCTTAGTAAAACCGACCCAAAGTCGTCACATTGTCCGCCCAGGCCGGGCGAGCCAACTAGCTCCACCCCGCGCCGGAATTCCTCTAGCTTATCGATGCCGAAGAGCTCTATGAGGTACTAGCTCCACCCCACGCCGGAATTCCTCTAGCTCATCGATGCCGACTTGAAACCGGCGGTAAACCGTCAACCAGGTCACCTCCGGGAACCTCGTAGAGCTCTTTTCTTGCACGGCGATCGTCGGAACACATGAAGAAAGCTTCTGGAGCGAGAGACAAAAAACTCTAAAAATCACGTGATTCTGTTTTTATCAAACGCCGGTTCCTCCAAATGTTTCAATAGTAATACTGCACCTACGGACCTGAGAATTTGACTGGCAAACGCGGAATAACCCACTACAGGTGCGAAAAATCTGGTTTCTTATGATAAATAGTGAAATATATTTCAAATCTTAGGAAAACCGACCCCAGGTCATCACATTGTCTCTTAACGTCGGGTCGACCAACTGGCACCGGCGGTGAACCGTCAACCTGCGCCGGAAACCTCGTAGAGCTCAGACTCGAAGGAAAGAGCTTCTGGAGTCATTTCTCAAAAAATTGAACATTCATTTTTTTTCACGTCGACATAAAGTTGGTTACCCCAAGTGTTTTGATAGTAAAAGTGCGCCTACAGAGCACAAAGAAAGACGCAGAGGCCCTCACAGTCCAAAATGAATTGTCAAATATCTTTCAAATCTTAGCAAAACCGACCCAAAGTTATCATATCTTCTTTTCTGGCAGGATCGACCAACTAGCTCCACCCCGCGCCGGAATTCCTCTAGCTCATCGATAACGAAGAGCTCTACGAGGTACTAGCTCCACCCCGCGCCGGAATTCCTCTAGCTCATCGATAACGAAGAGCTCTACGAGGTAAGAGCTCTACGAGGTACGAAGAGCTCTACGAGGGACCGTGCGTGGAGGCGCTAGAAAGCTTGCCTGGCGCGCTCCTGAGGGCTGAGAGCGACGCTTCCAAGCGCGCCTGCACGCGTGGGGCTCGCTGCTCGGGAAGCTTCGCGAGGCCTCTGGAGCACGTTCTACGGGAACGCACTGGGATCCGGCGGTAAACCGTCAACCAGGCAACCGCCGGAAGCCTCGCAGAGCTCTGCTCTTGCGCGGCGCTGCTCGGAGCACACGAAACAACTTTCTCCAGCGTGATGAAAAAAAGCTCGAAACTTTGTTTTTTTTTTTTTTTCATTTTGCATCTTCGCTTCGTGGACCTAGCTCGAGTGCAAGACCGAGTTCAGACCTCTCGATGCGAGAAAAGAACGCGCCGGGTGATACTGGATCGGTTTATATGCGTACCAGCTCTGTAGCTCTTCTAAATCTTCAGTTAAGGGAAACCGACAGCACCTGTCAAGATCACTCGTATGATACGAATAGTTTCGCGGATCTAGCTCGAGTAGCAGACCGAGTTCAGACCTCTCGATGGAACAGACAAACGCGCCTGATGATTCTCAATCGGTTTCTGTAAGTATCAGCTCTGTAGCTGTCCTAAAACTCGAGTTAAGTACAGAAAACCGTCAACGCGTGTCAAGATGACTCGTAACGGCCGACGATTCCCTCAAGTCTTTCGATTGTAATATTGCAGATACGGACCTGAGAATTTAACTGGCAGACGCGGCATAACACACTACAGGTGGGAACAATGCCGGCTCTCAAAACGAATTTTCAAATTTTGCAAAGAGATTGAAAAACCGACCCCAATTACCACATTCTCTCTTAAGGTCGGGTCGGCCGATTAGCTCCACTCCGCGCCGGAATTCCTCTAGCTCATCGATGCCGAAGAGCTCTACGAGGTATTGGAACAGGCGCCGCGGGACACGCTGCAGAACCCGGGGAGCCACAGAAGGGAACGTGGAGCGGTGGGCGGAGGGGTGCGGCGGCGCACGCGCATCCGCCGGCTTCTCTTCTGACAACCCTATCTAGCCCAAGAAGCTATCCGGGAAAACCCTCACTATCTCTAGAAAAGTTAGCAGAGTACGATAGTCTTCTGGACCGAGCTCTAATAGCAGACCGAATTCAGGCGTCTAGACACTTTATTTAGACTAGCGCATATGATGATTTCCTTCCGATTGCTGTGCCAAAGAGCTCTCTAGCTCATCTGCAGCGCGAGTTAAGTCCAGAAAACCATCATCATCTCGAAAGAAATTGGTGGAGTACAAATAGTTGCGCGGACCTAGCTCTGGTAGCAGACCGAGTTCAGACCTCTAGATGCTACAGACGAACGCGCCTGCTGATTCTAGATCGATGAGGTCTGCATACCAGCTCTGTAGCGCTCCGACAGCTGGAGTTAAGTGCAGAAAACCGACAGCATCTCTTAAGATGACCCGAACAGCCGATCCCGCCTGGATGCTTTTTGGCAGTAATAAGTACCCGATCGACCTGAGATTGAGGTGGCGAGCGGGAATGAGATCGAAAATGGGGGAAAAATACAAGGGATCTCAAACAAATTGCTGAATTTCGAGAAATCGAATAAATGCCAAGCAAAATCATGCAAAACTTCCGTCGATATTTTTTCGCCAACTAGCCCCCCAGCGCGCCGGAATTGCTCTTCTAGCGTCGCCGCTTACGCTCCAAGCGAAGCTCTACGAGTCATTGTCCGATCTGGCCGGGTCGATCAACTAGCTCCCCCCTGCGCATAAAGTGAAGCTGGCGCCGGCGGTGAACCGTGAACCTGGCCACCGCAGGGAACCTCGTAGAGCTTCTAGCACGCATAAAAGTGCTCGAATCCGAAGCAGACAGCTTCTGGGAGCATTTCCAGAAGAACGTCAAATTTACATTTTTCGGTGTCAACATGATCTCGGTTGCTTCAAATGTTTCGATACTAAAACTGGGCGCCGGCGGTAAACCGTCAACCTTTCTTACCGCCGGGGGACTCGTAGAGCTTCCTGACCATATTTTATATAACAAAATTGCAGAGAACGATTAGTTTTTCAGCCCCAGCGATTTCAGACCTCTCGATACAACAGCCGAACGCCTCTGATGTTGATGGATCGTTTGCTGTGCGTACCAGCTCATAGCTGTCCTACAGCCCGAGTTCAATACAGAAAAGAGACAACACCTGCCAAGGTGACTTGAAGAATACGAATAGTTTTGCGGACCTAGCCCGAGTAGCAAACCCAGTTCAGATCTCTGGATGCAACAGACGAACCCGCACGATGATATCAAATCAGCGTCTGTGCGTATCAGCTCTGTAGCTCTTTTACATCCCGAGTTGCGTGCGAAAATCGACAGCACCTCTCAAGATGACTCCAACAATACGAATAGTTTCCCGAACCTAGCTTGAGTACCGAGTTTAGACCTCTGAATGCAACAGGCAGACGCGCCTGATGTCTCCAAATCGATTCCTGTGATAATAGCACTGTAGCCGCCCTACAGCCCGAGTTAAGTGCAGAAAACCGACAGCACCTCTCAAGATGACACGAACAGTACGAATAGCTTCGCGGACCTAGCTCGGGCAGCAGACCGAGTTCAGAGCTCTGGATTCAACAGACAAACGCGCCTCATGATTCTGAATCGGTTTCTGTAAGTATCGGCTCCGTAGCTGTCCTACAGCTCGAGTTGACTACAAAAACCGAAAACGCATGTCGAGATGACTCGAAATGGCCAATCCCGCCTGCCTGCTTTTCGGCAGTACCCGATCGAGCTGAGATCAAGACGGCGAGCAGGAAAAAGATCGAATATCCTGAGAAAAATACTAGAGGTCAAACGAATTGAGGAATTTCGAAGAAAAAATTTTCAACTGAGCAAAGGTCAGCAAAAGGTGTCAGACTTCTCTTCCAAACTAGCTCTCCAGCGCCCCGGAATTACTCTTAAGCTTCCAGCAACTAGCTAAAAAAAACTCTACGAGTTATTCGCTCTAGAGACCTAAGCTGCTCACAGAACGAAGTTTGGGCACTAATGCGTGCAGTGAAAATATCGTTGCTTGAAATCAATGGTCAAATATCTTTCGAATCTTAGCACAACTGGGCGCCGGCGGTAAACCGTCAACCTTTCTTACCGCCGGGGGACTCGTAGAGCTTCCTAACAATATATAATGTCGAAAACAAATTGCAGAGAACGGAGAGTTTTTCAGCCCAAGCGATTTCAGACTCTTGATGCCACAGCGAAACGCCCCCGATGCTTCTGGCAGGCGGACGCGTCTGATGTCTACTCGATTCCTGTCATTACCAGCCCTGCAGCCCCTACAGCCCCAGTTAAGTTCAGAAAACTGACAGCACCTCTCAGGATGACTCGAATACTACGAACAGTTTCGCGAACCTAGTTCGGGCAGCAGACCGATTCGACAGGCGGACGCGCCTGATGTCTCCAAATCGATTCCTGTCACTACAGCACTGTAGCCCCCTACAGCCCGAGTTAAGTACAGAGCCGACAGTATCTCTCAAGATAACTCGAACAATACGAATAGTTTCGCGATTCTAGATCGGACAACAGACCGAGTTAAGAGCTCTGGATTCAACAGACGAACGCGACTGATGATTCTGAATCGGTTTCTGTGAGTAGCAGCTCTGCGGCTGTCACATGGCTCAGGTTAAGTACAGAAAACTGAGAGCGCCTGTCAAGATAACTCGAATCATACGAATAGGTTTCCGGACCTAGCTCGGCTAGCAGACCGAGTTCACACCAGGACGAGGGGCCCGAACAACTCACACCAGGAGAAGCCCGAACAACTCACACCAGGACGAAGAGCCCGAACAACTCACACCACGAAGAGCCCGAACGACTCACACCAGGAAGGGCCCGAACGACTCACACCAGGACGAGAAGCCCGAACGACTCAGAGCACGGGGAGCGCTTTCCCTCCCTCCTCCTCCGCCTCGTCCTTCTCCCGCCCCCACCACAAGAAAGAGTACAAGGAGGCGGGAGGAAGGAGGAACAGGGGAGATATGCGGGGGCAGGCGGAAACACGCCTGTGGATGCAACAGACGAACGCGCCTGATCATTCTGAACCGATAAGGCGTGCACCAGCTCTGTAGCTGTCCTGTATCTCGAGTTAAGTCCAATATACCGAGAGCGCGTACCAAGATGACTCGAAACGGCCGATCCCGCGGTGTGCTTTTTGGCAGTAAAAGATACCCGATCGAGCTGAGATCAGAATGGCGAGCGGGAACAAGATCGAATATCACCAAAAGAATACTAGAGCTCAAACGAATTGAGAAATTTCGAGAACAAAATTTTCAACCGACCAAAAATCACCAAAAGGTCCGTCGAGATTTTTCTTGCCAGCTCTCCAGCGCCCCGGAACTGGCGCCGGCTGTAAACCGTCAACCTGGCTACCGCCGGGAACCTCGTAGAGCTCCTTCCACGCGTGAGGCTGCTGATAGTCGAAAGAGAGAGCTTCCGGAGGCATTTCTCGAACAATTGAACATTGAGATTTTTGATTTCGAGATGAAGTCGGTTCCGCCAAGTGTTTCGATAGTAAATGTGCGCCTAAAGAGCTCATACTGGGAACAAGCGGTAAACCGTCAACCAGGTTACCGCCGGGCACCTCGTAGAGCTCTTTTCTTGCACAGTGCTCCTCGAAACACATGCAGGAAGCTTCTGAAGCGAGAGACGAAAAACTCGAAAAATCAGGATTTGTCGGTTTTCATCCAAACTCGGTTGCTCCAAATGTTTTGATAGTAATACTGCACCTACGGACCTGAGAATTTGACTGGCAGACGCGGCATAACCCACTTTAGGAGCGAAAAATCTGGCTTCTCAAAATGAATTCTCAAATATCTTTCAAATCTTAGCAAAACCGACCGAAAGTTGTCACATTGTCTCTTCTCGTCGGGTCGACCAACTAGCTCAGCCCCGCGCCGGAATTCCTCTAGCTCATCGCCGACGAAGAGCTCTACGAGGTATTAAGACGCAGAGGCCCTCATAGTCGTTTACAGGTGCGAAGAATCTGGTTTCTCAAAATAAGTGGTCAAATATCTTTCAAATCTTGGCAAAACCACCCAAACTGAGCGCCGGCGGTAAACCGTCAACCTTTCTTACCGCCCGGGGACTCATAGAGCTTCCTGACAATATATAATGTGGAAAAAATGCAGAGAACGAAATGTTTTCAGCCCAAGCGATTTCAGACCTCTCGATGCAACAGCCGAACGCCCCCGATGCTTCTGGATTGTCTTCTTTACGAGCTCTGTAGCTCTCCTACAGCCCGAGTTACGTGCGTAAATCGACAGCACCTCTCAAGATGACTCTAACAAAGCGAAGAGCTTGGCAATCCAGCTCGAGTATCAAACCGAGTTCAGACCTCTGAATGCGACAGGCGGACGCGTCTGATCTCTACGAATCGACTCCTGCGATTACCAGCCCTGCAGCCGCCCTACAGCCCGAGTGACGTGCGTAAATCGACAGCACCTCTCATGCTCACTCGAAAAATACAATTGTTTCGCGGACTAGTTCGGCCAGAGAGTTCCGAGCTCTGGATTCGACAGGCGGACGCGCCTGATGTCTTCAAATCGATTCATGTGACCACCAGCACTGTAGCCCCCCCCTCCCCCCCAGCCCGAGTTAAGTGCAGAAAACCGAGAGCACTTCTCAAGATGACTCGAACAATACGAATAGTTTCGCGATTCTAGATCGAGCGGCAGACCGAGTTCAGAGCTATCGAGTCAACAGACCATGCGACTGATGATTCTGAAGCGGTTTCTGTAAGCATCAGCTCTGTAGCTGCCCTATAGCTCGAGTTAAGTACAGAATACCGAGAGCACCTATCAAGGTGACTCGAATAATACGAATGGATTTGCGGACCTAGCTCGGCTAGCAGACCGAGTTCAGACCTCTAGATTGATCAGGCAAACGCGCCTGATCATTCTGAATCGATTAGCTGTGCTTACCAGCTCTGTAGCTGTCCTGAAGCTCGAGTTATCTTCAGAAAACCGTCATCGCGTGTCAAGATGACTTGAAACAGCCGATCCCGAGTGCCTGCTTTTTGGAAATAAAAGGTACCCGATCGAGCTGAGATCAAGATGGCGAGCGGGAATGAGATCGAATAGAGCTCAAACGAATTCTTGAATTTCGAGAACAAAACGCCGGGAACCGGCGGTAAACCGTCAACCAGGCTACCGCCGGACACCTCGTAGAGCTCTTTTGTTGCACAGCGCTCCTCGGACCACATGAAGGAAGTCCACTGGTCGCCGGCGGTAAACCGTCAACCTTCCTTGCCGGGAGACTCGTAGAGCTTCCTGAAAATATATAATGCCGGAAAAAATTGCAGAGAACGAATAGTTTTTCAGCCCAAGCGATTTCAGACCTCTCGATGCAACAGCCGAACGCCCCGATGCCTCTGGATTGTCTTATGTGCGAGCTCTCTGCCTACAGCCCGAGTTACGTGCGTAAATCGACAGCGTCTCAAGATAACTCGAACAATACGAATAGTTTGGCAAACCTAGCTCGAGTATCGGACCGAGTTCAGATCTATGAATGCGACAGGCGGACTCGTCTGATGTCTTTAACGATTCCTGTGACCACCAGCCCTGCAGCCCCCCAACAGCCCGAGTTAAGTGCAGAAAACCGACAGCACCTCTCAGGATGACTCGAACAATACAAATAGTTTCGCGGGCCTAGTTCAGGCAACAGACCGAGTTCGGAGCTCTGAATTGACAGACGACGCGCCTGATGTCTCCAAATCGATTCCTGTGACTACCAGCACTATGCCCGCCCGACAGCCCGAGTTAATTAAGTACAGAAAACCGACAGCACCTCTCAAGATAACTCAAACAATACGAATAGTTTCCTGATTCTAGATCGGGCAGCAAACCGAGTTCAGAGCTCTGCATTGAACAAACGAGAGCGACTGATCATTTTGAATGATTTTCTCTAAGTATCAGCTCTCTAGCTGTCATATAGCTCGAGTTAAGTGCAGAAAACCGAGAGCACCTGTCAAGATTACTCGGATAATACGAATAGCTTTGCGGACCTAGCTCGGCTAGCAGGCCGAGTTCAGACCTCTGAGTGCAACAGACGAACGAGCCTGATCATTCTGAATCGATGAGGTGTGCTTACCCGCTCTGTAACTGTCCTCTATCTCGAGTTAAGTCCAATATACCGAGAGCGCGTATCAAGATGACTCGAAACGGCCGATCCCGCCAATGTGCTTTTTGGCAGTAAAAGGTACCCGATCGAGCTGAGATCAAGATGGCGAGCGGGAATAAGATCGAATATCACGGGAAACTTGGTAGCGTCCACTGAGCGCCGGCGGTAAACCGTCAACCTTTGTTACCGCCGGGGGACTCGTAGAGCTTCCAGACAACATATAATGTCAAAAAAATACACCGAAAAAATAGTTTTTCAGCCCAAGCAATTTCAAACCTCTCGGATGCAACAGCCGAACGCCCCCGATGCTTCTGGATTGTCTTCTGTACGAGCTCTGTAGCTCTCCTACAGCCCGACTTACGTGCGTAAATCGACAGCACCTCAAGATGACTCGAACAATACGAATAGTTTGGCAAACCTAGCTCGAGTATCAGACCGAGTTCAGACATCTCAATGCAACAGGCGGACGCGCCTGATGTCTCTGAATCGATTCCAATCATTACCAGCCCGCCCGAGTTAAGTGCAGAAAATCGAAAGCACCTCTGAAGATGACTCGAACAATACGAATAGTTTCGCGGACCTAGCTCGGGCAGCAGGCCGAGTTCAGGGCTCTGAATGCGACAGATGGACGCGGCTGATGTCTCCGAATCGATTCCAGAGATTACCAACCCTGCAGCCCACCAACAGCCCGAGTTAAGTGCAGGAACCGACAGCACCTCTCAGGATGAATCGAACAATACGAATAGTTTCGCGGACCTAGTTCGGGCAGCAGACAGAGTTCGGAGCTCTGGATTCGAAAGGCGGACGCGCCTGATCCGAATCGATTCCAGTGATTACCAGCCATGCAGCCCCCCAACAGCCTGAGTTGAGTGCAGAGAACCGACAGCATCTCTCAAGATAACTCGAACAATACGAATAGTTTCGCGATTCTAGATCGGGCAGCAGACGGAGTTCAGAGCTCTGGATTCAACAGACAACGGCCACTGATGGTTCTAAATCAGATTCTGTACGTATCAGCTGTGTAGCTGTCCTGTAGCTCGACTTAAGTACAGAAAACCGAGAGCGTCTGTCAAGATGACTCGAATAATACGAATAGGTTTGCGGACCTAGCTCGGCTAGCAGACTGAGTTCAGACCTCTGGGTTCAACAGCGAACGCGACTGATCATTCTGAATCGATTGGCTGTGCTGAACAGCTCTGTAGCTGTCCTGAAGCTCGAGTTATATTGAGAAAACCGACAGCGCGTATCAAGATGACTCGAAACAGTCGATCCCCCCTGTGTGCTTTTTGGTAGTAAAAGGTACCCGATCGAGCTGAGATGAAGATGGCGAGCGGGAATAAGATCGAATATCATGAGAAGAAATACTAGAGCTGAAACGACTTGTTGAATTTCGAGAACCAAATTTTCAACCGACCAAAAGTCACCAAAAGGTCCGTCGAGGTTTTTCTTGCCAACTAGCTCTCCAGCGCCCCGGAATTACTCTTAAGCTTCCAGCAATACTGGCGCCGGCGGTGAACCGTCAACCTGGTCACCGCCGGGAACCTCGTAGAGCTCCTTACACGGGTGAGAGTGCTTAGAATCGACAGAGAGAGCTTCTCGAAGCATTTCGCGAAAAAGGCAAAATTGATTTGTTTTATGTCGATATGAAATTGGTTCCGCCAAGTGTTTCGATAGTAAGTGTAAGACGCAGAGGCCTTTATAATCGTTCGCAGGTGCGAAAAATCTGCTTTCTCAAAATGAATTGTCAAATATCTTTCAAATCTTAGCAACACCGACCGAAAGTTGTCACATTGTCTCTTCTGGTCGGGTCGGCCAACTAGCTCCACCCCGCGCCGGAATTCCTCTAGCTCATCGATGCCGAAGAGCTCTACGAAGTAACTTGCTAAGGGAAGCTCTACGAGTTATTTGGTAGCGTCCACTTGGTAGCGTCCAAAACCCGGAGAGCGACTGGGAACCGGCGGTAAACCGTCAACCAAGTTACCGCGGGGACCCTCGTAGATCTCTTGTCTCACTCCGCGCTTCTCGAAACACATGAAGGGAGCTTCTGGAGCGAAAACAACAAAATCAAAAAATCACGTTTTTCTGTTTTTATCCAACGTCGGTTCCCCCAAGTGTTTTGATAGTAATACTGCACCTACGGACCTGAAAATTTACTGGCGGACGCGCCATAGCCCACTACAGGTGCGAAAACTCTGCTTCCTCAAAATGAAATGTCAAATATCTTTAAATTTTTCGCAAAACCATCCAAAAGTTACCACTTTGTCCTTTCTGGCCGGGTCGGCGAACTGGCTCCGGCGGTGAACCGTCAACCTGGTCACCGCCGGGAACCTCGTAGAGCTCCTTTCACCCGTAGGAGTGCTCAGAGTCGAAAGAGAGAGCTTTTGGAAGCATTTCTCGAAAAGAAGAAAAAATAATTTTTTCCGTGTCGACATGAAGATGGTTCCGCCAAGTGTTTTGATAGTAAAAGTGCGCCTACAGAGCTCATACTAAGACAGGGAGGCCCTCATAGTCGTTTACAGGTGCGAAAAATCTGCTTTCTCAAAATGAATTGTCAAATATCTTTCAAAACATTGCAAAACCACCCAAAAGTTACCACTTTGTCCTTTCTGGCCGGGTCGACCAACTGGCGCCGGCGGTGAACCGTCAACCTGGACACCGCCGGGAACCTCGTAGAGCTCATTTCACGCGTAAGAGTGCTCGGAGTCGAAAGAGAGAGCTTCTGGAAGCATTTCTCGAAAAAAAAGAAAAATGATTTTTTCGTGTCGACATGAAGATGGTTCCGCCAAGTGTTTTGATAGTAAAAGTGCGCCTACAGAGCTCATACTAAGACAGAGAGGCCCTCATAGTCGTTTACAGGTGCGAAAAATCTGCTTTCTCAAAATGAATTGTCAAAAATCTTTCAAAACATTGCAAAACCACCCAAAAGTTACCCTTTGTCCTTTCTGGCCGGGTCGACCAACTGGGCGCCGGCGGTAAACCGTCAACCTTCCTTACCGCCGGGGGACTCGTAGAGCTTCCTGAGCATATATAATGTCGAAAAAAATTGGAGAGAACGAATAGTTCTTCATCCAAAACGATTTCAGACCTCTCGATGCAAAAGCCAAACGCCCTTCATGCTTCTGGACCGTTTTCTGTGCGCACGAGCTCCGTAGCTCTCCTACAGCCCGAGTTACGTGCGAAAATGTACAGCACCTCTCAAGATCACTCGAACAATACAAATAGTTTCGCGAATCTAGCTCGAGTATCAGACCGAGTTCAGACATCTGAATGCAGCAGGCGGACGCGCCTGATGTCTCCGAATCGATTCCTGTGATGACCAGCTGCAGACCGTTACAGCCCGAGTTAAATGCAGAAAATCGACAGCACCTCTGAAGATGACTCGAACAATACGAATAGTTTCGCGGACCTAGCTCGGGCAGCAGGCCGAGTTGAGGGCTCTGAATGCGACAGGTGGACGCGACTGATGTCTCTCAATCGATTCCAGTGATTACCAACCCTGCAGCCCCTTACAGCTCGAGTTAAGTGCAAAAAACGGACAGCACCTCTCAAGATGACTCGACGAATACGAATAGTTTTGCGAACCTAGCTCGGGCAGCACACCGAGTTCTGAGCTCTAGATTCGGCAGCCGAACGCGCCTGATATCTTCAAATCGATTCCTGTGAGTACGAGCCCTGTAGCCCCCTACAGCTCGAGTTAAGTGCAGAAAATTGTCAGCACCTCTCAGGACGACTCCAACAACACGAATAGTTTCGCGGATCTAGCTCGGGCAGCAGACCGAGTTCAGACCCCTAGATTGAACAGACGAACGCGTCTGATGATTCGCAATCGATTTCTGCGAGAATGAGCTCTGTAGCTGCCCTAATACCGACAACGCGTATCAAGATGACTCGAAACAGCCGATCCCGCCGCGATGCTTTTTTGCAGAAATATTTACCCGATCGAGCTGAGATTAAGATGACAAGCGGGAATAAGATCGAATATGGTCAGAAAAAATACTAGAGCTCAAACGAATTGTTGAATTTCGAGAACAAAATTTTCAACCGACCAAAAGTCAGCAAAAGGTCCGTCGAGATTTTTCTTGCCAACTAGCTCTCCAGCGCGCCGGAACTAGCGCCGGCGGTGAACCGTCAACCTGGTCACCGCCGGGAACCTCGTAGAGCTCATTTCACGCGTAAGAGTGCTCGGAGTCGAAAGAGAGAGCTTCTCGAAGCATTTCTCGGAAAAAAGAAAAATTGATTTTTTCGTGTCAACATGAAGATGGTTCCGCCAAGTGTTTTGATAGTAAAAGTGCGCCTACAGAGCTCATACTAAGACAGAGAGGCCCTCATAGTCGTTTACAGGTGCGAAAAATCTGCTTTCTCAAAATGAAATGTCAAATATCTTTCAACAAATTGCAAAACCACCCAAAAGTTACCACTTTGTCCTTTCTGGCCGGGTCGACCAATGGGCGCCGGCGGTAAACCGTCAACCTTCGTTACCGCCGGGGGACTCGCAGAGCTTCCTGACAACATATAATGTCGAAAAAAATTACACCGAAAAAATAGTTTTTCAGCCCAAGCAATTTCAGACCTCTCGGATGCAACAGCCGAACGCCCCCAATGCTTCTAGATTGTCTTCTGTACGAGCTCTGTAGCTCTCCTACAGCCCGAGCTACGTGCGTAAATTGACAGGACCTCTCAAGATGCCTCGAACAATACGAATAGTTTGCAACAGGCCGACGCGTCTGATGTCTCTGAATCGATTCCTGTGATTACAAGCCCTGCAGCCCCCCTACAGGCCCGAGTTAAGTGCAGGAAACCGACAGCACCTCTCAGGATGACTCGAACAAGACGAATAGTTTCGAGGACCTAGCTCGAGCAGCAGACCGAGTTCGGAGCTCTGGAATCGAAAGCCGGACGCACCTGATGTCTCCGAATCGATTCCAGTGATTACCAGCCATGCAGCCCCCCTACAGCCCGAGTTAAGTGCAGGAAACCGACAGCACCTCTCAGGATGACTCGAATAATACGAATAGTTTCGCGATTCCAGATCGGGCAGCAGACCGAGTTCACAGCTCTCGATTCAACAGACAACGGCCACTGATGATTCTGGACCAGATTCTGTACGCATGAGCTCTGTAGCTGTCCTATAGCTCGAGTTAAGTACAGAAAACCGAGAGCGTCCGTCAAGATGACTCGAATAATACGAATAGGTTTGCGGACCTAGCTCGGCTAGCAGACCGAGTTCAGACCTCTGGGTTGATCAGGCGAACGCGCCTCATCATTCTGAATCGATTAGCTGTGCTTACCAGCTCTGTAGCTGTCCTGACACTCGAGTTATCTTGAGAAAACCGTCACCGCGTATCAAGATGACTCGAAACGGCCGATCCCGCCTGCCTGCTTTTTGGCAGTAAAAGGTACCCGATCGAGCTAAGATCCAGATGACGAGCGGGAATAAGATCGAATATCATGGGAAAAAATACTAGAGCTCAAACGAAATGTTGAATTTCGAGAACAAAATTTCCAACCGACCAAAAGTCATCAAAAGGTCCGTCGAGATTTTTCCTGCAACTAGCTCTCCAGCGCGCCGGAACTGGCGCCGGCGGTGAACCGTCACCCTGGTCACCGCCGGGAACCTCGTAGAGCTCATTTCACGCGTAAGAGTGCTTGGAGTCGAAAGAGAGAGCTTCTGGAAGCATTTCTCGAACAAAAGAAATATTGATTTTTTCGTGTCGACATGAAGATGGTTCTGCCAAGTGTTTTGATAGTAAAAACGCGCTTACAGAGCTCATACTAAGACAGAGAGGCCCTCATAGTCGTTTACCAAAAATCTGCTTTCTCAAAATGAATTGTCAAATATCTTTCAAAAAATTGCAAAACCACCCAAAAGTTACCACTTTGTCCTTTCTGCCCGGGTCGACCAACTAGCCCCCCCCCGTGCCGGAATTCCTCTAGCTCATCGATGCCGAAGAGCAACTAGCTCTCCAGCGCGCCGGAATTACTCTTAAGCTTCCAGCAACAACTTGCTAAGGGTCGACCAACTAGCTCCACCCCGCGACGGAATTCCTCTAGCTCATCGATGCCGAAGAGCTCTACGAGGTACTGGCGCCGGCGGTGAACCGTCAACCTGGTAACTGCCGGGAATCTCGTAGAGCTCCTTTGCCCATAATTGAAGCAGAACTTCAAAGTTGATTTTATTCTAATCTTATTTCATATTCTTGATGTTAATATGAGGTCAGGTTCTTGGCTTCGCTCAGAAGAATTTTTCGACGGAATGAGCTGAGAATTCGAGGGGCAACTTCTATGATACGAAGCTTCGCTCTGCGCACTTATCAGCCCAAACTGGCGCCGGCGGTGCACCGTCAACCTGGTCACCACCGGGAACCTCGTAGAGCTCCTTTTCACGCGTGAGAGTGCTCAGAGTCGAAAGAGAGAGCTTCTCGGGGCATTTCTCGAAAAAGGCAAAAATTATGTTTTATTATGTCGGCATGAAGTTAGTTCCGCCAAGTATTTTGATAGTAAAAGTGCGCCTAGAGAGCTCATATTAAGACAGAGAGGCCGTCATAATCGTTTACAGGTGCGAAAAATCTGCTTGTTCAAAATGAATTGTCAAATATCTTGCAAATATTCGCGAAACCACCGAAAAGTTATCACTTTGTCCTTTCTGGTCGGGTGGGCCAACTAGCTCCACCCCGCGCTGGAATTCCTCTAGCTCATCGATGCCGAAGAGCTCTAAAGGGTACAAATGGTTAGAACTGCAAAATCGGCTGAGCCAGGCTGCGGATGGTATGATCGCGTCCCTTTTCAAAATCTCGCCAACTAGCTCCACCCTGTCGCCGAATTCCTCTAGCTCTGTTACCATCAGAGCTCCACGAGGTATTACTCTTAAGCTTCCAGCAACTAGCTAAGGGAAGCTCTACGAGTTACTAGCTCCACCCCGCGCCGGAATTCCTCTAGCTCATCGATGCCGAAGAGCTCTCCGAGGTACTAGCTCCACCCCGCGCCGGAATTCCTCTAGCTCATCGGTGCCGAAGAGCTCTACGAGGTACTAGCTGCACCCCGCGCCGGAATACCTCGTAGAGCTCTTCGGCATCGATGAGCTAGAGGAATTCCGGCGCGGGGTGGAGCTAGTTGGCCGACCCGGCCGGAAAGGACAAAGTGGTAACTTTTGGGTGGTTTTGCATTTGTTCAAAGATATTTGACAATTCATTTTGAGAAAGCAGATTTTTCGCACCTGTAAACGACTATGAGGGCCTCTCTGTCTTAGTATGAGCTCTGTAGGCGCACTTTTACTATCAAAACACTTGGCGGAACCATCTTCATGTCGACGCGAAAACAAATCATTTTTTTCTTTTTCGAGAAATGCTTCCAGACTGGGCGCCGGCGGT
Organism: Prorocentrum cordatum; assembly: GCA_963575745.1. Taxonomy (NCBI): domain Eukaryota; class Dinophyceae; order Prorocentrales; family Prorocentraceae; genus Prorocentrum; species Prorocentrum cordatum. The sequence goes on from CAUYUJ010015263.1 coordinate 303,098, forward strand.
AAACCGTCAACCTTGGTTACCGCAGGGGGACTCGTAGAGCTTCCTGACAACATATAATGTCGAAAAAAAATCACATAAAAATTAATTTTTCAGCCCAAGGAATTTCAAACCTCTCGGATGCAAGAGCCGAACGCCCGATGCTTTTGGATTGTCTTCTGCACGGGCTCTGTAGCTCTCCTACAGCCCGAGTTACGTGCCTGAATCGACAGCACCTCCCAAGATCACTCGAACAATACGAATAGTTTGGCAAATCTAGCTCGAGTACCGAGTTCAGACCTCTGCATGCGACAAGCGGACGCGTCTGATGTCTCTGAATCGATGCCTGTGATTACCAGCCCTGCAGCCCCCCTACAGCCCGAGCTAAGTGCAGGACACCGACAGCACCTCTCAGGATAACTCGAACAATATGAATAGCTTCGCGGACCTAGTTCGGGCAGCAGGCAAAAATTGGAGCTCTGGATTCGACAGGCGGACGCGCCTGATGTCTCTGATTCCAGTGATTACCAGCCATGCAGCCCCCCTACAGCCCGAATTAAGTGCGGAGAACCGACGGCATCTCTCAAGAAGACTCGAACAATACGAAGAGTTTCGTGATTCTAGATCGGGCAGCAGACCGAGTTGAGAGCTCTCGATTCAACTGACAACGGCCACTGATGATCAGAATCAGATTCTGTACGTATCAACTCTGTAGCTGACCTGTAGCTCGAGTTAAGTACAGAAAACCGAGAGCGTCTGTCAAGATGACTCGAATAATACGAATAGTTTTGCGGACCTAGCTCGGCTAGCAGACCGAGTTCAGACCTCTGGGTTCAACAGGCAAACGCGTCTGATCATTCTGAATCGATTAGCTGTGCTTACCATCCCTGTGGCTGTTCTGAAGCTCGAGAAATCTTGAGAAAACCGACAGCACGTATCAAGATCTCTCGAAACAGTCGATCCCGCCGGGACGCTTTTTGGCAGTAAAAGATACCCGATCGAGCTGAGATCAAGATGGCGAGCGGGAATAAGATCGAATATCACAGAAAAAAATTCTAGAGCTCTAACGAATTGTTGAATTTCGAGAACAAAATTTTCAGCCACCAAAAGTCACCAAAAGGTCCGTCGAGATTTTTCTTGCCAACTAGCTCCCCAGCGCCCCGGAATTACTCTTGAGCTCCCAGCAACAGCTTGCTAAGGGAAGCTCTACGAGTTAAGCTCTCTCTTTCGACTCCGAGCATTCTTACGCGTGAACTTGCGCCGGCGGTGAACCGTCAACCTGGTCACCGCCGGGAATCTCGTAGAGCCCCTTGAACGCGTAGAATGCTCAGATTCAAAGCAGTCCGCTTCTCAGAGCATTTCCAGAAAAACATCATATTTGCATTTCTCGGTGTTAACGTGATGTCGGTTCCTCCAAGTGTTTGGATAGTAAAACTGTCTCGAAAGAGCTGAGCTGCTCGCAGAATAAATTTGAGATACCAATGCTCGGAGTGAAAATCTGCTCTCTCAAAATGAATTGTCGAATATCTTTCAAATCTTAGCAAAACCGACCCAAAGTTACCACATTGTCCTTTCTGGCCGGGCCGATCAACTGGCGCCGGCGGTGAACCGTCAACCTGGTCACCGCCGGGAACCTCGTAGAGCTCCTTTCACGCGTAAGAGTGCTCAGAGTCGAAAGAGAGAACTTCTGGAAGCATTTCTCTAAGAAGAGAAAAACTGATTTTTTTTCGTGTCGACATGAAGATGGTTGCTCCAAGTGTTTTGATAGTAAAAGTGCGCCTACAGAGCTCATATTAAGACAGAGAGGCCCTCATACGCGTTAACAGGTGCGAAAAATCTGCTCCCTCAAAATGAATTGTCAAATTTCTTTCATTTTTTTCGCAAAACCACCCAAAAGTTATCACTTTGTCCTTTCTGGCCGGGTCGACCAACTAGCTCCACCCCGCGCCGGAATTCCTCTAGCTCATCGACGCCGAAGAGCTCTACGAGGCACTGGCTCCAGCCCGCACCGGAATTCCTCCAGCTCATCGATAACGAAGAGATCTACGAGGAAACTTGGCAGCGTCCAAAACCCGAATAGCAAAGAGAATGTCGGAGACGGGGAATCTTTCCTGGAGAGCCGCGTCTGCCAGTTAAATTTTCAGGCCTGTAGCTGCAATATCACTATCAAAAGACTTGCAGGAACCGATTTGGGATAGAAACCGAAAAATCGTGATCTTTCGAGTTTTTTGGCTCTCGCTTTAGCAGCTTTCTTGATGTCTTTCGAAGAGCGCTGTGCAAGAAAAGAGCTCTACGAGCTGCCCGGCGGTAACCTGGTTGACGGTTTACCGCCGGTTCCCATTCCCCGTAGAAACTCCGGCGACCCGGCAACTGGTCCGGGAGAGCTTCCCGCAATCTTCCACGCGTGCCTGCATGCGCGCAGGCACGCATAGAAGCGTTTCTGGCAGCGCTTCCGCAGCGCGAGCCCCCCGGGCCATAACCCACTACACGTGAGAAAAAACTGGTTTCTCAAAATGAACTGGGAATCGGCGGTGAACCGTCAACCGGCTTACCGCCGGGACCCTCGTAGAGCTCTGCATAGACCACGTCGGTTCTGAGATCACAGCAGAAAAAAGCTTCTGCATACTAGCTCCAAACATAAAGACATCTTTGTTTCGGTCGTACAGAATGGTGGTTCCCCCGAGTCGTTTGATCGAATAATGCAGCTAGGGCCCTGAGAATTGCACGATCGAAAGCGCCATGATTCACTCCATAAAATAAAATTCGAATTGCAAAATTAATTTCAAAATCTCTCGCCATCTTCGAAAAACCGACCCCAGGGCACCACATTGTCCGCCCGGGCCGGGTTGGCCAACTAGTCACCCAGCGCCGAGATTCCTCTGGCTCTCATCGATGTCGAAGAGCTCTACGAGATATTGTTAAATATCTTTGAAATCTTAGGAAGAAACGATCCAAAGTCATCACTTTGTCCCTAAGGTCGGGTCGACGAACTAGCTTCCCGCGCCGGGATTTCTCAAGCTCATCGTACCGAAGAGCTCTACGAGGCACGTGGAGGGGCACCACCACCGCCCGGCTTACTTGGTGGCATCCAAAACCTGGAGAGCATAGAGCAAACTGGCGCCGGCGGTGAACCGTGAACCTAGTCACTGCCGGGTACCTCGTAGAGCTCCTTTGACGCGTAAGAGTGCCCAGAATCGAATCAAAGAACTTCGCAGTAGATTTTCTTAAAAAGTTTAATTTCAAATTGTTATGGTAATCCGAGGTCAGGCTCGTGGCATCGCTCAGACGTCGACGGAATGAGCTAAGAATTGCAGAGACAACTTCTCTGATCCAAAGCTTCGCTCTGCGCAAGTATCAGCCCAAACAAATGGTTAGAGCTGCAAAATCGGCTGAGCCAGACCGCGAATGGTATGATTGCGTTCCTCTTATCAATTTCGCGAACTAGCTCCACCCTCTCGCCGAATTCATCTAGCTTATGAGAGCTCTACGAGATAAACACCGGAAAGTTTTCCAGGGAGGCCGTGCAACTGGGCGCCGGCGGTGAACTGTCGACCTGGTCACCGCCGGAAACCGTACGCTCTCGCACAGCTCTTCTGGCTTTCTCGAAAGCCCTAGTGCAGGGCTCGGGAAGCACTGCCAGAGACGCTTCAATGCGTGCATGCAAGCGTACGGGGCTCACGTGGAAGCTTGCGGGAACGCTCTTCCGGACGCGCTGCCGGGCCGAACGAACCGCTGCGGAAATTCTGGACCGGCGAAGATGGGCTGCTGGCGGGCACCACCAACGACCGGCTTCTTATCTTAAACCCTCTAGCTATCAGCGAGCTCTGGGAATCTTAAACCACTTGTAAGCGTCCACAACCCGGATAGCGAGGCAAGGCGCGGAGCGCAGAGCGCTCCAAAGCGGCGCACGGCGACCTCTGCCAGGCCGCCTGGAACGATGCGTGGGGCGCTGGACACCTCGCAGGCGACGCCTGCGAGGGCGTCTTTTACGACACGCGGGGCTCTGTGAAACCTACCACGACACCTCTGCCTAGGAGCCTGCGAGCACTGGCGAAGCTCTGCCGAAGCTCGGCCGAAGCGCTTCGCGCACCCTTGAGCCACGCGTATTGGGAAACGCTAGGAAGCCACGCTCCCGGACCCGCTGCAACCTCCGGCAACTCGCTGCGAGGATCGTGGACCGGCAGAAGTGGGCGTGTCCCCCTCACCACCCACCTCCGGCCTCTTCTCTGAAACCCTTAGCTCTCCAAGGAGCTATCCGGGAATTTAGCTCTCAGCGAGCTCTTCGGGAATGAGCTCTGCGAGGTGCGGTGATCAGGTTGACAGTTCCCCGCCGGCGCCAGTTCCTCTGGCTCATCGATGCCGAAGAGCTTTACGAGGTAAGGGACCCCAAAGGTTTACCTGGAGAGCTCTGGGAAGCTCCCCTGCGGCGCTTCCGAAGCGCTGGCAGAAACGTCTCCATACGTGCCCGCACGCGTGCAGACACGCGTGGAAGCATGCCGGAAGCTCTCCCGGACCAGTTGCCGACTCAAAAAAGCCGTTGCGAGGATCGTGGAGCGACGGAAAGGAGCTCCTGGCAAGCACCACCACCGTCCGGCTTCTAATCTTAAACCCTTTAGCTTTCAGCGAGCTCTCCGGGAAAAATCTGGAGAGCGAAGAGACCCTTTGGGGACGAAGCATCTGTCCTGAAGAGCTGCGGGAAGCCCCCCTGCAGCGCTGCCGAAGCGCTGGCAGAAACGCTTCCATGCGTGCCTGTACGCGTGCAGGCACGCGTGGAAGCTTGCCGGATCCTCCTCTGGACCAGTTGCCGGCTCAAAAATGCCGCTGCGAGGATCGTGGAGCGACGGAAAGGAGCTCCTGGCGGGCACCACCACCGTCTGGCTTCTAATCTTAAACCCTTTAGCTCTCAGCGAGCTCTCCGGGAACTTGGTAGCGTCGAAAACCTGCAGAGCGAAGAGACCGTCGGGAAGGGAAAATCTTTTCTCGCGAGCGCTGGGGAGCTCCCTGCAGAGCTTTCGAAGCGCTGCCAGGAACGCTTCCACGCGTGCCTGCACGCGTGCAGGCACACGTGGACAGCGCCCCCGAACCAGCTGCCGGCTCGCTGGAGTTTCTGCGAGGCCTGTGGACCGCCGTGGAGGAGCTCCTGGCGGGCACCACCACCGTCGGGCTTCTAATATTAAACCCTTTAGCTCTCAGCGAGCTCTGAAAAACACGGAGAGCAAATGGCGACGAACACACCTGCAGCGCTGCTGCGGCGCTGCCAGAATCGCTTCCACGCGTGCCTGCACGCGTGCAGACACGCGTGGAAGCTTGCCGGAAGCTCTCCCGGACCCGTTGCCCGGCCGGGCGAGTCGCTGCGGGGAACGTGGAGCGCCGCGGAGGAGCCCCTGGCGGGCACCACCACCGCCCGGCTTCTAATCTCAAGCCCTTTAGCTCTCAGCGAGCTCTCCGGGAAAAATACTAGAGCTCAAACGAATTGAGGAATTTCCCGGAGAGCTCTCTGAGAGCTATAGGGCTTCTTATTAGAAGCTGGTCGGTGGTGGTGCCCGCCAGCAGCCCATCTTTGCCGCTCCAGAATCCTTGCAGCAGTTCGTTTGGGGTCGCAGCGGGTCCGGGAGCGTTTCCGCCGCGCGTCCACGCGTGCCTGCACGCGTGCAGGCATGCATGGACGCGTGTCAGGCAGCAATTTCGAAGCGCTTCGGACGTGCCTGCACGATTGCAGGCACGCATGGGGGCGTGCCTGGCAGTTTCGAAGCGCGTCAGGGGGGCCCGCCAGAGCTTTCGAGAAAATATTTCCCGTCTCCTAGGGTTTCTTCGCTCTCCAGGCTTTGGACGCTAACAAGTTCGAGAACAAAATTTTCGACCGACCAAAAGCCAGCAAGAGGTCCTTCGAGATTTTCTTGCCAACTAGCTGTCCAGCGCCCCGGAATTACTCTTAAGCTTCCAGCAATAACTTGGTGAGGGAAGCTCTACAAGCTACTGGGCGCCGGCGGTGAACCGTCGACCTTCCTTACCGCCGGGGGACTCGCAGAGCTTCCTGACAATATATAGCGTGAGTAAAAAAGCAGAGAACGAATAGTTTTTCAGCCCAAGCGATTTCAGACCTCTCGATGCAACAGCCGAACGCCCCGGATGCTTGTGGATTATTTCCTTTGCGAGCTCTGTAGCTCTTCTACAGCCCGAGTTACGTGCGTAAATCGACAGCACGTCTCAAGATGACTCCAACGAAACGAATAGTTTAGGAACCCAGCTCGAGTATCAAACCAAGTTCAGACCTCTGAATGCGACAGGCCGACGCGTCTGATGTCTGCGAATCGACTCCTGTAATCACCAGCCCTACAGCCCGAGTTAAGTGCAGAAAACCGGCAGCATCTCTCAGGATGAGCTTCGCGGACCTAGTTTGGGCAGCAGACCGAGTTCCCAGCTCTGGATTCGACAGGCGGACGCGCCTGATGTCTTCAACGATTCCTGTGACCACCAGCACTGTAGCCCCCCCCCCCCAGCCTGCAGAAAACCGAGAGCACTTCTCAGGATGACTCGAACAATACGAAAAGTTTCGCGATTCTAGATCGGGCAGCAGACCGAGTTCAGAGCTTTGGATTCTACATACAAATGCGACTCGTGATTCTGAAGCGGTTTCTGTAAGTATCAGCTCTATAGCTGCCCTATAGCTCGAGTTGAGTACAAAAAAGCGAGAGCGCCTGTCAAGGTGACACGAATAATACGAGTGGATTTGCGGACCTAGCTCGGCTAGCAGACCGAGTTCAGACCTCTAGATTCATCAGGCGAACGCGCCTCATCATTCTGAATCGATTAGCTGTGTTTACCAGCTCTGTAGATGTCGCAAAGCTCGAATTGTGTGCAGAAAATCGTCATCGCGTGTCAAGATCATTTGAAACGGCCAATCCCGCCTGCCTGCTTTTCGACAGTAAAAAGTATCCGATCGAGCTGAGATCAAGATGGCGAGCGGGAATAAGATCAACGATCATGGGAAAGAATATTAGAGCTCAAAGGAATTGGGGAATTTCGAGAACAAAATTTTCAACCGACCACAAGTCAAGTTCTGTCGAGATTTTTCTTGCCAACTATCTCTCCGGCGCCCCGAAATTACTCTTAAGCTTCCAGCAATAGCTTGATGAGGGAAGCTCTACGAGCTACTTGGTAGCTTCCATCTTCTAGCGTCAACTTGGTAGCGTCCACTTGTAAGCGTCCACTTGTAAGCGTCCAAAACCCGAATAGCGGAGCCAAGCGCGGAACGCCGCACTGGAACCGGCGGTTAACCGTCAACCAAGTTACCTCGTAGCGCTCCGGGCACCTCGTAGCGCTCTCTTCTTACACAGCGCTCCTCCGAACACGTGAAGGAAGCTTCTCAAGCGAGAGCCAAAAAATTCGACAAATGACGAGTTTTCGGTTTTCATACAGTGGGTTCCTCCAAGTGTTTTGATAGTAATACTGGACCTAGAGCCATAAAAAATTAACCAGCAGGTGCGTCGTAGCTTGTTACAGGGAATAAAAATCTCACTTCTACAAACGAACTTTAAAATTTTGTTTAAAATGAAAAACACCGACCCCAGGTTACCACATTCTCTCTTTTCGTTGGGCTGGCCAACTAGTTCCACCCTGCGCCCGAACTGGCGCCGGCGGTGAACCGTCAACCTGGTCACCGCCGGGAACCTCGTAGAGCTCCTAACACGCGTGAGAGCGCTCACTACCAAAAGAGAGGGCTTCTGGAAGGAATTGGGAAATCAAAAGACATGATTTTTTCATGTCGAGATAGAGTTGGTTTCGCCAAGTGTTTCGATAGTAAAAGTGCATGTACAGAGCTCATATCAAGATGCTGAGGCCCTTATGATCGTCTACAGGTGCGAAAAATCTGCTTTCTCAAAATGAATGGTCAAATATCTTTCGAAAAAATCGCAAAACCACCCAAAAGTTGTCACACCCTCGCGCCCGAATCCTCTAGCTCATCGATGCCGAAGAGCTCTACGAGATAGTCCTCTCTTTTCGTTGGGCTGGCCAACTAGTTCCACCCTGCGCCCGAATTCCTCTTAGCTCTTTGCCGAAGAGCTCTACGAGGTACGGGGACCTGTGACAGGCCGCCGGAAACTGGCGCCGGCTCACCGCCGGGAACATCGTAGAGCTCCTCTTACAAGTAAGAGTGCAGAGAATCGACAGATTTTTCGAAAATCTTGAAATTCGATTTTTTCATGTTCATATTCGCTCAGTTCCCGGAAGTCAGCTCATGCAAAAATGCATCGAGAGAGCTGAGCTGCTGTCAGAGAGGAGTTCATATGCGAATGCTCGGCGTAAAAATCTGCTTTTTCAAAATAAATGGTCAAATATCTTTCAAATTTTTGCAAAACCGCCCAAAAGTTGTCACATTGTCCGTTCTGATCGGGTCGACCAACTGGGAACCGGCGGTGAACCGTCAACCTGGTTTTTTTGAGTTTGAGTCAGGGCGCGGACAGCTGTGACAGCTGAGCCCTAAGACTCCCAAACGGAGCACAGGGTAGCTGGAGAGGGCAACTCTTATCATCACACTGCCGAGCCACTGAGGCATAGGCAACGGAATAGGATGCAGGAACAAGGAAAAGGATGCAATACAACATGTGAAAATGTAAAGGTGTTGGAGAGCTCCAAGCAAGATGAAGTGAGTCAGCTGCTTGGATGAAAGATGCTACCCAAAATGTGCTCCACGGCCATACAGAGCCGTTGTGCTGCAATCATCTCACAAAACATGACAGAAGCAGAGGCATCAAGCGAGACAGCTTCCTCCGCCACCAACTGCCACCTGGTTACCGCCGGGAACCTCGTAGAGCTCTTTTCATGCACGGCGGTCGTCGGGGCACATGAAGAAAGCTTCTGGAACGCAAGAGAAAAAACTCGAGAAATTACATTTTTTTTTGGGAATATCCAACGTCGGTCCCTGCAAGTCTTTTGATAGTAATATTGCAGCTACGCACCTGAAAATTTTACTCGCAGACGCGGCATAACCCACTACACGTGAGAAAAATACCGGTTCTCGAAATGAATTGTCGAATCGATTTCGAATATTAACAAAATCGACCCAAAGTCATCACATTGTCTCTTTTGGTCGGATCGGTCAACTAGCCCCACCCCGCGCCGGAATTCCTCTAGCTCATCGATGCCGAAGAGCTCTACGAGGTACTAGCTCCACCCCGCGCCGGAATTCCTCTAGCTCATCGCTGCCGAAGAGCTCTACGAGGCACGATGCGCGGGACGCTGGAAACCTCGCAGGAGACGCTTGCAGGGGCGCCGTTGCTGCGAGAATCGTGGACCAGCGGAGGTGGGCGTGTACTCCTCATCAGCCAAAGCCGGCTTCTTATCTGAAACCCTCAGCTTTCCAAGGAGCTATCCGGGAAAAACCCAGATAGTGAAGCCAAGCGCGGAACGCCGCATTCGCGCACCCTGGAGCCACGCGTATTGGCAAACGCTAGGAAGCCACGCTTCCGGACACGCTGCAAGCCCGGCGAGCCGCTGCGGGGAACGTAGACCGCCGTGGAGGAGCTCCTGGCGGGCACCACCCACCTCCGGCTTCTTCTCTGAAACCCTTAGCTCTTCAAGGAGCTATCCGGGAAAAACCCGGAGAGCAACGGGCGAACACGCCAGAACTGGGCGCCAGCGGTAAACCGTCAACCTTTGTTACCGCCGGGGGACTCGTAGAGCTTCCTGACAACATATACTGTCGGAAAAAACTACAGAGAACGAATAGTTTTTGAGCCCAACTCGAGTATCAGACCGAGTTCAGACCTCTGAATGCGACAAATCGATTCCTCTGATTACCCGCCCTGCAGCCTCCCTACAGCCCGAATTAAGTGCAGAACGCCGACAGTAGCTCTGAAGATGACTGGAAGAATGCGAACAGTTTCGTGATTCTGGATCGCGCAACAGACTGAGTTCAGAGCTCTGGATTCAACAGGCGAACGCGCCTGATGATTCTGAGTGCGATAGGTGTGCTTACGAGCACTGTAGCTGCCCTGCAGCTCGAGTTAAGTAGAAAATGCCGAGAACACGTATCAAGTGGACTCGAATAATACGAATAGGTTTGCGGACCTAGCTCGGCTAGCAGACCGAGTTTAGACCTATAGATTCAACAGGCGAACGCGTCTGATCATTCTGAGTGCGATACGAGTGCTTACCAGTACTGCAGCTGCCCTACAGCTCGAGTTAAGTAGAAAATACCGACAACGCGTATGAAGTTGACTCGAATAATACAAACAGGTTTGCGGACCTAGCTCGGCTGACAGACCGAGTTCAGACCTCTGGGTTCGACAGGCGAACGCGCCTGATCATTCTGCATGCATTAGCTGTGCTTACCAGCTCTTTAGCTGCCCTAGAGCTCCAGTTATGTTCAGAAAACCGACAGGGCGTATCAAGATGACTCGAAACGGCCGTTCCCGCCACAGTGCTTTTTGGCCTTCAAAGTTACCCGATCGAGCTGAGATCAAGATAGAGAGCAGGAATAAGATCGAATATCACGGGAAAAAATACTAGAGCTCAAACGAATTCTCAACTTTAGAGAACGAAATTTTCAACCGAGCAAAAGTCATCAAAAGTTCCGTCGAGATTTTTCTTGCCAACTAGCTCTCCAGCGCGCCGGAACTGGGCGCCGGCGGTAAACCGTCAACCTTTCTTACCGCCGGGAGACTCGTAGAGCTTCCTGACAATATATAATGTGGGAAAAATTTTCAGAGAACGACTAGTTTTTCAGCCAAAGCGATTATAGACCTCTCAAGGTGAATCTAAAAAAGGAACGAACAGTTTTCCAATCGAGCTCGAGTATAAAACCTAGTTCAGACCTCTGAATGCGACAGGCGGACGCGTCTGATGTCTGCGGATCGATTCCTGTGATTACCAGCTCTGCAGCTTCCCATACAGCCTGAGTTGAGTGCATAAAACCGAGAGTACCTCTCAGGATGACTCGAAAAATACAACAGTTTCGCAGATCTCGTTCGAGCAGCAGACCGAGTTCCGAGCTCTCGTTTCGACGAACGAACGCGCCTGATGTCTCGAAATCGATTCCTGTGACCAGCAGCACTGTAGCCCTCTCCCAGCACGATTTAAGTACAGAAAACCGAGAGCACTTCTCAAGATGACTCGAACAATACCAATAGATTCGCGAACCTAGCTCGGGGAGCAGGCCGAGTTCAGAGCTATTGATTCTAGAGACGGACGCGCCTGATAATTCTACATCGATTTCTGTGAGAATCAGCTCTGTGGCTGCCCTACAGATCGAGTTAGTACGAAATACGGGGAGCGTCTGCTATTATGATTCGAATAATACGAATAGGTTTGCGACCCTAGCTCGGCTAGCAGACCGAGTTCAGACCTCTGGATTCAACAGGCGAACGCGCCTGATCATTCTGAATGCATTAGCTGTGCTGACCAGCTCTGTAGTTGTTCTGAAGCTCGAGTTATCTTGAGAAAACCGACAGCGCGTATCAAGATGACTTGAAACGGCCGTTCCCGCCTGCCTGCTTTTTGGCCTTCAAAGTTACCCGATCGAGCTGAGATCAAGATGGCGAGCGGGAATAAGATCGAATATCATGGGAAAAAATACTAGAGCTCTAACGAATGGTCAAATTTTCAGAACAAAATTTTCAACCGACCAAAAGTCAGCAAAAGGTCCGTCGAGATTTTTCTTGCCAACTAGCTCTCCAGCTCCCCGGAATTACTCTTAAGCTTCCAGCAACTGGCGCCGGCGGTGAACCGTCAACCTGGTCACCGCCGGGAACCTCGTAGAGCTCCTAACACACGTAAGAGTGCAGAGAGTCGACACAGAATCAAAAAAATGAAGATTTTTCGAAAATCTTGACATTCGATTCTTTCGATGTTCATATTCGCTCAGTTCCCGGAAGTCAACTCATGCAAAAATGCATCGAGAGAGCTGAGCTGCTGTCAAAGAGGAGTTCATATGCCAATGCTCGGCGTAAAAATCTGCTTTTTCAAAATAAATGGTCAAATATCTTTAAAAATTTCGCAAAACCACCTAAAAGTTGCCACATTGTCCTTCCTGGCCGGGTCGATCAACTAGCTCCACCCCGCGCCGGAATTCATCTAGCTCATCGATAACGAAGAGATCTACGAGGTATTACTCTAAACCTTCCAGCAATAACTTGCTAAGGGAAGCTCTACGAGTTACCCTTAAGCTTCCAGCAACTAGCTTAGGGAAGCTCTACGAGTCACTCTTAGCTTCCAGCAATAACTTGCTAAGGAAAGTTCTACGAGTTACTTGACTGGGCGCCGGCGGTAAACCGTCAATCTTGGTTACGCGCCTGATGTCTTCAAATTGTTCCCAGTGATTACCAGCCACGCAGCCCCCTACAGCCCGAGTTAAGTTCAGATAACCGACAGCAACTCGCAAGCGGCTCGAACGATACGAATGGTTTTGCGATTCTAGATCGGGCAGCAGACCGAGTTCAAAGCTCTGGATTCGACAGACAAACACAACTGACGATTCTGAATTAATGCCTGTGAATAGCAGCTCTGTACCTGTCCTACAGGAAGAGTTCAGTGCAGAAAACCGAGAGTTTGTGTCAAGATGACTCGGATAATACGAACAGGTTTGCGGACCTAGCTCGGCTAGCAGACCGAGTTCAGACCTCTGGATTCGACAGGCGAACGCGCCTGATCATCGGGCATGCATTAGCTGTGCTTACCAGCTCTGTAGCTGCTCTAGAGCCCGAGTTATTTTCAGAAAACCGTCAGCGCGTATTGAGATGACTCGAAACGGCCGATCCCGCCACAGTGCTTTCGATAGTAATGTTCACCCGATCGAGCTGAGATCAAGATGGCGAGATCACGGGAAAAAAATACTAGAGCTCTAACGAATTGTCAAATTTCGAGAACAAAATTTTCAACCTACCAAAAGTTGTCAAAAGTTCCGTCGAAATGCGTCTTGCCAACTAGCTCTGGGACGCGCTGGAATTACTCTTAGCTTCCAGGAATAACTTGCTAAGGGAAGCTCTACGAGTTACTGGGATCCAGCGGTAAACCGTCAATCAGGTTACCGCCAGGACCCTCGTAGAGCTCTGAATAGACAAGTCAGATTCGAGATAACAGAAACACGCTTCTTAACCAGCCCCCGAAAGGAAAGAATCTCGTGTTCGGTTGCAGACAATATTGGTTTCCCGTAGTCGTTCGATCGATATAATGCAGCAAGAGCCCTCGATTGCATCAAAAGCGCCATCATTCACTGCATAGAATAAAAATTCGAATTCCGAAAATGAATTTGAAAATCTCTCGCTATCTTCCAAAAACCGACCCGAGGTTGCCAGATTGGTCCGGGCCGGGTTAGCCAACTAGCTGCACCCCGTCCCGGAATTCCTCGGCTCATCGATGCCGAAGAGCTCTACGAGGTACTGGAACTGACGGTAAACCGTCAACCTGGAAACTGCTGGGAACCTCGTAGAGCTCTTTTCTTACAAAGCGATCGTCGGAACACATGAAGAAAGCTTCTGAGGCAAAAAACTCGAAAAATCACGTTTTTCTGCGTTTGTAGAACCTCGGTTCCTCCAAATGCTTTGATAGTAATACTGCACCTATGGCCTAATAATTTACTGTCGGACGCTCCATATCTCACTACAGGTGCAAAAAATCTGGTTTCTTAAATAAATTGTCAAATATCTTTCAAATATTCGAAGAAACACCCAAAAGTTATCACATTGTCCGCCATGGCCAGCTAGCTCCGCCCTGCGCCAGAACTTGTAAGCGTCCACTTGGTAGCGTCCAAAACCCGGATAGCAAAGAGGCTCTTACATAAACGGGCATACGCACATAAGCACGCACACACGAACACACACATACAAACACATATACATACACAAGAACGCACACATACGCCAGCATGCCCCACACACACACGCACCCATACACACACACACACACGCACACGCAACACATCAACACGCAAACGTCGACACACACGCGCGCGAACGCGCACGCACAAACACACAGCACATCTCACACACACACACACAGAGGGAAGCGCACACGCACACCAATCACACATGCACATACACACACGGGGGCACACACAAACACTCACACGCACACACGCACACACACACACACACGCACGTACAACCCACGCACACAGACGCACACGCAAGCATCCAGGGAAACCCACGCACTGACGACGACACGATGACGCACGCACCGCAGCCACCTCAGCGCCCCCCCCCCGCGCTCCCCTGCCGCCCCCACGCGCCCCCGCCCTCCCCGCCGGCGCTCCGGAGGGGGGAGGCACCGCCCCATTTTGGGGCCGGCCCTCCCTCCGCTCCAACCACTCCGCCCTCGCGGAGCGCCGGGGGGGGGAGGGGGGAGGGGGGAGGGGGGGCGCGCGGACGGCGGCACCACACCGCGCGCGCACGCGCACACGCACATGCGCAGACGAACACAGACGCAGGATAGCAAACAGGCAGTCACACAAGCAAGCACACGCACATAGGCACGCACACACGGAGACACACAGACTAATACACAAGAGTACACACGTACGCCAGCATGTTCCACACACATGCGCACATACACACACATACACACACACGCACACACACATCCACACGCGAACGTCCACACACACGCGCAAACGCGAACACACAAACACACATACATACACAAGAACACACATACGCCAGCATGCTCCACACACACACGCACAAATACACACACACGCACACAGACACACATCCACACGCAAAGGTCTACACACACGCGCAAACGCGCACACACAAACACACAACATATCACACACACACACACGGACACGCACACGCACGCGGATCACAAGAGTACATACACACACGGGGGGCACGGAGCGCCCCCGCCCTCCCCGCCGGCGCTCCAGAGGGGGGAGGCACCGCCCCATTCTGTGGCCCGCCCTTCCTCCACTCCAACCACTCCGCCCTCGCGGAGCGCCCGAGGGGGACGAGGGGGGAGGAGGGGGCGCGCGGACGGCGGCACATGCGCAGACGAACACAGACGCAGGATAGCAAAGAACCAATCACACACGCAAGCACACGCGCATAAGCACGCACACGCGTACACACACGGACAAACTCAAATCCATACATACACAAGAGCACGCACGTACGCCAGCATGCTCCACACACACGCACACATACACACATACACACACGAGCGCACACACGTCCACACGCAAACGCACACACACACTCACACACACACGCGCATGTGCACCCAGACACACGCAGGGGCACACACACACACATACGAGACACACGCGCCCCCCCCCCACCCACCCACCCACCCACCCCCACACACACACATACACACACACGCACAAGCGCACACACAGACGCAATGGCGAACACCCACGGATAACCACGCACAGACGACAACGTGGTGACAGACTCATTCCCCGACTGGTCAGCGCACTCTTCCACCGCGCCCCCAAGCCCCCCCCGCGCGCCCCCGCCCTCCCCGCCGGCGCTCCGGAGGGGGGAGGCTGGCTGGCTAACGACTCTCACGGGCCTGACGGCCCAGTCGCAGTGTCCGTCTCGGCAGAGACTCTTATTTGCATGATCATGCGAGTCAAAACCGTGCCAAGCACACGGACAGATGACAAGAGCGAAGCTCATGAGATATCATCCGCGTCAAACACGCGGGCAGTACACGAGAAACCAAACTCTTATTCATCCGTGTGAGCACAATCTTTCACAATCCACGATCAAGTAAAGTAAGACTCAAACTCACCAAGCAAACGAACGATGTTGTGTACCGTACACTCTGCTGCGGATAATTCAGCCTGTGTGACTGTGCTCTCCGACGGAATCAACCATGCTTTTTCCCAGACGAGTTGCCAGGACACGGTCGAAAACTTTCCTTCGATCCTGTCGGACCTGGATATGAACGCCGCCTCGAGCCATGCACCACATCCTACTCCATCCTCAGATTTACCGCCATCGAAGGACCCCCTCAATGCGATAGGTGTTATATGTCCATGTGTGTGTGTCATGCAAAAAGAGCGCTTCCATTCGTGTGATCTGCCCTCGCGGGCATCATGTGTGAGTCGATCCGCATGCTCATTTACTTCCCGAAACTCATGCTTAAAAGGATCCCTGCCATTCGAAGGTGCCCGAACTCCATAGATCTCCGTCAGACCGCTCATGATGTCAATGATATAGCCTATTCTTTTTCGATACGTGTAGTCAGTTATCGCCCACCTCCCTAGGAGCCAAGATATGACAAGAAGAGAATCCCCACAGATCTCCACTCCAAAACCATGTGTTTTGAAATCCCATTCTGTTGCTTTCATGTTTGTTATTGCTAAACGTCTGGCGATGATTTCATTCTGGACCTCCTCCTCCTTCCTCCTTCGTTTACGTGTTGCCTCATTTCCACCCTCCTCTTCCATATCATACGCAGTACGTCTCCCTCCTGATCCTTTAACATTTGATTGGAACAAGCTGAACTTCTCCTCACCCACCGTAGATATTGCAAACTCTCTCCAGCTATCAGGCTGGAAATCTCTCCACCACTGATCACCCCAATATTTTTCGAAAGGATAGTGCCATGTATGTAGACCCGTCGCGTCAATCCCTCTTTTCCTTTTGCGGTAGCTTCCCTCCTCTGACCGTTTTCTTTTTGAGTTATATCTGTGCATGATATCCCCAAAATTCTGCCGCCATTCATCATATCGGATTCCGTATGCAAGCATTGCCAACCTTGAGTCCCTCCATGCTCTGTCACTCTGCGGCATGTCATGAGGTAGATATTTTGCAAACGACACCACATCCAATGCAAGCAACCACTGACGATACAAGAATTTTTGCACCAGCGACTGATACCCATGATCATGAAAAGCTTTCCTACATCGGCTGTACTTCCGATGTGTATACTCGTCCCACGGCTCATCAGGAAGATGTCTCGTTCTCAATATTCTGAGCAAGCACTCTCCCTCAAACACATGAAGTCTCTCAATCGAACTTTCATCTGCTGCTACTCCATCTAATCCATACAATACTGTCGACTGAACAAGCTGTTGATATCTAGAATACTTTTCCCCCAATGGTATACATCTGCTGGTATAGAACTTGATGTCAACATAGAAGGCCTGTCTTCCTTTGTCCAATCTGTACGCTACATCCGCATGATATCGAGGAAATATAGCCGGAATACAGACTCCTAGGAGATGAACCTCAGCCCTTCTGCGAAATCTCAATTCACGTTCTGGGTCCTGAAATCCTTTGATCACCAGGTCCATGGTCGGAACGATGTGTTCATTCTCATCATACTCTAGAGGTTCACCGAAAACTAAATACTCCAGAGACGCCTCTTTCCATCGCATACTGTATTTCTCAAGTGAGTGTGTCATTGCCAGCATCATCTGAGCCAAATCCGACGCCGAGTTCGCCAGGACAACGATGTTATCAGCCCATAAGGCATGATTCAAGTAAATCGACACCGTTTCGACGCTCCCGTTTTCGTCCCTCGCACTCGCTCGAAACTCGACCCTATACCCCAACTTCTGTTCATCCCATTTCTCGAACAGTTCCCCCCACATCGCCACGGCAATACAATTAAAGGCAAACGGTCCTTCAGGTCCACCCGTACGTATACAGCGATCCCAGGACACCTTTGAGAACCGCTCGAAGTCGAGATTCTCACACGAGATCTCCACATCACTATAGACCAGGGACTCAATCATCGCATGTTGGATAACATATGGTATACTACAATATGCCATGGCAGAACTGAAGTTAGCAACCGTACAATGATCAAAAGCTTGATAAACATCTGCGAGAGCAACATGTAATTGATCATCTGCGTGCTGATATTTGCTAGCATGTTGACCTAAGTGTTTCAATGCAGTCGTAATCTCATATGGCCTCCGTCCTTTCACAAATCCATACACACCAAATCTCCGAAACATCCCCACCTCCTCCATATAATCCTCCGCTAACTTGACCACACACATAGAATAAAGTTTAGATAACGCGTTTTGAATACACAGTAGTCTCGTTTCCTTTGCATCCGTGGTGTTTTGACTTTTAGGCATCACACTCACTATGATCTCCCTCCAGCAATCAGGGTACGGAATCTGTCTATGAAATACAGCCTCGAATATCCTTCGCACCTCTCTCAACGTTTTCCACGACAATCGAAGGAGCATCTCTGCAGGCACTCCATCAGTCCCCGTCGCGCGGTTACGCTGCATTCTTCCCCTGCAGCAAAGCATATTCGCCAGCGTGATGGTGCATGGTGGAGCCTCCAGCTCCGCAGCCTGTCTGAGAGACTGCAGCACCTCTAGATTGGCAACACGAGTCTGGGCACACGACACCTTATTCTTGAGCATCTGCCAGATAACTTTGTTCCATATCTCTCTATCCTCCACTCCTTCCAGGTTATAGAGACGGTTTCTCTTCCTTTTCCTTGACGGTGGTAATTCATACTCCAAACGAAGACGGCGGTATAGACGGCGATAGCCATTCAAAACTTTTGTGATCTGTTTTCTTTCTGGCCCAGGTGGGGTTCCCCTACGGAGTTCAATCAACCTCTGGAGTCTATAAGGGCGCACAGGCTGTTTAATACCATTGTCATCTCTTGTCTTATATTCCACCTCATCCCGAGTAAAGCTCGATTTGATCTGTCGTGACAAACAGCTGGCCCCCAGAGGATTACCACTTACTGAGGAACACCTGGCATTGTCAACAAACGAGTCCATCGAAGCTCTCGCGATCATCTCATCCGTGAACGTGTTTGGCTCATATCCCACATAGCTTTTATCACGGGGTTTAGCGGAGAAACGGGGACAATGGACGACAGGGGAACGAACACAAACTTCCAAGAGTTTATGATCACTCAGACGGGATCGCTGAGTCTTCCCTCCTCTATGCAAACGAAAGGATGCCTTACATTCAATAATTTCCCAACCATGAGGGACCAGAACATAATCTAATACTCGTGGCCGCAGCTCTGGTGCTCTAGCAAGGCGACAGTGTGCTCGCGCGTAGCTCTCCCACGTCACTGCACGGTCGCCGAAAGTGTTGGCAGCACAGAGCCCGTACGATTGCATAAAGCATTCCAGCGCATGCCTCATCCTCCATCTGTCGTTCTCCCTCCTCCTCTCCGCCGTGCTGTCGCCTCCTTCCTCCTTTCCATCCACACCACTTCCTGTCATAATATATTCAACTCCTCGATGAACTCCCGTACTCCTCCCCACCAATTCCACATTAGCATCCACGCAAACAATGATGCAGGCACCTGGCAGCTTCGTGGCAACCATCTCCCTGAGGACCATATTGAGGTTGGTCAGGGTTTGCTGCCACATATCAAAAGCATTCGGGATCGAAACATCTGGAAGGTACATGCTGGTGATCACCAGCCTCGAAGTAGCAGTCTTGAAGCCTCCTACGACGAAACGAGGATACGAGCATACGAATTCTTTGATACAACATTTCCATGCATTGTCGAACACTAGGGCAGCTTTCCCACATGATGAAACTCTCTGGTCCCATCCTAGACGTGCAATCTCGGCTCTGGGAAGAAAATCACTCTCTTGCAATGCGAACAAGCCTCCGTGACAGCTACGAAGTTGTCCCAAAATCTCAGCTCCTCTACAGTTCCTCACTCCTGCCTTCTGGATATTCCAAGAAATGATAGTCAGGTTTTTCCGTCGAGCACGTCCTCAGTTTTTACTTAACTCCTCTTTCATTTTCGTGATCGTTACATCTTTGATATCATATTTAGCACACATTGTCGCCCATTGTTCTTCGAAGATCTCCCAAGACTCACCCTTCCATTCCGCCAGGAGAAATGGTTTAGAATCTACCGAATGCACATAGATCGAGGAACGTGGGGGGCCCATTTCACCACGCAGAGGAACAAAGCTCGGATGGGCAAGCGTTTTGAATATACCCTGAAATCGGCTAACCTGCTTGATGTGTGGACGTTTCCATGGGGGAGCATCAACCAAAATCTTGATTTTGCTTGGTACGATTTGCTGGTCCATCCCTGCAAGTATTTTGTCAGCCTCTGGGGAGGTGAGCAGCTCATCCAAGTGTTTCTTCCATAACCATAGAATATCACCAGTTGTGCCTGTTCGAACCCCCACCCTCCCCTGACCATACAACGTTCGTCCAGCATTGAGCCGAATAGTACGATCTTTGTCCACACACATCTTCGTATCCTCTGGTAGGGCATCAACCATATTCGATACCAATGTCTGAAGATCTTTCTGGCCCAGCATTTCCTCACTGCGTTTCTTGGGATTGCTCCAGTTTTTCACCCAACCTTTGATTTCCAAGAATTCTGGCTTCCACATTCTCCTCGCCATCTTCATATTCTCAGAATCTCCCGAAAAACTACGCTCTGACACCTGAGAAGCATTAGATGCATTACCGGTGCCCACTAAACCGGGAGGAGGTTGAGGCGGATACATCATCATCTGCTCCAGCTTTTGTATACGTTCGTCTTGTGTCTGGACTTTTTCATCAATCTGTGCCAGTTTCTTCTCTGTGGCCTCACACTGCTTGACAAGAGACGTGGTTCTCTCCTCATTCGTGAAACCAAGTCGAAGAAGAGCCGCAAGGGATGGGTTTGTCTCCTTCGAGATCAGTTCCTCCCTCTCTCTCCATAGATTATCGCCTCGATGTTTAACATTCCTCTCGAATTCCTCGTCTGATACATGTTCAGCACCCTCTGCAGCCGACATTTGAGAATGAGGGACCGACGCCATTTTAACACCTGCTGAGTCCTGTGTCTACGTCTACGCCAGCACTTTCGTGCTTCTCTTATGCACACTCGCCAATAATATTTGTCCACTTCTTCAATGAATCGATTCCACCCACGATCAGGCTCCCCTAGATACGACGTGATTGTCAAGAGAGAACAACAATATTCTTCCACTTCTTCAATGAATCGTTTCTCACTCGATCAGGCTCCCTTTGATACGACAATATTGGAAGAGCAGCAACAATACAAAGAGGATACCGTACACAATAGTGATAGGTGTGGAGCAAAATTGGAAAGCAGGCACACAAGGTTCGCAGAAGAGGAGGTTCCCCAGGCAGTATTCTGCGAGCCTTTTGGCGACGCCTTGAGCCTTGAGCCTTGAGCCATTTTGGGGCCGGCCCCCCCTCCATTCCAGCCACTCCGCCCTCGCGGAGCGCCGGGGAGAGGGGTGGAGGGGGAGAGGGGGGGGCAGGAAGGGGCGGGGGTGCCAGCGCCATGCGCCCACACACACACACACGCACGCACACGGGCACACACGCACTTTTCCTCAGGGAGCGCGCAGTGTCGCACACGTACGCAAGCATGCTCCACACACACGCACACACACGCACATCCACACGCAAAGGTCGACACCCACGCGCAAACGCGCAAACACAAACACACAACACATATCACACACACACACCGCGGACACACACACACAACACGCAAACACACCAGACACGCACAAACACACTGACACACACACAGATACACACACACACGCTCGAGCACACTCACATCCACACGCGCCCACTCTTACACACACACACACACGAACAGACACGCGCACAAAAAGAGATACAAACAGAGATGCATACAGACACACAGACAAACACACACACACACACACACATACCCACGGACACACAGACAGACACACAGACAGACACACAAACAGTGCCACAAACACACAGACACAGAGACACCAGCACACAAACTTACACACACACACGCCAGCAGACACACAGGCAAACACAAACACACGCCAGCGCGCACACACTCACGCACTGACAAAACATCCTCATGCACACAGGCACACAAGAACACACATGCAAGACGGACGCGCCTACAGGGCGCCCGTGCCAACCTCCAGTGGCAGCCCAAGCGCCCGGTGCGCTTGAACGGCAGAGCTCTGTCAACGGCACACCCAGGGCCGGCGAGCGCCGCTGCACACGAGGCGCAGCTCTCAGAGAGCCGCGTCCGACACCGCCACGATCGTTGGCTCGTCATCTCCGCCCCCGCGCAGGCGGCGCAACGTCTGTCGCAGCCTCTCCTCAGTCCACCTGCCAATTCCGACGGGCACGCCCTCCCGACGCGCCACGAAAGCTCCAACGACTTCGCCGATCAAGTCCTGCCGCTGGTTGTGCTCGGCGATGGCCAGGCGCTGCCGCCTCTCATCAGGATCCTCCTGCCGCGCGCGATCCTCCGCAGCAGCGGCAGCGATATCCCGCGTGCTCGCGCGGCTGCCACGCTCCCCGCGCTCTTCGCCCGACGACAGGGCCGAAGCCGCACTGGGCGCGCCAGCCCCTCCAGCACCGTCGCCGCCCCCTGTCGGCGCCCTCGCGGCGACGCCATCGCTGGCGGGCACCTTGGCGGATCGCCCCTCCGCGGGCCCCCCCGCGGGCGCGCCACTCGCGCCAGCCTCGGCCGCGGGCGCCGCGCGCGGGGCCTTGCCTGCATGCCCTCCCCCCGGAGCCGCCTCTGCACGCGCCGCCCCCCCCCGCCCGCTTCCGCTGGCAGACCCAGCACCTGCTCGCGTGACGACCGCGGCCCGCCCCGCGCCCTCGCCAGTCGCGCCAGCCTCAGCCGCGGGCGCCGCACGCGGGGCCTTGCCTGCGTTCTTCTCCTTGAACACCTTCAACTTTCCCTCCGGGATGGGCCCGTCCACACGCCCATGCCAACCATCCTTGTGCTGCTGCTTGAAATGCTGCCTGCACAGATCCCCGCATCCCTGCTTTGGCGCGCTCCGGCATTGCCCGCCAGCTCCGTCCGCCCAGGTACGAGCCATGCACTTCGCGGTGTCAATGTTTTCTGGCGTAAAGCGACGCCATTCGTCCCCCGCGAGCGACGCCCCCGCGCCTGGCTGGACTCCAGCAGGAGCCGGGTCCGCGGACGGAACGCCAGCGGCCCTGCCAGCGTCGTCGTCCTCGTCGCCCGTGCTGCCCAGAGCCGGCGGGGACAGCCCGCGCTTCTTGCCCCTGCGCAATGGCTGCTGCGGCTGCCCCGAAGCGCCGGGGTCCCCGTCGCCAGCGCCAGGATCCCCGCCACCCGCCCGACGCCGCTTGCCCGGTGGCTCGCCCCCCGACGCCTGCTGCCCGGCGGGCGCACTCGGCGGCGCAGACGGCGCGGCAGGGGCGCTGGAAGCAGCGCCGCCGCCGCCATCGCCGCTCCCCGCAGACCCCGCCGCGCGCCCGCCTGCATGCCCGAGAGGCGCAGTCGGCGGAGCCGGCGGCGCCCCAGAGGGTCCCGCACCACCGCTGCCGCTGGCGCCCCCCGGAGACCCCGCCGCCGCGCGCCCGCCGCCTCCGCCCCGCGGACCCGCCCTGCGCACATACGCAAACACATAGGCGCCAACGTGCACCTGGTGGTCTCTGGCAATCTGCGCCCAAGTCCTGGGCTGAACAGCTTCGTCGTCGAATTTGGCGTATTCGTTCACACCCACGGCTGCACACGCATAATAATGGCCGCTCTTCGCGCTTTCGCCCTGATGCACAACGACCCCAGAGAAATCGTACTCGCACTCGGCATCCACAGGCCGCAGAATCTGAGGAAAGCGCACAGGGCGTCTGTCGTACCACTCGCTCCGATCAGCGCGCGTGACCACCCGCTCCACGGTCACGAAGAGCACCGGCGGCGATCGCTCCCAGCGATTGCCCGTATACACCCTGATGCCTTGACAGACCCCGGCCGCCTCCCTCTGCGCACGACTGAGGTGTGCGTGCGCCGGACATCCTTGACCTGGCCCGCCAATATGCCTCAATTCCAGTCGGATCAAATCCTCCAGATCGCAGGCCCCCCGGTGGTCGGGGCCGAGCAATTCGGAAGGGACCAGCTTCAAGCGCGAATCAATCACCCCCGTGTCCGAACTTGCCCGGCACACGTCGCATCGCCTCCGCTGCCGCAACGCAATGCCGCAAACGTGCTGCTGGAGCGCAGTGCGCGCACCGTGATGCGGTGTCGGTACCTGATATCCAGCCTCGGTGACAGCACGAAGGGCGGCCAGGAAGAACTCTGACGCGTCGCATTGCTTCGGTCTCCCTTGCTGATCGAATTCTGTGAATTCTCGCTGACCGAAAAGCCCCGCGCGCGCGGCAGTAGCGAGCGGCGCGACGGCGTCGACCCCCACGCCCTGGACAGAGAGAGCCGCGGCCTGAGCTCCGAGCGCACACACCGGGCAAGTTTCTGTGTTCAAAGGGCAATTCTGGCCGTGCTCGTGGAGAAGCCGACGGAAGGGAGCCAGGCGCAGCAGCACCTGCGCGACTGCGCTCACGAAGCAAGTATTGCCGAGGTTTGCGATGCCCACGCCAGAGCCGTGGCCGCAGTGCCACTGCAGCTCCCTGGTGACATCCTCCTGGGACACGCCGTAGGCTGCCATGCACAGATCTCGGTCCAGCGGGAGCAGCTCTGGCGGCTCTGCACCATCGCCAACAGTCGCCGCCGTGCGAAACATGTCCCCCCAAAGATCCCTCGGCACTACGGCGCCCCTACCAGCACCGCGGCCGCCACCCGCGCGCCCGCGCCCCCGCGAAACAGCGCTCCCCGTCGACGATGCCGCCGCCGCATCTCCGGCCCCCGTCGCGTCGCCGCCGCGGCCGCGGCCCCTGCCCCGCCCCGCAGGCCCAGCGTCCGGCGCAATGTATGCCGGCGGCACCGTCAGAGCCTGGCCCGGGCGCAGCGCGTGCGAGGGCAGAGGCGTATGCACAGACGCCGCAGGGGCCGCCTCCCCGTCCGAAGGAGCTGATCCGTCGTCGTCGTCGTCGTCGCCCGCCCCCTCACCGACGCCCGCCGAGCTCCCCGCGTCACGAGACGGGCCCAGCGGCGACGGCGGCGGCACCGGCGGCGGCGCGGGCGCCGAGCTCGACTCCTGGGCGCCCCGTGCGGCGGGCCCATCCCCCACGTCCCAGCCGTAATCCTGCGCCCATTGCTTCGCGATTTCGAAACTCTCCCCCATCTTTTTCTCAAAGCGTTGGACCCCTTCGCGGACGTACTGCGGCGGGCCCCGCTGCAGGATGTCCCAGGGCGGCAGGTTGTAGACGAGCACGCGGTGGGCCACGCGAACGCGACTGAGCATGACGTACAGGTGCAGCCACCAGTCATCGGCGCCCATGTTCATGGGCTTCTGGAGCACCATGGTGGCCGCATCCATACCCAGGCCCTGCGCAGTCTGCACGGTGCGAACTTTCTCTGGCAGCAACGGGATCTGGTACCTCGTAACCTTCACCTTCCGAAGCTTTCGCTCGCCATCGTCGTCGTAGTGATGGTTCCACTCCCAGGACGCCCTGTGCGGCGCGATCTGCACGACCCCTTGCCCGAACCCAAAGTCCTTCTTGAGGCCATCAAACTCGACGAGGACACCGCGCGGCAAACGCTTGCATCGATAATAACCGAGCCGGTGGGCGTCGTGAAGCTTCTTTTCGCGCCAATCCGCGTCCGGCGTCTCGAACTCCTGCGGGTGGAACCTCACGTCCTTGACTACCCCCACGGCGTCCTGGACGATCTGGTGCTTCGCCGACAACTTCACGTTCAGCCGCACACGCATGCCGATGTACAGCGGGCACATGCCGATGAGGTGACCAGTGTTGTTCACGTTCGGCACCTGCAGCATGGCCTTGTGATGCTCCTCACAGAATGGCTTTGGAGGCAGGTCCACGGCCTGCACGTACAGCAGCATCTGCCCTTTATCCCTGGCCTCTCGCACGGCCCGATACTGCATCTGCCTGTGCACGGCCTCCCAGGCGATGCCCATCTCGAACCCGTCCTTGACATGGGGGTCCTGCAGCCGCCTGTCGTTCTTACCGGGTCGGACCACCCACCCTTGCACCACCCTTTTCTGCTCGGCCGTAAACTTCTTGCCCTGCCTCATGGTCTTCAAGAACCCGGGCATGAAAGGGCAGGGCGCGTGCGGAGTAACGAGAAGGTCCTTGAAGCGGTGCGTCTCGTACAGAAACATAGCGTGGGTGACACCGTCCAGGAACATGGACTGCCCATTGCGGACGTGAATCGGCGCCTCGGGCGACTCACGCTGCAGCAAGGAAGACCTTCTGCCCTTGCCGCTCACCGGCCCCAGCTGATAAAAATCCCCCAGGAACATGACAATCGGAACCTTCCCGAACATGTGCCCCCGCGCCATGTACAGGTTCACATCGCAATTATACTTAGCCTTACGGGCTTTGCACATGCGAAACGATGCAGCGCCGAGAAGCTGGGGCGGCACCATGGACACCTCCTCCACGATGACGGCCTTGAGGTCGTTCATGCGGTCCACGATGTCATCGACTTTCTGCCCCGAAAGCCTAGCGATGGTCATGGCCTGCTGGCCGCTCAGCCCGAAGCCGCTGTGGATCGTCTCCCCCCCGATGACGCGCGCAGCGCTGTTCGACGAGGCCACGGCGATCTCCGATCCCGCGCCGAACACCTCGTTGAGCAGACGTCGCAGCAGTTTCACCACCTCCGTCTTCCCCGTCCCGCCCTCCCCGTGCAGCAGGAGAGCCATCTGCTCCACCGGCTTGGGGCTTTTTCCGCTGCGCAGATCTTCCTCGCATGCCACGATGGCCTCCACCTGGCCCACGACCAAGGCGACCACCGCCTTCTGTTCTTTATTGAACGTCACGGGGTTGTCCGCCCTAGTCGCCCACTCGTTAAACAGCCTCTCCGCGATGTCGCGCGCCCGCCGCGGCCGCTTCGCGTCGCCGGCAACCGCGGGCGGCGGCGGCCGACCAGGCACCAGCACGGCAGGCGCCGAACCCGCGAGGCCGCCCCGCCCGTCGCCATCCCCAGGCAAGCCCTCTGATCCCTTTTTCCTGTATCGGAACGCCTCCTTCTGCTGTGCTTTGCCCCCCTCGAACTGAGAGTCGTCCAACTCGAGACCGACGAAGCCGGTCTGCCTTCCAGTACTCGCGGCAGCAGGCGGCGGCTTATGGTCTTTCGCATAGCCGTCAAGGAAGATATTCTTATAGACCAAGCTTTGCGACGACCCACGAATAAGCTCCAACTGAGCCACCGCGGGCACCTGACTATCCGGCACGGCGTGCGCGGGCATCTGTCGGTGCGCCGCCCACGCTTCGTCCGCCTCGCCCTCGTCCACCTCCTGGGCAAAACCATCCAACGCTCCGCCGCCGGCGCCCGCCCCCTCCTCCTCGTCCGCCTCCCCGGCAGGCCGATTCCCCACGGCCTCCAGCTCAGCAGGCTGCTCGAAATCCTTGGCCTCCGGACGGATCTTGGTTCGCGGCCGCCCTTTCGCCTCCGCCTCCACGTCGAGGTTCGTCGCGACCTGGACGGTCCAGCGTGCCATGAACTCGGCGGCGCTGGGGCGCTGTGCAAAGTAGCCTGGACGCTCGTCCGGGCCCCGGTTCAGATCGATGTCCTCGATCGTGAACCACTTTCCTGCTCGCCGCTCGCACTCCTCGTACTGCCTGGACAACGCCACCTGCTTCGCCCACCACTCCTCCCAGGCAGGCCGATGCTTCCCGGACGCGTCGACGCCGGCCCTGTAGGGCGCCCAGGCCGCAGCCCCCTTCTCAGCCGGCTGCAAAGGACGGAAGATCACAGACTTGAACAGCGCGTTGACCTCTGCCTCTTTCTCCTTCGAAGGCATCGTGAAGCCGAAGAACTTGGGCACCCTGAACGGCGCGCCGACGCGGAGCTTCTGCACTCGGGAGGCGGCGGCCGGGTGCGTGTCCGCGAACGCGTACGTCTCGA
The DNA here is from genome assembly GCA_963575745.1 of Prorocentrum cordatum. Classification (NCBI taxonomy): domain Eukaryota; class Dinophyceae; order Prorocentrales; family Prorocentraceae; genus Prorocentrum; species Prorocentrum cordatum. The sequence goes on from CAUYUJ010015263.1 coordinate 330,749, forward strand.
AGTCCTGCGGGTCGAAGTGGAGCGGGTTGGCCTGCGCGGTGTACACGTACATGGCGTAATGGTACATGCCCATGGACTTCAGGGGCTCCCTGTCGCCGCGATGCAGCCAGTCCATCTTCATGTCGTGGTCCAGCCGCGCGCTGTATTCGACACCCTGCTGCTGCTCCTGCTCGGGCTGCCCCCCCCCAGCAGCACCGGCAGCCGCGCCCTCCCCGACAACGCCGTCGACGACACGGGCGTGCAGCGTTGCGCGCGCCTCGCCCAGCGCATCCATGACACCGCCGCCCCCCTCGCCGTCCACTTCTCCCGCGGCCGGCTGGTCCACCTCGATGTGGTCTGCGCGCGGGTCGGTCCAGAAGTCGTCCTTTTTCTGATGAACGGCGGAGCTTGCCTGGAACGCCAGCGCCACGATCCCCTTGCAATACAGAGTCCAGGTGTCATGGGAGCAATAGCACTCGTGGCCATACTGCATCTGGAACATCATCTCGGGCAGCTTCTTCAGGAGCGCCCGGTGCGAGCTGGTCGTGAGCTTGATGACAGTTCGCCTGGCAGAGTCGAGCACTCCGCCCCAGCCGCTGCGACGAGCGGCAGCAGCGGCCCGGGCCCCGTCGACGTCCTCCTCGCCCTCCGCCTCCGCCGCCTCATCCGCCTCCCGCTCCGCCTTCTGCTGGAGTCGGAGCCACTCCAACCCGGTGCTCTGCGCGTGCAGCACTCCGAGGTCTCCCGCGATCGGCCCCGCCTTGGTCGTGTAGTCCGTCTGGTAGTGCGCCATATTGATGGCGTCCATGAACACGGCCTCCAGCGAGTGCAACACGTGCTCCCGCAGGCTGCCGGGCGGACCGCTGCCGCTCGCGCCAGCAGCTGCGGCGGCGGCGGGCGACGCGGGCGCGCTCGATGCAGGGCTGCCAGACGCCGCCGCGCGCGACGCGGCGCGGCCTGGCGCCCGCGACCTCGGCTCTGTCTCGACGGCTGATTCTGGCAGCTCGCGCTCCGCGCGCCGGTCGCTGTAGTAGCCCAGGCCCTGCTCCCCCTTCTTGAACACGAACCCGGGCCGGCTGCCGTCGTAACACGAAGCCGCGCTGAACCCAGCGATGTCCTCGAATTCCGGCGTCGGCGGAGGCGGCGGATCCAAGCCATACGCATCGGCCAAATCCCACGGCTCGTCATCCTCTTCTCTGAAGCCCCAGATATCCCCCGCGTTCGGATCGTCCATCGTGGTCGGCGCCCCGCCGAGCAAACCTCCTCCCCTGGGCAGGCCGAGGCGGCGCCCCACGGGCACGCGCCCGCCCCCCGCCGCAGCCGCGCGCGCCGCCCCCTCGGCCGCCCCGCCCCCGCCCTGCGCTGCGGCCGACGCCCCGGAACCCGTGGAACCTCCGCTCTGCCCGGTGCCCTCGTCGCAACCGGTGCCGCCAGTCCCGGCGCCAGCCAGCGCGTCCGATGCCTCGCCGACAGGCTCGGCGAACGCACCGGGCTCCGGAGGCGGCGGCACAACAGGGTCGCTGGCGGGCGCGCCCCCGACGCTGTCGTCGCCCGGCAGGTCGAGCACCACGCGGTCCAGGCACTGGACGTCCAGGTTGCTCCGCAGACACACCTGGCCCACAGGGTTCGTGCTCCCGTGGTACGGGTGGTACCGCACCACGTCGACGCGACCAGCTCTGCCGTACCGGTTGCAGCGGTGCGGCCACGGGCCGTAGCCTTCAGCCGGAACGTCGTCCAGATCCAGGCGCTCGCCAGGAGGGTTCCACTCCCCCTCCTCCAACGGACCGCACGCGTACTGAACCTTCGCATCTTCCGGAAGCACCAAATCCTTCCCCTTGCGCAGGCGCCGCCAGACGAAGGCGGCGGCAGGACGCTTCCTGGACGGGTGGCTGTAGACCGCAGTCTCGTACTCGTGGTAGAAGCCGAGCCGGCACACCTTGCAGTGCTGAGGCACATCGTCGTTCGTCTTGTGCTTCCAGCACGTGGGACCGCACCTGTGCAGGTGGCCACGGATGATACACTTGCGCGCGTCCCGCGCGAAGCAGCGCGCCCAGGTCCGCGCCTCATCCCCCGGGCACTCAGCAAAGTGCATGGCCGCGGCGCCGTCCGCGCGCACCACGCGGTACGCAGGCTTGCGGCGGTACTGCGGCTGCAGCGTCACGTGCGCACCCGTGAGAGGCTCTCCAAATACCGCCGGGTACTGTGCCCGCTGCTCATGGGGATCGGGCTCTGGATCTGCCAGCGGCGCGAACGGGCGCTGCCGGAGCGGACCCTCTATTGCGGGCTGCTGCTCCAGCATCGCCCGCTCCTCCACGAGATCGACGTTCATCATGGCCGCAACCTGATTCCGCAGCTCTTCTGTGGACAGTTGGTTGTCAGCACGGACGGAGCGGCGGCCCTCTTCGTACGCCCTCTTGCACAACTTCCCGAGCTGACGACGCGAGGCGCCAGCGATGGTATCGCACTTCAATTGGAGGTCGCTCTCCTCTCGCTTCCCGTCCGCGAACGCGAGACGTCGATCCCGCGGGCCGAGCGGAAGCGGCGGCAGACGGTCCGGCCCGTCCAAGCCCAGCTGCCGGCCCACCTCCTCCGCCGCGTCGAACTGCACGCTGCCGACCCTGGCGAGCACGGCCTCCCTCCACCTCCTCAGACGCTCCTCGAGGCCTTCGACGTCCCCCGCGCGCAGCTTCGCGAGGAACGCGCCGGTCATCGGGTGCAGGCGCCACAGGTGGATGTGCGGATGGATGCCGCCGCGCCCCTGCGACTCCACGGGTCCGAAGAACGCGCGGACGAGCCCGAACGCTCCACACGCCCCCGTGGCGGCCACGCCGTCGGAGACGCCCGTGGCCCCGCGCTGCCGCGTGACGCCGACGACATGCTCCAGGAACAGTTCCAGCATGAGGTTCGTGACCATGGCCTGCGACACCGGGTCAGCGGCCACCCGCCGCAGCATGTCCCGCGTTGAGGGCATCACAGGAGCAGTCTCCTCCAGCAGCCGCCATCGCTGTACGGAGGCGCCCTCGTACATCAGGGACACCATCAGGTTCCGAGTGTCCGCGATGTTCGGCGTCGTGAACACCAGGGGAGGCCCGAAGAGCCGGGTGTAGCTGGTACTGATGTGCCGCAGCGTGGTCCGGTGCGCGTCGGACCCGACGACATCACGGTTGCTGAGCAGCATGCTGCGCAGCGCGCTCTTGACGTTCCGGGGCAAGCCCTCGAGGCCCAGGGCCTCCTTGATGCCCGCCCCCCTGCCGAGCACGGCCACGACCTGCGCCAGATCCTCCGGCGTCAGTGCGGCGAGGTCCGCGATGCTTTCCCCCAGACGCTGCTTGCGCACGAATAACCTAGCCGACTGAATGATAGCCTTTCTGCGCCAGAGGCAATACTGGGCCGTGAGCAGGTCCGCGTGGCGACGCCAGCGCGGCACGGGCGACTCAGACGCGGCGGGCGCCCGCGCAGCGTCGGGCGCGGGCGCCCGCGCAGCGTCGGGCGCCGAGACGTCGTCGGGGACCTCGTACTCGAGCTCCTCGCGAGCCATGAGGCACCTGCACCACTCGTCGTACGTCAACTTCGCCTCCCTGTTGAGTCCGAAGACGCCGTCGCCGTAGGGAAACGCGACGGGGTCGAAAGCACTCCAGAAACCGGGGGAGAACATGCTGACAGGCTCGGTTCCAGTGGGCACGACGACCCGCACCGCGCGCCTCGCCCCCCCGCCCTCAGCGCCCCCGGCCGGCGCGCCGCCGCCGCCGCCGCCGCCACCGGCCGCGCGCTTCCCGGCGACTCCCGGAGGAGGCCGCGTGGCCTGAATCTTCTGCTCCGTCTGCTCCAGCTTCTTCGTGAGCGCCTCCTTGTTGCAGTTGGTGAGCGCCTTCGCAGCCTTGTGGGCCTCTTTCGCGGCTTCCGCCAAGCGCAGGTCGGAATCTCGGTCCTGGAAATTCTCCATGTCGTCGAACTGCCGCGTCAGTGCCTCCACACGCCGCTTCTCGCGCGCAATCACCTCCGCCTTCTGGAGGCTGAGGTGCACGGTCTGCCACTGCTTGTCCAGATCGGCCAGCATGTCGGCGTCCGCGACGGCGGCGCAGTACTCGCCCTCCTCGACACCCTCGCCGCCCTCTCCCTCACCAGCCTCGCCCTCGTCGCCCTCTGAATCCTCCCCGCCAGCGCCAGCCGCGTCCTCACCGGTGGGATCCCCGCACCCGCCCCCTGCCTCGCCCCCGCCGTCAGCCGCCGCGTTCGCTTCGCCCTCCGCGCTCGCTGCGCCTGCACTCGTCCGCTTCGGCGGGGCCGAGCCCGCGCCGGGCTGCACGGCATCGGCCGGGCCCTCCTGGCGAGCGTCGCCGCCCTTACCCCCCACGGCCACGCACGCCGCGAGACAGCGAGGCAGGCCCAGGAGCGAGGAGCCGTCGCCATCGCCGTCGCCCTCGGGGTCCGCAAAGTTTTGCGCGGCCTCTTCGTCCCACCGCACCGCGGCGAACTGCTCGTTCGTGTCGCGGAGGTACTCGTAAGCGCGCTTGAAATCGGCGAGGGGCACGCCGAGCTCCTCCAATAGCGCCTTCTGCAGGGTGGCGGGGTCGGACCCCGCGAAGACAATCTGCACGAACTCGACGAGGTCGCTCTCCCGCGGCGGCAGCGACAGCACCTGCCGGCCGCCGTCCGCCTGCGGGAACGCCACGAAGTTCCCCACGTACGCCTTGATCTTCTGGTCGATCGGAGCCCACTCACCAGAGTCGGCCTTGCAGTTGAACCGCCGCACGATGCCCCGCGCGATGGGCAGCAGAAGCTTCGCGCCCAGCGTGAGATTCCGCAGCGGCGGTGGCAGCCGACCGATCCAGAGATCGTTGGCCAGCGCGCAGGGCGGCATCGTGGGCAACCTCTTGGAGAGCGCGCCGTGACACCCTGCGCAGATGGGCACCTTCTGCTTCGCGTCGGCCACGAGCACCCCGTCTGACTGGCGCCTGTCAATCTTGAAGCACTTCTTGTGCAAGAGCCACAGCTTCCCGTCTGGGCCAGGTCGCGCACTGCGGACGCCTCCAGCTCCTCGAGGGGGATGCCGCCCGGGCGCTCGACGCCGTTGGGGCCCTCGCGCACGAAGCGCCACCGAGCGTGGTACCGTGCCGGGTCCAGCAGCGCGTGGGCGCGCTGCCGCTGCGTCAGGCGCATGGCCTGCGCCTGCGCGCCCGCGGCCTCGGATGCCTCTCCCCTCGCCGCCTCGAGCTCGGCGCGCGCGGGCGGCTTCGGCACCTGGTCGCAGAGCAGCGAACGCTCCCCGGCGCCGTCCGGCTGCTGCCAGAAGTGCACGCGCTGCAGCTCGTCCGCCCAGTGGAGACGAGCGCAGACGCAGCACGCGACCCTCGAGCGCACGGCGCGGCGACTCTGCCCGGGCTCGGGCCCCTCGACGTCCGACGCCGCCGGCGCAGCGCCCAGCGCGTCCAAGTCCACGGGCGGCATGTCCACGCCCGCGGGCGGCACGGCCCCGTCCGCGCCTGGCGGCTTCCACCAGGCGCGCGGCGCGTCCGGCGCGGCAGCGGCGGCGGCGGCCTCCCCCGAGTCGGCGGGCGCTGCGCAGGCCGGCCAGTCGTGAGACCCCGTGACGAGGTGCTCAGAGAAGGCCTCCACGCACTGCCGCCACTCCTGGGGCCTCACGGGCCGCACGTCGTCGTCCTGCTGGGGCCACTGCTCGGCCAGGTAGAACAAGCGCTTCCTATACTCCGGCCACCCGTGGTGCTTTTCGTGCACGTGCGTCATGAAGCCGGCATGCGTGGCGAAGTTCTTGTCGCAGAGGCGGCACGGGAACGGCGGGAGAGCCTCCGGGGCCTCTTTAAATGCCCGCAGAGGACGGCGCTCGCCACACGGGAGGGCCACATACTCGGGCTGGAGCCTGGGCACGCGCGCCTTGCGAGCGGCAGCGATGGCCGGGGTCGGCGCGGGCGGGGCGCCGCCGGCATCCGTCTCGCGCTTCCGCGCCTCCTTCACGGCCAAGCCATACCGTTCCGGGCACTCGCGCGTCAGGGAACTGTGGCGCTGGTCCGGGTCCCACTCCCCAAAAGGTCGCTGCTCGGGTCTGCCGTGGCTCCCACAGAACTGCCCTTCGCCTTTGCAAGAATGCCGGCACTGCCCGAGCACGTGCACGCCCCGGTGCGCGTGCCAGACGCGCGCGACGCACCTGCCAGCGACGCACGGCGCGGGGTCCAGGAGCCAGGCCGGCAAGGTGCCCTCCTCGCTCACGTGGGGGTCATCCAGAGCCACGTTCACCTCCACGCCCCCTGCCTTCACTGTCTTCCCTCTGAGACGCTCCTCCTCTTCCTTCCGCAGCCGCTCCTGCTGCAACCGCTCCTGGTCCCTTCTCGCCGCCCCGCGAGTCCGCGGCCCTGGGCCCTCGGGGGCTTGCCTCTTGGGTCCGCCGCCGAGCAGCCGACCCGCGCCCCCGCCCGCGCCCCCGTCGCCGTCGCCGCCCGCGCCACCGTCGCCCGGCCCCTGCGCACCAGAGCCCGACCCCGACGCTGGTCCACCGTTCGCACCGCTGCCCGAAGAGGACCCGCCGCCGCCGCCGCCGCCCCCGGAAGAGTCGTCGCCGCCGCCCCCTCCTCCCACCACCTCATCCCCGCACCCCGCCAGCCGCAGCCATTGGCTGCATGTCCGGTCCAACCAGATGCGCACGAATTCCTGCGAATACTTCGTCGCCACCCTTGCAACACCCCGCGCGAGCTTCGCTTCCTTGAAATCGGGCTCCCCGCGCCGATCGGCGAACGCGTCCGGCCAGACACCGCCGTGACGGGCACGGAAATCGTCGAGGGCAATCAGAACGTCCTTATCATTCTTTGCGGCCGCGTCGTCCTTCTCCACCGCGGCGAGCAACGCGGGATCCCTCTCGAGCGCAGCGAGCAGGCGCTGCTGGTCCAGGTCCCAGTGCCCCGCGGCGAGGTTCCACGTCAAGCCCACGCCCGCCCGCTCCCGGCGCACGAAAGCCGCCACCTGCCGCGCCGCCTGAGGCTTCAGCTTGAGGAGCTGCTGCCAGACGGGCCACTCGGGGATCGCCTGCGGCTTCAGGTCCGCCAAGTACACGGGCGGCTTCAGGTCGCCACTCGGGGACCGCCGCGCGCCCTCGGCGGCCTCCACCCTGTACATATGTCGCGGTCGCCCTCGAGCTGCTGCAAGCGCGCGGCCAGGGCGTCGCCCATGCGAGCGACGCCGCCGCGCGCGCGGCACCAGGCCCGCAACAGCCAGAGCTCCGCGGGCACGTCGCCCGGCTCGCCCGTGTAGTAGCCGCGCCGCCCCTGGGGGAACGTGTCGGCGGCGAAACCCGACTCCACGGCCTCGGAGAAGAACGCACGGCCAGGGCCGGCCCACGCTTTCGGGATACCGAAGACGCGCGGCCAGGGCGCCAGCCTGCTCCCGTCGGGCCCCGCGCGCTGGTACCACGGCTCCAGAGCGTGTCGCTGGTCCAGCTGCACGCTCGCTTCGCAGTTGTCCTGGTGGAAGCACTCGTCCTCCAGCAGCAGACCACGGAACTCAGCGAATCCGTTCTCCCCCCCCGCCGCGCACCGGGCCGCCTGCGCGCGCTTCCTGGCGCGGGCGCGCTCCGCCTCCACCGCCTCGCGCTTCATCACCGCCTGGCTAGGCAGCTTCTTCGGCGCGAAATGCAACCTCTTACACCAACCATCGACCTCTCCGTCGGTCAGCTCCCGCGCGCTCTCGAAATCCTGCTGGCACTTGTAGCAGAGGAAATCGGAGGGCAGGCGCAAGAGCACGCTGCCGTGCACCGGGGCGCCAGGAGCGCCGCCCAGCCGCGCCTGCTCTGCGTACCGCGCCTGGCGCGTCGCCTCGCGCACCTCCCCCGGCCTCCAGACCTCGCCCTCGGCGGCGTCCAGCGATGGCAGCAGCGGCGCGCAGACAGGCCCCGGCTTGCCGTCGTCGCGGAGCGGCGCGCGCCAGCGCAGCGGCTCGCGACGGCAGCAGACCCAGACCTCGCGCTCCACGCCCTCCTGTTCGAGCCGTTGGAGCAGGCGCTGCCACTGCTCCCAGGGCTCCCGCACGTCCGAATTGGGCACGGGCGTGCGGCGCAGCAGCTCGGGGTCGGCCCTGCGCAGGCGCCGGATCGCCTGCGACCGCGCCACGTTGTCCTGCGCCGTGGCCGCGTCGAGCCCCAGGGCGACGTCCCGCAGCCGCTCCAGCTCCGCCACCTGCCGCTGCAGCTCCGCGTCCGGGGCCTCCCCCGCGAAGAACCTGGGCGCGACGGGCACATACGACAGCATGCAGGTCGCCAGCACGTACCGCACGAAATCCTCGTGCTCCTCGTCGATGACCGTGGGGAGCTCCTCCTCGTCCGCCATGCCCCGCGGCTCCTCCTCCGCGTCCGCCATCTCTGCGTCCCCCTTCTCCTGCTCCCTCCGCTCCTCGTCGCCCTGCTCCTGCTCCTGCTCCTCCTGCTCCTGCTCCTCCTCACCCTGGTCCTCTTCCTCCTGCTCCTCTTCTTCCTCCTCCTCATCCTCCTCCCCGAGCGCCTCGCGGCGCGGCTCTTCGGCCGCCAGCGCGGCCATGGCTTCGCGGACCCGCCTGTCTTTCGCCAAGGCAACGAAGACGTCGAGCCCGAGCGGGGCGCCCTGCAGCGCGTCCACGTGCTCCAGCAGGGCGCCCACGAGCGCGGTCTTCACCCGCCGAGCCAGCGCCCTGTCTGCCCTCTGGAACCTAGCGAACATATCCGCCGTGACCTCCGCGCGCCGCTCCTCCGCGAGGCAGTCGGCCGGGTCCTCCTCCTCCTCCTGCTCCTCCTCCTCCTCGCCGAAAGCCTCCGCCTCATCCTCGGCCGCGCGATGCAGCAGCTCCTGCCGCCGCGCCTCGAGCGCCCGCGCCTCCGCCTCCCTGCTCTCGAAATCGCGCCGCGCGGCGGCCGCCTGCGCGTACTTCTGCCGCAGCGCGTCGAAGGTCGCGGGCGCGTTGAAGGACGCCGCGCGGCCCTTCCGCTCGTGGTTCGCGATGAAATTTGCCAGCCTGCGCTCCTCGTCATCCTCCGCCTTCTCCACCGGCATCCTCTGGTGCTCCTCGCACCACGCCTCCAGCGCCTGGACCTGGATGAGATCCGCGTCCAGCGCCGCCTCCAGCTGCGCGCGCCAGCCCTCGTCCAGGCCCTCGACGCCACGCGCTCGGACGTGCTCCACCCAACGCGCGAGCAGATGCTCCTGCGGATCGTCGTCGTGACCGAAGCGCTGCGGCCCTCGCCGGTGCCTCCCCACGAAAGCCTTCACCTCGAGCACGCGCTCCTGCGCCGTCCGCCGCTGCCACGCGCGCCTGTTCACCAATGCATTGAACCGCTCCTTGTTCTCATCATCCAACTCGTAGTGGCCAGTGCTGACATTATTGATCCACCGCGCTAGCTTCTTCTCCTCCTCGTCCTCTGCCCCCTGCTTCGGCAGCTCGTCGAGCACCTCCACGTGCTCCTCGATGCGGTCCAGCATCGCGCGGGCGCGCGCGCGCCTCTCCTCCCGCCGGTCCACGAGCCCGTCGAACCGCGCGCGCCGCTCGGGGGTCAGCACATGCTGTCCATCGCACACGTGATGGACCCACTGTCCAAGCGCGGACTCCTTCTGCGCTGGAACGCAGCCGTGCTCGTCCACGTGCCTCGCCAGCTCGCCCAGCATCTCCTCGGAATGGTCCCGCGATCGCGCCTCCGCGCCAGCAAGCCGCACACCGCTCATGTCGATGCCCAGGTGCGCCGCGAGCGCGGCCCTGTACACCTCAATGTCCAATCGCTTGCGCTCCGAGCCAACCCAGCGCCGCGAGGACGGCACTCCAGCCTCGCGGTCGCCCCGCAATCGCGCAGCCAACTTTTCCAATTCAGCGAAACTCATCCGGGCCAACGCCGCCGCGTCCACTCCGTCGCGCGCGCTCCCGCGAGCGCCCTGCACCCCTGCGGCACCCTGCTCCACGCGGCGCTTCGGCGCCCCGCCCCGCAGCGCGCCGCGCCCCGCAGCCGCGCGCGGTGACCGCGAAACCGAGCTCGAACGCCCGTGAGCGACGACGCGACACCACGGCGCGCTCTCGGCTCCCCCCCACTCCCCGTCACCAGAACCCACCGACTCCTCCACCGCGCACACGTGGCCACCGTCGAGCCACAGCAGAGCACCGGCGCAGAAGCCCGCCGCGTGCCCCAGCGCCCACGCCACACGCCCTCCCTCCTGCGCTCCGAACGCTTCCACAGATTCCGCAGAGAACACGCGCACAGCAGGAAGCGGGAGCGCAAGTGCTGGACGACGACCTCAAGATTCCAGCGCTCCACCACCCTCGTGGTTCTGACACGCGCGACCGAAATGCCCCGCGGCGTCCCCCCCCACGAGCTCAGCCACTGCGCTCTGCAGGCACTTCCCACGCCACTCGACGGGAGAACTAGCGCGCGCGCGGCGGTTCCCCCGCCCGCGTCCGCCGCGCGGCCGTGGGCGCGGTGGGCGAGCGGCACCGAATGCACCAACAGACATGAGCACGGCGCCGTCCTGCGTCGCCCCGCTGAACCCCGCCGGACACGCTCCGAGAGCGATCATGGCGCAGGCAGCGCGCACGGCCAGGTCCCCAACGAAAACCTTGGACTCCCGCGCAGCCCGGCACTTCGCCCCGCCGATGCCGACGCCCGGCGAGAACCGGCGCGCACAGACGCGGCGGCCGCCGCGCGACCGTGCCGAGAGCCCGTAGAGCACGCAGCAGAACCACCTGGCGGTGACGACCGCGGCCTCACGATCGGCCTGCTCGGGCGCGTCTGGGAGCTCCCGCGCGAACACATCTCGCTGCCGCCACCAGCGCGCCGCCGCGACCTTCCTCGTCATCACTACTCTGCCGTCTTCCTGGGCGGGCACACGCCGAGAGCGACGAGAACGCAGGCTGCGCGCAGGGCCGCGTCACCCACGGTCCACGACGACGCGTCGGGCGCAGGCGCGGCGGCGGCGCGGGGCGCGCGCGCCTTCGGCTGCTCCGAGTCGACGGCACGGGCCGCGCGCGCGATCAGAAACTGCTCCACGCGCCCGGTCTTGCAAGCCGCCCCCCGCGCGGTGCGCCCAGACGAGACCCGCTCTGGCGACGCGTCGCGCTGCAGTAAGCGGGGCACGACGGGGAGCAGCACGCGGCATGCACTCTGCTCGTTCCGCTCGGCCGCCGCCTCCGTCCGCCGCGCCCACTCCGCCTCCCGCCGCGCGCACCGAACCCGCCGGCACGACGCGCGGCGCGCTTTCCGGAGCGATTTCTGCTCGCGCTCCGCCGCCTCCAGCGCAGAATCATCGACGACCTCCTCATGAATCACGGCGTGCTCTGCGAGCAAACAATCCTGCACCCGGTCGTCTCCCATGCCATCGCGGCTTCCTTCCGGGCCGCGCCGGCGCCTCCCGCGCAACCGCCCTGCGAACCTCGGCCGGCCCCCCCGACCCGAGCCCGGAGCGTTCCGGCCCCTGTCCCGGTCGTCGCAGTCGTCGTCGTCGTCGTCGTCGTCGTCGTCGTCGTCGCCCTCACTCCTCCCCTCCCTCCTCTCATCCTCCCGCCTCCTCCTCCTCCTCCTCCTCCTCCTCCTCCTGCCTCCTGCTCCTCCTCCTCCTCCTCACTCCCTCCTCCTCCTCTTCTGCTCTTCCTCCTCATCCTCCTCCTCCTCCCCTCCTCCTCCTCCTCTTCCTCCTCCTCCTCCTCCTCCTCCTCCTCCTCCTCATACTCCTGCCTCCTCCTCCTCCTCCTCCTCCTCCTCACTTCCTCCCTCCTTCATCCTCCTCCTCCTCCTCCCTCTCCTCCTCCTCCTCCTCTTCCTCTTCTTCCTCCTTCTCCTTCTCCTTCTCCTCCTCCTCCTCCTCCTCCTCCTCCTCCTGCTGAGCTAAAGCCATGGCTATTGCGGAAGCTCGGACAGGGACGCGGCAGATGTCGTCGTCGTCGTCGCCGTCGTCGTCGTCGTCGTCGCTGGCTGCGAAAGCGGAAATTTCGCTGGCGAGCACACGCTCATAAAAATCATCGCCTCCCAACCGGTTTTTGACGCCTCCTCGGAAGCGTTTTCAACGCACTCCGGAACGATTTTCAATGCCGCCGCCGCCCGGGACCGAGACTTCCCTTTTCCTCACGTCAACGCACGCAGGAACAGAAAACTCGCGCGGAAAATCTGCATCACTGTCCACTCCCTCACAACCCGGTTTTCCAGGAAACCGCACGCCAATCTGGCACGAAACTTCTTGCGAAAATTTCGCGAGCGTTTCCCCCTCCAAGCGCCCGTTTCCAGGAAGCTCCGTCTCGCAGAAACCCTGCCCCGAGCAGGGGAACGCCCGCGACAAATTCGCGAGCGTTTCCCCCTCTCAGCGGGCATTTTCAAAGAAATTGAAGCCGCCCCGGGGACTGCGCGTTGGACGGGAAAACGCTCGCGGAAAATTCGCGAGCATTTCCCCCTCCCACCGCGCAGCCCCCTGCGTCCTGAACCCCGCCCCTGCCCCGAGCCCCGGCCCCTGGGTCCCCGGCCTCAGCCCCTGGGTCCCCAGCCCCGGCTCGGCCCCCGCCCCCGGCCCCCCCCCCGGCCCCGCCCCCGCCCCCAAACCCAAAAAACCATGTCCCGCCCGGAGGGCGCTCAGGCTGAAATGAGACTGGGGGTGCCCAGTCTCACCGGCAGTTCACCAAGTACTACCTCATTCCCCGTCACACCCCGGACCGGCTGGGGGAAAACCCAGCCGTCGGGGAGGGAAGTATGCTCCTAGAGCCTGCGCCTAGCGCTCCCCTGCCAAGGGGATGGCAGGGGTGAAGACGACGGTCTCCCATGGGATTGGGAAGGACCGCCGTCCCCGGGGGGAAAGGACGCCTTGGGGGCGACCGTCTAATCCAGTGTGTGCGCGTGCGTGCGCGTGAGTGTGTGTGTGTGTCTGTGTGTGTGTTGTACACGCGTTTTTGTTCAGCGCCGTGCCGCCCCAATGCGACCGGCGCCCGCCCCCCGCCTTCCACGGCCCTTCCCTCTCGTGCGTGCGTGTTGTACCGGGCGGTCCTCTGGGGGGCGGGGCGCGGCGCGGGCGAGCCGGCTGCGCGGGCGGTTTCGTCGTCCCCGCGTCGTCGCCTGCCGTCCTCCCCCCCCTTCCCCTCCCGCTGTCCGTGCTCTCTCCCTGTCTCTCTCCCGCTTTTCTCTTCTCCTGCCCCTCCTCCCGTGTTCTCCTTCCTTGCCCCTCCTTCTCTCTGCTGCTTTCTTCTTCTTCTTCCTTTCCCTTCCCTCCCGTCCGCGGTTTTCTTTTGGGTGTGTTTTTTCCGGGGGTTGGGGTGGGGTGGATCCGGAAGAGGCCCCCGAGGGCCCCTTCTGGAACCGCCCGGGCGTTCGTCCGGGGCTTTTT
>CAUYUJ010015264.1:0-7500 GCA_963575745.1 Prorocentrum cordatum
GTAGGGAGTAGCGGGTAGCGAGCAGCGGATAGTGATTAGTGAGTTGTGGGCAATGAGTAGTGGGTAGTGACTTGTGAGTACTCAGTAGTGAGTAGTGGATAGTAGGTAGTGGATAGTGAGTAGTCATTAGTGAATAGCGAGTCGTGTGTAGTGAGTAGTGTTTACTGCGTTTAGAGTATTGAATAGTGGGTAGTGAATAGTGAGTAGGGAGTAGAGACTTGAGAGTAGGGAGTGGTGAGTAGTGAGTAGTGAGTAGTGGGCAGTGGGTAGTGAGTAATTCGTAGTGAGTACTGAGTCGTGAGTAGTGAGCAAGGAGTATTGAGAAGTGAGTAGAGAGTAGCGAGCATTGGGTAGTAGGTAGTGAGTAGTGAATCGTGAGTACTGAGTACTGAGTACTGTTTGGGGCTAAGGTTAGGGTTTGGGGTTATGGTTCCGGATGGTCGGGGTGGTATTGCTAGGGGTGGTAGGGGTCGAATTCCGGAGCCACGGGGCACCGTGGCAAAACGGGGGGAGGGGGGGGAGTCGAATTTGGCGGCCAAAGGGGGGAAGGGGGGGGGTCCCGACCCTCTCCTTTTTTTTGAAAGGGGGGGGGGGGGGTCCCGACGACGGACCGGGAAGGTGGGGAGGGGGTGGGGGGGGTTCCCCACCGACCCGCACGGACCGGAGGAAAGGGGGGGGGGTCCCCGACGACGGATTGGGGAAAGGGGGGGGGAGGGGTTCCCACCCCCCCCTTTCCCTTGGGGAGATCCAGCAGCCTGCCCTCGCAGATCTGGTTGCTCGAGAAACTGACTGAAACCATGCATGCGATCGTGCCGCAGTACTATTTTCCCGACGCCGACCGCATTTGACAAATGCGGTCGGCGTCGGGGAAATAGTGCTGCGCACTCTTTTTGGCAGACGCTCACAACATACAGGCAAAACACAGACACACCACACACAAAGCACACTATAGACAACACACACTGGAAACACTGCACACCTACAACACACAGTACACAAAACTAATACGCATAACACACTAACTCATTCACACATCACGCACATACAACACAAACAACACACACACAACGCGCACGCACAATACAGCTATGACGCATAGGGCGCACAACGCATAATTCCACATGTAATCCACACATTCCACACACACAACACACAACACACCGCACACACACACACACACACACACACACACGCACACGCACACGCACACGCACACGCACACGCACACGCACACGCACACGCACACACGCACACGCACACGCACACACTCACACACCGCATAAACATCGTACATGTGTTTGCATGAGCCTGGGTATGCACGTGCCGCTTGTGCATATATGTATATGTATATGTATATATATATATATATATACGTAGCACCCCGCAATTGCGGATAAGAGTGAGGGGGCGGCGAGGACGTCGTCAGTCTGCGAGGCTCTGAAAAAGCCCGCCCCAGGCGTTTTTCCCCGCGGGCGCCCATTTATTTTCGTTAAGTCAATGTGGGTCGATCGCGGGGTGGGTCGCGGGTGGGTCGCCGGAGGGTCGCAGGTGGGTCGCGGGATGGGTCGCGGGATCGGTCGCTCATGGGTCGCGGGTGGGTCGCGGGGTGGGTCGCGGGGTGGTTCGCGGGGTGGGTCACGGGGTGTGTCGCAGGGTGGGTCGCGGGTGGGTCGCGGGCTGGGTCGCGGGCTGGGTCGCGGGCTGGGTCGCGGGGTGGGTCGCAGGGGGGACAACGCAACAAGCAGAATCCCCACCACGGATCCCCACTAGACCTACGCACCCAGGGACAATGAATGACCGTTCGGTCCCCTCAGTCTGATATATATATATATATACACATACATACAAGACTGCAGTGGCGCTTCGCGCCGTGCACCTTGGTCCTTGAAGTTTGGCACGCATGCGGGATAGCAGGAAGGTCAAGCCGACAATTTAGCGATAACTCTTTGTTGCCTTTTTTCTGCATCGCCGGTATCATAATGTTATTCGTTATCCTTCCTCCATGCATATTTTCTTTATTTTCGCAATACCCTACGCATTCCCCCCATCCTCCTCAGCTCTTTTTTGCGGAGGCTCCTCTCTGGAGAGCCTCTGGGAGCCTCACAAAGTTGTTTCAGGCTTTCTTAAAGCCTTCTGGAAGCCTCCTGTCTGGGGGCCTCTGGTGGCTTCCTCGGGCCACCCTGCCTCCAACCGCGGTCTCCCTGAACGACCGGGTCACGATTTGGAATGCTTCGGAGGGTGTCTTTGGGCCATCTTTGGCCGCCATGGGGCTTTCTGAAGGCCATCTTGGACCCGTGTTGTGCCGTTTTGGGGCTCTCTTGGACTGCCTGGGAGCCCTTTCGGGTGGTTGTGGGGCGATTTTGGAGCCTCCCATGCGGCTTCGGACGCCCAGAAGACCGCCGTCTTGGAGCGTCGGGAAGCCGAAAAGAGGAGAACCCCAAAATTCACCAAAAACCAACAGAAAATCAATGATTTGTGCCTCGGGGGGCCTTCTTGGGAGTGCTCTTGGAGGCCTTTTGTGGGGCCGTCCTGGAGGCCTCTTGGGCCATCTTGAGGTCACGTCGGTCACTCTTGGAGCGCTCTTGTGCTGTCTTGGGGGTCTCTGGGACGTCTCCGATGACCTCCATGATCGCTCTAGGTGTGCTGGCAAGGCTTGGCAAAACGCCCTGCAAGGCCCGGGGGCCGCTTCGCGGCCCGTCCGGAGGGTCCCAGAGGCCCAGATCCCGGGAGTCCGGTTTTTTTTTGGGGGGGGGGGACGGGTTTTCCCCCCGCCCGGGTTTGTAAAAATATAGGAAGAGGAACATACACAATTATACAGATAGATTCACAAATGTTAGGGTACGTGTATACATGCATGTACAGATGCACGAAACGAGCTGCGGGATTGGACGCATCACTCCGCCTTCAGCTCTGACGGTCCTGCCGCAAGAGGGAGACGGCCCCCCCTCTCGCAGACGAAGCCCGCCCGGCGGCCCGCGGGTCCCCCCCCCTCTCCGCCCGAGGACGGCGCCCGAGGAGAGCCTGATGGCGTGGGCGAAGGGCACCATGGCCGCCCGGATGCTGGCCAGGCCTCGTCGTCGTCGCCTGGCAAGGCTTAGGCCTGCACACGGGCAGCCCCTCCAGAGTGTCCTGGCTTCCCTGGTGAGGCCGGCTGGTACTACCTTGAGGACTATGTCTCTGGACGCCCGAAATGGGTACTGAAAGAATGGGTACTATGCCCAACAGCGGATATTGTTCATTTTATTTTGAACAAGATCCGCTGTCCACGCCGCCGCGGCCTGTGTCCATTCGAGACAGAAGGCCGCCCGCCCAACAGCGGCCGCTGTTGGTTTGGGACAACATTTGTTGTTGGGCATTGTACTCATTCTTTCGGTACCCATTTCGGGCGTCCAAAATGTCTGTGCGCAGTCCAAAACCTTGCCAGTGTCACTGTCGCCAGCTCCGCGACGTCAAGGCTGACAAACGGATTGTTCGAGAAAGGAGAACTTTCCATCAACATAAGCGTTCGGAGGTCCGCGTGGCTTCTTTCATCGGCGCTGGACCCCCCCTCGGGCGGCGCCAGAGAGGGGGTCCGTTGCCGATCCAAGACACGCGCGCGGACCTTCGACAGCTCGGCCGATTTGCCTTCCGGTGGCGCACTCCTCAGCGTCGTCGAACCCGTCCACATCCCCATCGGGCCATCCCATCCCCCTTCGTTCGGGACATGCCGTGCGAAGCCCGAAGGAACAGCGTATATGGTCCACGGCGCCGCCCCCCCCTTGCACTGCTAATGGGATCGCGCCCCCTCCCCCCTCCCCCCCTTCGCTGGATGGGTACCCCAGATTTCGTAATAAAAGGGAGGGGGTCACAACCCTCCCAGACGAGAAGTCTTAGACCCCCCCCCAGACCATCCATGAAAGGGCGGCCCTTTGCCCAGACCCCCCGAGCCCTCCAAGACAGCTCAAATCAGACCCCCCCCCAAAATGCGACCCCCCCCACTTTATCATGGAATCCGGAGTACGCCCCTGAGCCTCGTGAAGACCACGCGAGTGAGGTCGCCCCCCCTCCCAGCCCCCCCCGTGGTCGTGGCCCCGTGGGCGTGGCGTGGTGGTGGGTGCCGGTGCCCCCCTCTCCCCCTGGGTGTGGAGTGGCTCGTCGTCGTCGTCGTCGTCGTCTTCCGTCGGCGTCCGCGTCCGCGTCCGCGACCGCATCGTCGTCGCCTTCCGTCGTCGTCGTCGTCGTCGCCTTCCGTCGTCGTCGTCGTCGTCGTCGTCGTCGTCGTCGTCGTCGTCGTCGTCGTCGTCGTCGTCCCCCCCGTTCCATCTGGGAGGGGGGCTGTGGAACCTTGAGGCCCATCTCATCTGGGGGGGCTGTGAACCCTCGGCACGGGACGCGTATCCTATCCAGGGGGGTGTAATCCGGCCAGCGGGACCAAGGCCACGCCAGTGGTTTATCATGGATCGGTCAAACGATGCTCAGCTCCGATTTGCTCCGAGTTGAGGCTTCGGCTCTGGTGTACGGTAGCTTCGGGCCGCCAGCGGGCGTGACGCCTCGCTGGCTGGGTCGCTGCCGCCCTCGCCGTCCTTGTCCTCTTGCCAGCGTGCGGCGCCTTCGCGCCGCGCCGACGCGGCGGCGGCCTTTCCCAGCACGGGCGCCTCATCGGCGGCCGAGCTTCGAGCCACACCTCCGGTGGCGCCCCCTTCCCCACGAGGGCCGAGCACGCGCGTCGAGCCGCAGCCTCCGGGGCCGCACCCACCCGGGCTTGGGCGAGAGGGGGTCCGAGCGCAGAGTCGTGGCAGGAGCTTGCGCCGCCGGGGCCGCACGGGCCCGGGCTTGGGCGCGGGATATCCCGCAGGACCCTGCATGGGCCTGCCTCGCCCGGGTCTGGGCTGGGCCCGGGCCAGCAGAGCCTTGAGGCGTTTCGGCCCCTCCCCCCCCCCCCCCGGTGGGGAGCATCCCAGCGGCAGGCGCCCCGCGGCGCTGGCGGGGTGCCAGGACCTCCGGGCCGCGGAATCCCGCCTCGCGCCGCTTACCCCCGCGGGCAGCGGGCCCCCCTTCTCGCTGAGGCGATGGAGGAGGCGATTTGAGGAGGGGGAGGAGGAGGAGGAGGAGGCGATGAAGGAGGAGGAGGAGGAGGAGGAGGAGGAGGAGGAGGATGTGAGATGGAGGAGGAGGATGCAGACAGAAGGGAGTGAACGGGGAGGGAACATGAGGATGAGGATGGGGGATTCGGATGAGGGGCATGAAGATGATGCTGCTTATGCTGGTGCAAATGCTGCTGCTGCTGATGACGATGCTGATGATGATGATGATGATGATGATGATGATGATGCTGATGATGATGATGATGATGATGATGATGATGATGATGATGATGACGATGATGATGATGATGATGATGATGATGATGATGACCATGGTGGTCATATTAATGGTGATGTTGATCATGCTGACGATGATGATGATGCTGATGATGATGACGACGATGCTGCTGCTGATGATGAGGATCAGGATCAGGATGAGGATCAGGATCAGGATCAGGATGAGGGTGAGAATGAAGACGAGGACGAGGATTGATGCAGATGATGATGAGCATGATGATGAGGAGAGGATGGTGCTGGTGTATTGGTGACGGTGATGGTAATGCTGATGATGAGGAGTTGGAGGATACGGCTGGTTATGCTGATGGTGACGTTGGTGATGATGTTGATGATGATGATGGTTATGATGGTGATGATGATGATGATGATGATGATGATGATGATGATGATGATGATGATGATGATGATGAGCATGATGATGAGCATGACGGTGAGAAGAGGATGGTGATGGTGATGGTATTGGCGACGGTGATGGTAGTGCTGATGATGGTCAGTTGGAGGATACGGATGGTTATGCTGGTTGTGACGTTGGTGATGCTGTTGATGATGATGATGATGATGATGATGATGATGATGATGATGATGATGATGCTGCTGATGATGATGATGATGATGATGAGGATGCTGCGGTATGACATGTGGTGATGATCGGTGATGTTTCCGATGAGGATGGTGTTGCTAATGATACTGATGATGACAATGATGATGAAGAGGATGAGGAGGACGAGGATGATGAGGATAATCACCAGTAGTGGATGGAGGGGGGAGGGAGTGGTGAGTTGTGCGAGGTGGCGAGGATGAGAATGAGGATGAGAAACAAGAAGAGATCGATGATGAGGGGGCGAAGTGGGGGATGCTGATGCTGCTGATGATCATGATGCTGATGCACGATGCTGACGTGAATGCTGATGCTGATGCGGATGAAGAGGACAAGGATGATGATATCAAGGACGCTGTTGATGATGATGCTGATGATGACGTGAATATGGAGATGCAACATGGTGCGGAGGAGGAGCCCGATGCGGTTCATGAAGTGGTGGAGACTGGAAGCGAGCTTGGAGGTGGAGAAGGAGGAGGAGGTATGATTGGGGAGGGGGGAGAGGAGGAGCAATCAGGAAGGTGATGGATGAGGAACAGCATCAGAAAGGGAGGAGGAGGAGAGGAGGAGGAGAGGAGGAGGAGGAGGAGGAGGAGGAAGGAGGGAGGAAGGAGGAGGAAGGGGAGGAGGAGGAATGAGGCGGAGGAGGAGGAGGAGGGGGGCGGAGGAGGCGGAGGAGAAGGAGGAGGAGGAGATGAGGCGGAGGAGGAGGAGGCGGAGGAGGAGGAGGAGGAGAAGAGGAGGATGAGGAGGAGGGGGGGGATGGAGGCCCCACGAGGTGGACGAGTGGGCGAGTGAAGGGGAGGAGGAGGAGGAGGAGGAGGAGGAGGAGGAGGAGGAGGAGGAGGAGGAGGAGGAGGAGGGGCAGGAAGAGGAGGAGGAGGAGGAGGAGGAGGACCAGCGTACGTAACCCCAGCACGCGTCAGTGGTACGGCAGTGCCCTCGGACCCCCTCCATGGAAGGACGCCGAGACGCAGACGCAGACCGCGCCGGAGTGCCAGGACGGGGGCGCCCCGCTGGACCGCGGCAGCGAGGCGGGGTCCTCGTCCCAGGCGCGGCCCGCGGAGGCGGGCGGTTTTTCTGAGAATGCGTGTTGGGCCAGGAAGGGACGAGGGAGCAGGAGGAGCAGGAGGGGAATCAGGCCAATCCCCACAACTTCGGGTCGATTCCAACCACTTGGGGCGGACTGCAACCACCGATGAGGATGCCAACGTGAAGAAATTCTGCATGACTTCTACAAGGCGAACACCCGATGAGGATAGGATTTCAACTTCTGCAGAGCCTCTGCAGAGCCTCTAAAGCGCTTCACCAACACCTCCGAAGCGCTTCTGCAGCGCTTCAGAAGTGCCTCTGAAGTGCTTCGCAAGCGCCTCCTAAAGCGCTTCACATGAGCTTATGGAGCGATTCTAGTAGTAGTGGTCGAAGTAGTAGTAGTAGTAGTAGTAGTAGTAGTAGTAGTAGTAGTAGTAGTAGTAGTAGTAGTAGTAGTAGTGGTAGTGGTAGTGGTAGTGGTAGTGGTAGTGGTAGTGGTAGTGGTAGTAG